>CM062571.1:56466919-56494419 GCA_031468815.1 Morus bassanus | reverse complement strand
CCCACTTTTGGTCTAATGGCAAGACAAATGAACATGTTAGAAAAAATGCACAAAAAGAGGAAAAGAGGTGGGGCAGTGATTTGGAATCCAGACAGGCATCAAAGATCTCAAAGCTTAACTCAAGGTGAATATGCAAAACTGAACAGATGCTGCATCAGAGGAAAGGTAGTTTGGACCGCAGATATGCTGTTACACACATATAAGTTGTCCAGCACCTCTCTAGGGAATCCTAAAAGGCACCGCTGTCTTCTAAAAGTGACAGCCTGAATTAATTACCCTTCTGAGTGATTCCCATTTTACAGCTGGGAAAACTGCACCATAAGGCCTGGTTCTGATGTCATTGCTTACAAGTAGAAATGTGGGAGATACACAGCAGCCCCGCTCTTCCCCCATCACAGTATCCATTGCACAAACTGTACAGGGAGATACAGTGTAGTATCGTGCCAGAGAAAATGTAATTAATATCAGAAAAACTGTCTTCCCTTTATGCAAGAGAGGTCTCTCATGGTTTGTGCTTCATCTGAAGAGAAGGGATTATATCGGTTAAGAGAGGATTTGGCAAGCAGAGGAAGTGGAAAGAATTATCTATGCTCTCCCCTCATCAAAAATCACAAAAAGATTAAAAAAAATAGAATCTACTCTCTCCCACCTCTATCTCCAATGTGTAAAGATTCAGCACTAGAAGGAGAAGAGCCCAAACTGCTGGATGGGAAATAGGGATAAAAGGCAAATAGAAAGTAGATTCATGCACTGTGCTGGTCATTTGAGACCAGCACGGTTTAATTGTTGGTATGCAACTGGGAGGAAGGAAGCTAACAGTGCTGAAGGAGGATTTCTGCCAATAAATCTTGAATGAATATCCTGCTTCCAGATTACTGTTGCCACCCAGAAGAGAGACTGATGTCAAAGCCAGGAAAAAACAGTGTCTTCTCTTTCCTAGTACCTCAGGCACTAGCACATAGTATATGCCTGAAGCTCATCAGAACAAAAAAGGCAAGAAAATGTGATTGTAAATATGTAAGTAACTAAAATGTTAAGAGAAATATGTTAGGACTGGAAATCAGCTTGATTCTGTGTTTAATAGTAATAGTTCCAGTGCTTTGCCTGACCCGCCACACTCCTTCCCACTGGTGAGCAGGAGAAAGAAGGCAAAACGAGGGTGAAAGAATAATGAGGAAAGAATAGGATAACTGAAAGGGAGAACAAAGTGGGGGAATACAACGTAGTAAGAAGGAAACAGGAGAGAAAGATTTTGGGGGGTGTTGAGTCCCCAGAAAGAGGATTGAGAGGATTAAGAGTAAAAAAGAAGAAAATTCTAGGATATTAGAAGGTAAGAAAGGAGAACAAAAAAAAAATTAATTATAATTACATGACAATATAGGATTTTTCATATTGGATCACACCATTAGTCCATCAAGTTGTGTATGCTGTCTGCGGTAGTGGAATAAGGGATTAAAGAAAGATGAACAATACAATAATAGAGCATCCATCCAACCAAGCAAAGGAAAGAATGATTTCCCTGGCCCGCAGTAATCAGTTTGCATCCCAAAGCATAAGGCTGGGTTAGTATTAGGAAATGTTATTGATGATCATAAAATTATATGGGTTTTATAATTTGTTTTTAAATTAACCCAGCCATTTTACTTGGCTAGATGAGCTCCTGCATCAGCGGACCCCTTGAGTTGACTGTTCTACTAGTTGTACTAAGTAGACTTTCTTCTCCTGAGAGTGTAATTGCAGAGGGATCAAGCAGTCTCTATGTTATAGTAGGTACCACAATAGAAAAGGTTTTATATTCTTTTCCCTATTTCCCTATCTGTTCCTGCTCTGACAGTTCCAATTTTCTTTCTTAATGGGCCATCATCATCTTAAATTTCCTCTTTTGAAAATAACACCCTGTGCAGTCTGCCTGGATGTTTATCTTTGCTCTGAGGTCTGCCTGATAGTGATCCCCAGCCTGTGATGGTGTTTTGTAGTTTTTCTTCTAAGCAGTCATCTGCAGACGAACACAAGTGACTCAAAATGGGTTAATGTGACCTTTCCCAAAATGACTTATCTACTGGTTCCTGGTGGAGGGTGGAGAATGAAGATAAAACTTAGGACCAGGTGTCCCTAGTCAAGAAGGAAAGTAAGTAGTCTGAAAGCTACTTTTCACCATGGTTTAGAAATGAAAATTCCCAGATTTTTCCACCTGGGAAGTATGGACATAAATTTGTTATTGAGCACAGGAAGGTTATAAAAATATCCGGGCTGGATAGAAGGTTATGTGAGCTGCTCAATATGGAAAACAAAAATGATGTTGCAAAGACAGCAACTATCTCACAGCCTGAGAACTCACAAAAGGGGTTACCAGGCAGGAGTATGGCAAACTGTTATGAGTCTTCTTGTCTCCAAAACCACTAGCTAGGATGATCTTCCCTATCTATTGTTTTCACCTTGTTCCTTTGCTGTTGGTCATTAAATAAATGCTTTTTTTGGGATATACATATTTTTTGCTTTTTTAAACAGTGACATATTGCATTACTATCTAATTGATTTTATTACACTCTATCTATATCACAGAGACCAACAGAGCTGCCTTCCTACCACAACCTTTTCAGTGAGACCATGAAAAAGAGTGCCAATGTCTCTAGAGAGTGGCTGCATTACTAGCGCAAGTGTCTTAACAAATCCTGGAAAGAGTAAGCATAGCTTCTCAAACTCTCTGAAAATTAATAAGTGACAACAAAATGCAAAATCAGAATCAGAAGTAACCTCTGCTTGACATTTTCATGGTGTCTAAAACAAACCCAAGAGAAAGCATATTTTGAATTATTTTTTTTTTAATCTGAAGTCCTAAGCTAACACAGTACCATCAAAGTAATTCATGCTCAGTTCTCTCTTACTCTCTGGCTGCCCCTGGTTTGTTTCAGTACTTACAGCTAGAGGAGCAAACTGAGATAACACTGGATTTGTTTTTATGAAAAAGGCACCTATTACCTTTTCTTTCACTTTCTTGGCAGCTGAGGAGAAGCTTCATGTCACAGGCATGGTTTTGTAACATCAGGAAGATATACAGAGTGAAAAAGAAGGAGCGTGTAAGTGAGAGATGGAGAAAGACAAGGAAAGAAAGTGAAGGGATTACAGTAAAAGTCTCTATCGTATTCTAGCAAAATATTTTGGCTTCTTAAGTGCTCTGTAGCTTTGGTTTTATGAATGGAGAGAGAAAAAAGCATTTATGAATAGTAAAAATCATATTTTTGCCAGGAAACATAATTTCTACTTTTCCACTTTAAAGTTGGAGACTCTCCAAACAAACATTTTGTGAACTAGGCCTAAAACTTTTTATTTTTCAGGGCCAAAACAGAAAAGTCTTTTAAGATTTATGGGTTTGGGTGTCTTTTAAAGTGTAAATTACTTTTTTGTTAATATCAAAATGACAGCCTCAGGAGCTTTTTTAAAAGATGGGACTGCAGCAAATAATGCAGAATCTTCCCACACTGTGCTGTCAGAAGGCCTCTATGCCATCTTACAACACCCTTGCTATTTCTGCCCTGACCCTCCTTCAAGCAGGAGCTGACAATCCTGCTAAATCATGTGGTAGGTTAGTGATGTGGGAAAATGTCAGCATGTGATTACAATAAATCTCCAAACTCTGTTTCACTTTATGTGACCTGTTCAGGATTCAAATTTAGAAGCACAATGTGGTGAAGATGGAGGAGAGATGTGTGGATTATACATTCCTGGGTCAGCCTGCCACGAGGAACAGGGTTTTACTCAAGGGATGTTCATTCCCTCTGGGTTTTCCATTGGGGATGGAGGGGAAAGGGAGGAGAAACTTCAGTTTGTAGTAAGGGCTTCAAGGAAGTCCACTGGAAGAAGCTGAACTAAGAGGAAACCCAGGCTGCCTCAAATGCCTGTTTGATCAGCAATTGCCATTTGAAGGACAACTCCAGAAGTTGCCCATGATAGTGTTGAGGATTGCCCTCACCATCACTTCCCCAAAGGAATTTCCATCTTGGCTTGGAAGTCCTCTGATTTTCTGATTTCATCTGAATTCCCATGGCTGGTATACATATGAAAATTAAACAAATATAGCTCAAGTTCTCTACTGGATTTCACTGAATTTTCTTTGTTAAAAGAGGATTTGCTTAGAAAACTTTTTCATTAAATCATTAATGTTTCAGTTATGGATATACACTTAGCTAATGGCGAGAGCTAACCACGTTGCTGTGAAGACTGTCAGATATTACATAGTTTTAATTTCCACTTATATTAATTTCAGTCAAACCTTCTCAAGCCTCTTCCCCCTCTTAGGCATTTTAAGCGAAGCTATGCAATCTGCAGAGCCCTAGAAATCTGAAAGTACTTGGGGTGGGTCATGGAGGCAGACATGATCAAAAGTAAGTAAAGCTGGTCTCAGTTAACAATGACTAAAGATCAGAAGCAAGGGTTTAAGCCAACACGGAAGTATCAAGGTAAGCAGACTGGGAGCCTGCATAGGATGGACAGGCAGATGGACACAGCCAGAGTGGCTGTGTAGTATGTGGGGACCCACCTTCCCTGTATGATGAAGCCTCTGTACAAGCAGCACAGAAAGACCGAGGTGTAGGAATTAAAGGACCATCTAAATGGTGGTGAACACACCAGTCACTAAGCAGGTCCTCAGAGGAGAGGAATGTGTTTCTTGGTGGGACATAGGTGACAGAAGCCTTTCCTTATCTCAGACATGCTAAGCTGTGTTTGTGCTCCTTTGGCCTTTGGAGAATAAAAGGTGTCTCACATACTGTGCTACCTCCTTCCCAATTTATGTGTATTGCAAATATTTTTTTAATTCAGTTGCAGGTCTGTTCAGGAAGTGAATAGTGTGTTTTGTTTTTAAATCTAGAAGCTACATGCTATAAAAAATAAAATAAAATACAACACCACAGGGAGCCCAGCTGCCACATAGAAAGTTGATCTCTCTAAAACCCTCTGGTCTGAAAGAAAAAAATTAGTTTAGACATTTTTATGGGATTTCTCCAGCTAAAGCCCACCTTCAAATCCCACTTAACTTAGTATGTTTACACATGTCAAATTTTCATTACATAATAAACAAAAACATGTGTACGAATGCAAAGAAACTGAAATCAGATGTCTGGTGGACTGTAGGGAACTGTGATTATTCAATTCCCTGCTGATATCTTTCCAGAATGTCACATCCAGCTGCAGATTTTGGCAACCTATAGCCATTTCACCATCTTCAAACAGTTCTTTGTATTTGACAAAATTGCTTTTTCTTCTGCAACAATAAAGACTATATATTTTTTAGAACTGGATAGATCTGAAAGACCAATACCATTTCTAAATATCACTGGACAACATTCTAAAATGCTGTTATTTTTATGTGGTAATGTAGAAGACACTTATCCTTACTGATCTTCCTGCTTACAGTAGTATCAAATTAATCAGTATCATAATTATAGTGATTCTTTTTCCACATACTTTTACTGGAAATGGTCTCAACCATACAAGACAATTCTGTGAGACTGGAGGTGTGGATATGACATAAACTTCACCAGCCATGGGGGATGAAGAACATGCAAATGGCCAAGTGATGCTCAGAAGTAATACACAGGTCCTGGCCTACAAAGACAGAACCAGCAGCTGGAGCTGCTTAACTGGGGGAACAGGGCAGAGGGGGTCAAAGAGATGAGAGGGAGAGGAGGGCTTTGGGGAGAAGTCTGATGAGGAAATGCTGACCTCATCCTCCAGCTAAGGAAGGCACCAGGTAAAGGAGTGACAGGACTAGCCTTAAAACATCTCAGGCATCAATTTCTCTTATTAATGTAAGTCACTGGAAAATGTTTTTTCCAACAGATGTGAAAGTAGCAAATCTCACAAGTCAAAAAATCACCCCGTCAGTACAAACACTATAGAAACAGAGAAACTAAGTAGCTATCAGACTGTCTTATACAAAGGCCATTGTGGTAGGGTCCTTTTCTGAAGTAGGGAATTTCAGCACCTCATTGTATTTTTAAGAACTTGATACAAACAATGGGGAAGATTATCAGCACTGAAGTAATTCTGTGACTCACAACATCTTCCACTGGAACCTCAAATTCAGTAACAGGTAAACTGCTGCTGTGGAATATGCTTGTTCTGCAGCTAAACACAGATTCAGGTAAGAATAGTTCTTTGCAAAGTGGCTTAACCATTTCTAAGACTCTGGAAATACTGGGAGATTCTTTTGCCTCTATTCTATGAAATGGACATGAGAGACTTGGCTCATGTGGTTGCCCTGGAGTCAGGAAAACTTGATGCTCATTCCCAGTTCTGACCAGGTCTAGACCTCTTGAGAATTTTAAATTCAGTAAGAATTCAGAATTAATTTTTCTATATTTTTTATCTGCAATGAGCACTGCCCATCTCTGAGGGTTCCTGTTTGCAATAGGGTGAGACAAACACAAAGCAACAGCAATGATTCATCTCAAGCTTATTGTAATAGAGTAAAACTTTCCTTGCAGTACTTCTTTCCCCTGTCTAAAACCACCAATGTGCTGCCAAAATTATCGCAGTACCCAATGTACGAGATCTTGATGAGCAGACTGTGATGAGGCAAAACAGTCAGAGATTTGGCTAAAAAAGGAAACATTCTAGAACTCCTTGATCATCTCGTCAAGGCTCTGGGTAAAAGATAGCTGGCGGAGCTGCCTTAACAGGACTCTCAAAATATCTGACAAAATCTTCCTCAAAAGGATATTAACAAAACTAAGCAATCATTGGTAAAATCAACAACTCTGTCATGGATTAGAAACTGAAAGACAGAAAACAGAGTAGAAATAATGTATCAAATTTCAGCATCACAGAAAGTTAATATTTAGGTATCTCAGCTTCCCTGATTGGGCATATGATGCTGACAGTCTTAGCAGCTGTATAAAAAAAAGGTGAATATTAGTATAATAAACAACAGATATCAATTTATCACTCCAGATAAATGCCACACATTTAGATAAACATGCACACATTTTTTATTCATGTTTAAATGTAGGGTAAGACAGACCCCACTTGCTAGCCTCTGCCTGCAGGAATAACTAAGCCATTTCATTAGCATGTAGAGATTTAATTTAGGTTTTGTAAACAAAACTGTAAATTAGAAAGTCTGAAAAACACACTGCTATATCTAGTGAATATCCTCAGGGCCTTAAGAAAGAGAGATGATTTCCACAAATCATCTGCAAAGAATCTTGTTTTCCTGGAACAAAATAGTGTTATGCACCATTTTATGATACTTAGTGAAAACCCTAAGCTCTTGTTGCAAGTCCTTCTTGCAAAAGGGGAAGGACCTTATAGTCTTTATAGTCTGACAGGGTTTGATCTTATATGCAGCCAAATGCAGTGGGTTGTGAAGATGCTCAGTACCAGGCAGGAGCAAGTCTCTAACCCTTTCATTGCTAATAATGACATTTCCTTCAGGACTACGCTACATCCATAAATTTTTCCAACACGAAAATCTCGCAGCCACTCAGGAAGAAACTATAGGACAATTGTAAGGGCCTCAACAGCTTTGAGGCAGTGAGAGTCCTTCACAAAACCAACTGTTCAGGAGCAAATCCCATCACCTCTCCACCTCCCCCTCATCTCACCAGCAGCAATCAATTGGCCCCCAGCTGGCAAGCACACTGTTTTTTCTATTTAACAACCTCCAGGGTGGTCTCTTTCACTAATCCCCCAGGCCGTACAACAGAGCTGGAGCTGAAGTAGCTTCTGCAGTCAGCTGTTGGGAGGTACATAAAATGGAGCAGCAATACTTTTTGGCAACAAGGCTTTCCTTTACATATTTTCCTCATAGCCACCTCCCAAGCACACCTTTACACTTCTTACATGTTATGGATTTGTTGCTTCATCTTCCAAGATTAGAATGAGATTTAAAGAATGGATCAGGGCACTGAATATAACATTTAACTGTAAGATTTCTTTTCTATTAGGCTCACAAGCGTGTTTAACAATTGTTTAAAAACTTGCTGCTAAGGATTCTCCCAGGTTAGGATGCCCACTGCCAGTGGTCCAGCTGAAGTGCTGCCCAAGCTGTCCAAAGCAAGTTTAAGATTTCAGCACTACAGAAAAAAAAAAAAAAAGAAAAAGGCTTTTGAGGACACAGGGAAGTGTTCCTTTTCGTGATTTTATTCACCTTTAGTTCTTCTACTGAGAACTTCTGATTGCTGTTGCTAAATGCCATATGTGCACAGTATGTATTTCTAACACTCTGTTTTCCTTGGATTTTTGGGCATTTTGGGCAATTTATGGGCATTTGTTCCCATGTTATTTTTAGGTACCAGGACATCTTGTAACTTCTGTAATGCTGGGGTGTGCTACCTATCTTCAACTGAGACACGGAAGACGAGTCCTGAGCTTGAAAATCTGTTTTTCTAGCTCAAGCTTTAGGGAAGGAAAGCACGGAGAAAGGCAACAAAATACTATTTTAACTTTGGAAGTTTCTGGTATAAATCAAAGTCAAAAATGGAGATGATACACAACATAATAGTTTTAAATGAACCAATTTGAAATATCCCAATATACCATAAGAAATGTAAGTCCATGAATGCTTCCAGTGAACCCTGCTGTGCAGTGCCAAGCAAGCCATCTCAGTGTGCAGAAACAGGTTAACAGTATGGCACTCCACACCGGCTAATTTACTATGCTGCTCAGAGTAAATACTGCTGCATTTCCTTGTGACAACTGCTCCTCATACCTGTGTCAACTCATGTAGCTGCAGAGACAACACATCCCAAAGTAGCAGTTTACATGTTACTAAATATGAGGGCTGATGGAAGACATTGCAGGCCAAGGAGTTACTTCGGTGCTGTTAACATATATAGTTGGTCTGCTACCACTTCTTCTAGGCATTTGGTGTGAGCTATGTATTTGTAACATGTTGAGCTTCTACATTTTCCTGTGAAGTAAAGGAAAACTTTACTGGTCAGTCAGTGTCCATTGAGTTTCCCTTTCTTCTCACAGTTGGTGAGTAACTCCTAGTTTGTGTCTTTGCTAGTCCATGTGCTTTTTCTTTTTGACCTCTTCTTCACTCTACCTTGCTGCTCTTTTTTTTTTTGTCTCAGATTTGAGCTTTTTTTCTTCCTGGGAACTTTTTCTGGTACTGAGCTCTTTAGGAAGATGAGAAGGGTGTCTTCAACATCAACCCAAAAGAGAAAACATTGTGATCTGCAGAGGAAGGATTGCTGTTTTGTTCAGGAGCTGCAAGTGCCAGGAGCTCACCAACATGCTCCTTTCCCCATGCAAACAAAAGATGAGTTTCCTGTGGACAGGGAAATCTCGCCTTGGAGCTGGAAGGCTCAAGTCAGCTCAGTGCCCACAGAGGGGTCCCCTTTGGCATTAATGCGAAGCGTACCTTCTTCTTCCCATGTCAGTGCTCTCTTCATGGGACTTGAGCAAAGGCACAAAACTGACCTTTAAATTTTGGATATACTCACCAGGCCAGCTTCTCACTGAGTAACTTCAGCGCTACATGACGTTAGCATGCAGTAGATTCAGTGGTAGCTCAGAGACACACCGTCCCCAGGTAGAACTCCCATTGATCCTCCACCCTCAGATCTGAAAACAGTGGGCTACATTCTCAGATAGTTAAGCCAATATAGCTCAGTTACTTTGTAACATTTTAGATATGCTGTGGTCCTGGCACAATTTTTCATCTTCATGCCCTAATCACTAGTGTAAACAGTGTCAGAATTTGGTCCTAGGAACAAATAATCTATTTTGAAAACAGATTCCTGGAAGATGAGGTAGAAATGCTTGATGCTGATAAACCTTACTAAAGGATTTAAGTTAGCTAAACTGATTGGAAGGAAAACCAGTTAAAATCCTGATAGTAACATCAATGCATAAAACAGAGCACTCCTAAAATAAAATTAAAATAGGTCAGAAGTTTTCAAATTAATGCTTTCATTCACTCTGTCTGCTGGAATAGATTTTGTGGAATCACTCATCAGTTTAATGCCCTTAATTCATCCCATTTAAGAACCAGATATTACATAAATTATTATCAAAGTTTTCTTGTACCGCTTATCTTATTTTTAACAACTTAGGAACTATTACCAAATATATACACCACACACATTAAAATGTGCAGAGACCACAGAACATTTAGATTAATACTAATGAGATAATCCACCTGCCTATTTCACTGCACAACAGCTGCACAGATTTAAAAGGGTTCAATTAAACTTTATTCATTGCATAGATAATTGATCCAATGTGGAGAATGATGTCACTGGTAGGTTAAAAAATATATTTTACCTTTTAAAATAAAATTGCTCCATTAGAAAAACTGGAAATATAAACCTGACACATAAATCATTCTGGAAACTTTGTTTTATAGAGCAACAAAAAGAAGGAAAATGAAATAAAATCACAGCAGATACAACATGCAGATGCCCATTATTTCATTTCCTCTCCAAAAGGGGCAATAGAAATCTAAATGAGTCATTGCTGTTGCTCTCCTTCCATATGGGAAGATCAATTAGTCTTTGGTATTTCACTGAATTTGTTTTTATCTTTTCTGACAGCTTCCATTTTCTTAAATGTTTTGTCTCCCTATCCTCCACAGCAATGAAATACCACCATTCTCCTGTTTTAATCACTAACTTTAGATGGCACCAAACTTGTGTAAGATGCTTTTTTAATAAATAGGAAGGAATTAATCTTTAAAGATCTGTCCTGCCCACCATCTGCCTGGGGCACTGTAGTGGTTGCTCTGGGAGCCATGGGTGGACCAGAAGGACATACTCAGGCCTCTGCTCCAAGCTACTGAAGACAAAAGCACAGCTTCTTGCCAGGTTTGTACCTCTCCATATTTATGGCAGTGGACTGCAAAATACATTACTTAATTTCTTTATACAACGTAACATTATTTCTGACACTGCTAGTGGCAGTCACTAATCTCTTCCATGCACTTCATGGCAAGATGATACAAACATTATTAAAGACAAAGAAGGACAAAAGATAATGACCATCTAACCACTGAGGCATTAACATAGTTCCCATCCTTATGACATTTCAGTGGTTATCCAGAGTTGGCACTGAAATGAAACTTTAAACTGAGATTGCCAAAGTAATTTGCTTTGAAGGGGATTCTACAGAGAGAAACTGAGGAAAAGGTGATTTAATCTGCATATACCATCAATAACATATTTCTTCATTGCAAGGGAACTTTAAACAACTTTCTTCTCACTCAGTACCACCTAACATGTAATATGCTCACCAGTGTGATGGAGCTACCTTCTCCCTGCTTAGTTCAGGGCCCTGTGTCCTTCTGACTGTGTGAGGGCTGACCTGGATATGCAGCTGTTGGATACACTTACAACACCTGAGCACTTTCCCGTGAAGCCAGATGTCCACAGTACCCACTCCTGCCAGAGGTAGGATATTCTGTGGTGCTACTAGAGCACCCCAAAGTGATGGGGACTTTGGACCTGGTTTCTTGGGTCACTTGCCCAATATGTCTCAGGCAATCAAGGTTGGAAACAGATTTTATCAACCTTGACTGACCACTGGATCATGATACTCTTTAACTGTTTTGATATGGTAAGTTACAGTAGGTATGTATCTGCTTTCCACTGTTCATGTAAAACTTGTTATTGGCCTGACTCTAAACAAGCAAAACAGTACTTAGTCGTACTACTACAGGTATTTCCCTTGTCTGTGTATGGCTGTGTACATGTTAGACCAGTATCCAGCAAGTGAAATAGAGTGAACAGTAATGTCAACTGCATGCCTACACCATGTGTAGAGGTGAAGGTACATGTAGAGTAAATCACACTCCATAGACTTTAAGTAGACCTCACTGAGATTCCTTGTCTTATCTATGATTTTGGATTGTTGCTTCACAAAATTTAGTGTAATTAAAGTTACTATGGATATATTTCAGACAGACAGACACATACTAATATACATACACATAGCACAGTTCATTATTCTTGACTGTGAGGGCTTATGACTATTGACACTGTCAATTTTTATGGCATTACTCATCACTGCTTACTCCAAGTGCTAATAGTGTATTTCCACGGAGTTTGTGTGTGCAGCAATGTAAATTCTGACATTGCTAGTGTCAGTCACTAATCTACCTCATTCAGTTCATGTCAAGATGATACATCACAATGCTCAACAACTGTCATCCCTGCTTTAAATAGATCTACATTTTTCTCACCTTTACAATTAAATATACATATATATATATGTATCTTCGGTTCCGCATCAAGTTCCGCTTTTACAATATGACCATGAAAATCAACCTACATATTTTCCAAAGCAATTACTAGGAGGGTGGTTTTTTTGTTGGTTTGGTTTGGTTTTTACAAAACACTTTAGAAAACTAAATGCAAACTGAAAGAATACAGACATGTTAAAATTTGTTTATAGGTCCAGATTTTTTTCCCCCAAACATAAAAACTTTTTTTGAATTTTCTCTCACTGAACTGTCACTTCTACGTACTTACTACCACTATTTTTTGGCATTTCCAATTTGGTGTTTAAATAAAAGATTGGTTTAAAAATGCTTACAAATATCACAGGTTAACAAGACTGTTTAAATTAACTAATGTCACTATGG
This sequence comes from Morus bassanus, assembly GCA_031468815.1. Lineage (NCBI taxonomy): Eukaryota > Metazoa > Chordata > Aves > Suliformes > Sulidae > Morus > Morus bassanus. The sequence goes on along the minus strand of CM062571.1, from coordinate 56,481,833 downwards.
TTTTGAGTATAATTTTAAAGGTAAACCTAAAGTTGGTACCATTTAATCTTCTCCTTCTTCTGGAGTTACTCCTCCATGTCACCATTTCTGTTCTTTAGGTCATGTTACTCTTTATAGAAAGCCCAAACTTTATTTATACTTTCTTTTGCTTCACAAATATTATTATTTTTGCTGTAGAGCTCCTGATGATATACTCTATTCTTCCTTCTCCTAAGTTTATCATTCCATCTGACTATTCTGTGCTTTAATATACACTTGGTTCTTTATCTTGCTCTGGTCTGGCCAGCAGTGGTAAATAGTGCTGTTCAGGCAATTGGGTGCATGTGATTGTTTTAGCTGATGTTGTAAATAAGAGGCTCTGCTGCCATACCTGGGCCTCTGCAGCAAGACTTCACAGGCTGAGTGTTCCTCTGATGGCCAGGACCAGGGAACGGATTCATGTAAGGGACCCCAAGGACGGTATTCGTGCCTCTCAGCCTACCTGCATCGGCCCAGCTGTGAAACTGGCTCGTGTTTGGATCAACAGAGAACAAGAACTGGCATAGGGTCTGTTGGGCTCTCCTTTATATTGACAGGTTCTAAGGACCACTGGAAAGGGAAAAACCATAGAGGAAGCTAGCAAAAATAGATAAGGTAGTGAACCCGTAAAAGTGATATAACATGGATGTTACCTACATATACATTTCTGGTGAACCTGAGTTCCCAGCCAAACTACCTGCATAAAAATATCCTCCAAGAAAGTGTACTAAGCTTTCTTATCCTTTGCAATTCTAAAAGGCAAGTTGCTGTAATATGAAAAGCCTGGAAAAATATGTATTTTAACAATTTTTTGAACAGTGCAAATGTGATAAAATATCTCTCTCTTTTTTTTTTCTTTTTAATTTTTCCCATTCACATTCAGCTGGGGTTTAGTGCCCAGCAGGACTAGAACCTTGCATTTTTTAAAGAAATGAGATTTTGAAATAGGGAAGCTATAAATAACAGACAAATTAGTGCTGCAGCTGCATAATATAACCACTATCGTTTTTAACAGCAAAAGAAGTTGCATTGATCTGGACACAAACAGACTTAAGCACATGAAAGTCTGTGGTGCACATGAAATGGGTATGGTTGAATCTATTCCAATTATTTCATTGATTATGTGCATTTTTTCTCCAATGTATGAACCTACACATGTACGAGGACTTCAAAGAAATACATTCAGTGCCTAGCAGGATTTTCAAAATAATCTAACCTTTGAAAATCCCATTGGGATGCTATCTACATTTTTAAATGCCTAAATATCCTTTAAAACCTGGTCCTCTACAACCATAATTTTGCCCTCATATAGAAATGTGCAACATGGTGTTTGAATTTTCCTCCAAATGTGTGTGGCTTTCTGACATTACATGCTTAATAAAATAAATATAAGGTGACAGGGAAGACCATTTTTTAAATACTGATTTATAGAAGAATGCATTAAAACATACATGTTATCTGTGCAAAGTAAGCACAAAATGGTAACATGCTGATCTTTCTTTTTGTTCATTTTGCATAAATGAAAAGACATAATGATAAGAAAGAGCAATGGTGATTTAATCCATTGATCTAAGAAGTAAATACCTATTTACAAGGGACTAAGCAATATCACAGATGGAGTTTTAGGGAGTGCAGTAATTCTGTTCTAGTTAGAATAAGAAATCCAAGGTTTGTTTAAATTAATGGAATTACTTAAATCCACTGGATCACTTAAAATAACCTGTTTTTACATGAGAACATTGTTTAACCCATAAAGCTAATTTAACTTTATGGATGAGCATACACAACACACAAATAATAACCAGGAAATCAAGAAGTCATATTTCCCATGGCAAACATAACTCACCTAGATTGCAGAGATGTAGATTATATGAATGATTAAAATGTAGCAGTAATAGGAAATACTACCTATGTACATGGAGGTCAAATTTTGATTCCTGTGGGATCCATAACTTTGAATTTTCTGACGTATGTATCTAAATTTTCAGACATAATGTTGATTTTCATGTTGAACATAATTTAGTTTTTAGTATCACACATACCATCCCCATACTACTCAGTTCACCTCTCAGTAAAGCAGGCTTTTGAAGTAACAGTGTTTAATATGATAGCTGTGGCATTGCTCTGATTAATTGAGCTGCTGCCTAGGAGTTATACACACACCACTTGATACCTAAAAATCTGGTCTGCTTTGAGTTAGGACTAGATCATCACTACTCGTTCCTCTCACGAGCAAACAAACCTAATGACAGTGTTATGGATTCAGGAAGTGTTTCAGATGCAAACGTAGTAGACTGCACAGCTAAGACATACATATATCCTTTACTTAGGATGACAAAAAACTTAAACATATCTTTCAGTACTGTCTCATACAAACACAGTACATCACTAGCCTGGACACCAAGTTATTTAAAGCTATTATTTAGTACCATAATAAGTACCAATTTAAATACAAGGTAAAATCATTACATTGTCTTGTTTACTACTGATGTTAATGTCAAGCTGACGTGTAATGCTCCAAAAAAGGCAACCTATGATTTGTTATCATTAAACTGTCAGTTCTGTCATGTGTTAGGCATAGATTCATACTATACTTCTTTCAGCATATCACTTTATTTTCTATCAGTCAAAAACCGAAGTGTTTTAATTGTGTCTCCGCTATTTTTCTATTAACTGTTTCGTGCATTTTTTCTCTGGCCTTTTAATTGCAGTTTAATAGTGGTCATTAACACATTAAGGGGTGTTAGAAGAACATTTGAAGTCCTCTTGACTTCTACCAAAGTTGACACTTCAATGCTAGAGTAATTTCAGCTATTCATTTATTTAATAGTGACCTATGCAAATGTGGAACCATGTCATTTTACAAATTGACTGTAATAATTAACTAGAAAGGCAGAGTAAAATGAAACAGGTTATAATTAGAATAAAACTGCTACAGTATTACGTCAGATAGAATAAAATAATCTCAAATGATTAAATTGGTTTCAATTATTAAGAATCAGTTTAATGTACCTACTGTTCTGATTTTTTACATTTCTCTTTTTTGTGTGCATTAGATGTCACCTCATACAATTTATGCATTTTATTCATCTTGGTAAAACAGGCATTACAAAAGTTTAATTAAGTAGTAAAAGACTTCATATTATTCCGTTGAATTCTAAATTAGTTGCAGAAAGAAATGATAGTGCATAGTACATACCATTCATACACATTTCAATTAGATGCATCTATTGTTAGCTAATATTTCTCTACTCCAGTGTACAGATAGAGGTACCAATACAGAGGAATATGTAGGTATACATGCAGGAATAATGGTGCTGGCTCCCACAGCATGTTTTTAATTCACATGAACAATATAATTTTCAACTATATTATTTAGATCTTTATCTTCAGGGCACTCATGCCACTGTTCATGATAAATATGGAATTTTAAAATTACATTTTCCTTAAAACTTTCACCTTGTTTATTCGGTTGTTCATTTTGCAGATCGTGCATATGTAGACTAATACATAGATGAATATATATATGTATGCTTGTAGGCACACACAAGCCTACATTAGATAGACATATCTGGTAATAGGCAGACTATACAAAGTCATATGTTGAAGACGAAAACAAAACATTATTTTAATCCCATTTTCTGACATAGTGGTATATTGGCAAGTCTGTTTTCTTTGGCTCTACTTGCCATCTGCTTGCATTTGTAAATTCAGCTTTGAGCATGCTGTAAAGTAATGCTATACAAATGGACAGTAGGGTGGCCAGCTTCTGCTTTAAAGCTCTTATATTTAAGATGCATTGAGTTTCTCCTCTCTACTTACACAGTTTAAAATTATTGTTAATTAGAATCATAAAATAATAGAATCATAGAATGGTTTGGATTGGAAGGGACCTTTAGAGGTCACCTAGTCCAACCGCCCTGCTGTAAGCAGGGACATCTTCAACCGGACCAGGTTGCTCAGAGCCCCGTCTGACCTGACCTTGAAGGTCTCTAGGGATGGGGCCTCCACAACGTCTCTGAGCAACCTGTGCCAGTGTTTCACCAGCCTCATCGTAAAAAATTTTTTCCTTATAACCAGTCTAAATCCACCCTCCTTTAGTTTAAAACCATTACCCCTTGTCCTGTCACAATAGACCTTGCTAAAGAGATTGCCCCCATCCTTCCTGTATTCCCCCTATAAGTATTGAAAAGCCGCAAGAAGGTCTTCCCGCAGCCTTCTCTTCTCCAGGCTGAATAACCCCAACTCTCTCAGCCTGTCCTCGTAGGAGAGGTGCTCCAGCCCTCGGATCACTTTTGTGGCCCTCCTCTGGACCCGCTCCAACAATTCCATGTCTTTCTTGTGCTGAGGACTCCAGAGCTGGACGCAGTGCTCCAGGTGGGGTTTCACCAGAGCAGAGTAGAGGGGCAGAATCACCTCCCTCGACCTGCTGGCCATGCTTCTTTTGATGCAGCCCAGGATAAGGTTGGGTTTCTGGGCTGCGAGTGCACACTGTTGGCTCATGCCCAGCTTTTCATCCACCAGTACCCCCAAGTCCTTCTCTGCAGGGCTGCTCTCAATCCCTTCATCCCCCAGCCTGTATTGATATCAGGGGTTGCCCTGACCCGGGTGCAGGACCTTGTACTTGGCCTCATTGAACCTCATGATGTTCTCACAGGACCACCTCTCCAGCTTGTCTAAATCTCTTTGGATGACATTCCGTCCTTCTGGAGTGCCAACTGCACTGCTCAGCTTGGTGTCATCTGCAGACTTGCTGAGGGTACACTTGATCCCACTGTCTATGTCATTGATGAAGATATTAAACAGTACTGGTGCCAGTACGGAAGCTTGAGGGACACCACTTGTCACCAGTCTCCATCTAGACATCAAGCCATTGACCACGACCCTCTGGATGGTGCCATCCAACCAATTCCTTATCCACCAAACAGTCCACCCATCAAATCCATATCTCCCCAGTTTAGAGAGAAGGATGCTGTGAGGGACCGTGTCAAAGGCCTTACAGAAGTCCAGATAGATGACATCCGTAGGTCTTCCCTTGTCCACTGATGCAGTCACTCCATCATAGAAGGCCACGAGTTTGGTCAGGCAGAACTTGCCCTTGGTGAAGCCATGCTGGCTGCCTCGAATCACCTCCCTGTCCTCTATGTGCCTTAGCATAGCTTCTAGGAGGATCTGTTCCATGATCTTCCCAGGCACAAAGGTGAGGCTGACAGGTCAGTAGTTCTCTGGCTCCTGCTTTCTACCCTTTTTAAAGATGGGCACAATGTTTCCCTTCTTCCAGTCCCCAGGGACTTCACCTGACTGCCATGACTTTTCAAATATCATAGAGAGTGGCTTGGCAACTACATCAGCCAATTCCCTCAGGACTTTGGGATGCATCTCATCAGGTCCCATAGACTTGTGTATATCCAGGTTCCTCGGGTGGTCAGGAACCTGATCTTCCCTTATAGTGGGAGGGGCTTTATCCCCCTGGTCTCCATCCTGTGGTCCATCGACTTGGGAGGGGTGAGGAGAGAGGTTACCAGTGAAGACTGAGGCAAAAAATTTGTTAAGTACCTCAGCCTTCTCGTCTGTTGATACTAGGCCACCAATCTTGTTCATCGGGGGGTACACTTTCTTTAACTGTCTTTCTAATTAAAATTAGATTTTTTTTATTTGAACAAATCTTGCTGTATTGTTTGCTGGACTGGTCAAGTACCTTCAAGAATTACGCCTTTGGTCTTTAACATTTTAGTTCAATTTATAGAACCTTGTTTGTTTGTTTCCAAATGATGCCTCTGGAAAGGAAAATACCCTTAACAAATTCTCAAACAAGAGTAAATGATGACTCAACAGCCAACAAATATCAACTACAATACTTTTTGTACCTTCTCGTGCCCACATAAACACATGCCTGGGGAGCCAGGCTAAGTTATCGAACAGTAGTTCATGCAAAGGCTAGAGAAAAATTGTGTCCGCTGACGGAAATGCATGGAAATGATGGAATCACAGCATTTCAGTGTCTTTACCAAAAAAGAGGCACTTAATTTGTCAGTGTTTGAGCTCCATGTTTATTCCCACATAAAATCACCAGTGATATTCTAGCAATGAATAAAGTGCATGCATTTGCCAGTGCATGGATTTGCCAGTGCAGACAATCCATTCATGTGAATATATTGTTATAATTTTGGTGTGACAAAAGCATAGTCTGTACTCCTTGTAGAAATGCAGTCTTGCTTCAGTCTTATCCTCATCTGCTGTGACTTCTGTGTGGATCCTTCAAAAAATCCTTGTTCTGCAGTGAGGCTATAATCTGTTATGCTAAGATTTGTAACTATATGTCAGACTGTAGGGTCATTGGTTAAAGTTACTATTTTAAAATATATTTCTCATTGCTCCTCTGACGTATTGAATTCCAGTGGGGGTACTTATATCAGTAACTGAGTGCTTGAGTGCTATATTCATTATGGTTTTGACAGGACTTTTACAGTCTCCCTTAAGCACTGGTAAACAGTGTTATGTGAAACATGTCAGTGATCTCAGGAGCATTTTTGGTGCAAGTGCCTCTATCAGTAGAAATCCAGGGATGGATTTTTTTGAAAAACATTCTGGTGTGCAAAAAATATTGGTGATCATGAGTTGTTACCATCAGGAGAACAGTTTTTGGAAGAAAGAAACCTTACTAGTAAACTTGATTGCTGGTTTCAGTATAACAAGCTTAAAGGAACAAAACACTGTTAGCAACCTACACCTCCCACAGATTTGGTTACAAATTCCAATGTGCTTCATGGCATCTCGAGATCACTGGAAGTCCTGAAGCTCCAGGCAGTTGGCCTCTGTCCCAGCTTCCCAGGAAGAGGTTCTGGGAACCTGGGAACTTTTGACCACAGGCCACCAAACAAGCAGTTGAAAATCTAAGACTTTAGCTTCCATACTTTTCATGAGGCTAGGTGTTGACAAAAGGGAGTGAGTTTTCAAGCTTGTGAAGGAGCCTTCTGACCTATTTGTGGCACCTTTACCTTTCCTATGAGTCCTATGAACTTGCTAAGATCACTTCCCCACATTCTAAATGGAACTAGATTTCTTTTTATTGTATTGTAATTAGTGTTGTACAGTTGTAATAATGCAATTATTATTAATTACATTTTCCAAATGTAATTAAATTTTTTTGCATGGAACAAAGACAATCAGTAGATCACAATTAACTGTATGTCTTCCAAAAAATAATTAATATGGCAGATTATGGTAACAGTACAAATAACCCATTCCTGTATGTCTTATAGCTGTTAAATATGGATAATTTACACAAATAGTTACTTTATCCTAGAGCAATTTCTCTGCAGATCTTTGTGATGTATTTGCTGGAAATTTGCTTTTTGAGCACTTCCTACTACATTTCAGCAAATATCAAGCAGCCCAAAGATGGCACATGTAGGAATTTGAAAAATGCATCTCAGCTTCTCAAAGAAATACAGGAAAAGAAATATACAAGTGTGCAAACTCTGCAATAATGTACATAGACCTTTGCAAGAAAACAGTCTAAAGAGGATTTGGCACTCTTTGTATAAAAGAATGGGGAAGACTTGACTATCACGTGACTGATGGGCAACAGGGATGTCCAGTGGCTATAAGAGGAAGCTGACAGGCAGAGTTACTGGTTGACATTGCCACTGAGACTTTGACAAAGCATAAAATTTCTTTCAGTCTCCAGTCTACAAAACACCTGCAACCCACGCCTCACCCAAAAAGAAGCATGAAACAGGCCCTGTGTCAGTCTGTCAGGGAGGATTAATCTACTCAACTTTAGTCAACTAAAAATTTGGCATATAGTCTAAACTTGTCTAAGCTCTCTTTATAGAATAAAAGATTAATTTATATTGGAAGGGACCTCTGGAGGTCCTCTCCTGCTGCCCAGTGTCAGTGGTGACTGAAAGGCAGCGGCTCTAGCCATAAGAGATAGCTTAGCTTTTAGGCAACTATGGGACTTTTTAAGTTAATGATGGAATTTAGTTTAGATAATCTAGTCTTCTCTAAATGACTTAGTTTTAGTTCAGCTCTACTATTTCCAACATTTAGCCATAGCATGGAGTAAAAAGAGCCTACCTATCCTGTCAGCTACCCTGAAACTTACCCAGCTCCTGATTTATCACTTCCATGGCAGAAGGAAGAGGAATATAAAATTAATCACACATGTTGGCTCAGCAAATGCATCTCACAACATCTATAAGATCTTGGCTGAACAAGACCTGCATGTGTTGAAGGGAAAGAAATCAAAATAAGGCACTCTGAGACTGGTCCCTTCCTCTTCTTTCTCTGATTAGTTTAAGGGAGAGAAAGCAAGAGAAAAATGTAGGCTATGAAATCCTCCAGCCAGGAGAAGAGAAGTAACAAAATAAGGATCCCATTAAACAATACTACTGCTGCAGCTCACCCTTCAGAGTGCTGGTAATCTTCAGCTCACTCCACATGGACCCACACCTTCCAACTTTCACCCCAACAGAATGCCATCATCAGTTACATCATCCCCTTGTCCTGCAAAGATTTCCTGCTCTTCCCTCTAGAAAAGTGCCCTCTTTGTGAAGTAACAGCCTCATTAAACAAAATTGATCTCTCTACTCACAAATGTCCTTATTTTATTTAACTGTATCAGCAAGAATTTTGAGGGAAGAAACACTCACAAAAACAGGAAATAGAAAAGAGAACAATCTAGAAACTTTTTTTATCCCATGATGACTCAAACATCTCATTCTATACTAGTTACAACACTTGACTGTGAGAAAGAAACCAATTTTTTTCAGAATTTCTAGGGAGATCTTCCACTTTACCTATCTAGCAACCATCGTTTTGAATTCTTTGAGCAAACTACCTACATTGATCCATCATACCTACATGTCTTTTCATACTTTTTCATACTCTTTCATAGCCAACAATAAAGCTAAAAAATCCCTAAACCTGTTTTCTTTTTCCAAAAATCTTATTACACCCATCTTTAACAGTTACAGTGTCTTCCTTATAGCAGATGTCTAGGAGCAGAGTCACCAAGTTCAACAGTTATACTTGCTAGACTAAGTGGTGGACTTCTGGAGTTGTGGAGAGTTCCCAGCTGGGCTATAAACTGAAGTATCTACAGACTGAAGGAAAGCACATGGGGAATGAGACAGGACCACCTCCCTTTCCTCCATTTTGCTTGATCTTGTAGTCAGGTAATAGTTGTTCAACTGCAAAGAGCAATTTGCTATTGAATGAAAAGGTTCTTATAAACATTACTTGGACTGAAGTGGGTGACCTTGTATGAGCAGTGGTAGCATGCTTAGATTTATAACAGAGTCATGGCATGGCAGGAGCCCATGGCATTTATAAGGTTGGAAGAATTTGGTTTTCTCCTGGCAAGCATTACTCTCATTGTGGGCTTTTTCCCCATAAGAACTTGTTTGTTACATAAAGCAATTTGTCTTCAGAAGCAGCAAAAACATCAATGACAGGTGGCATCATAGATTGTCCCTTTAGTATAAGTTTGGCTGATGAAGTGAAAAAAGTTGTTTGTAGTTACAGTACTGGTTGTGACTACTAGCTTTTCCTTTTGTAATTCCCATTTCTCAACTTCATACAAGATTAACACTAAGCTTTGTCACTGACAGCTTGCCTATTTCAGTGAGATTCACACAAAGAAAAGGTGAAAACCTGAAATGAGAAGGTTCTGTTTGTAAATTGTTGTAATGCAGGAAAATAAAATATGTGCTGAATGTGACTAGGCAGAACTTGAGAAACAAGAATCCTGTTACTTCTTTCCTTTTTGCTAAAGGCATGTTTGACTTTGTTGTCAATAGCACTTGCAACAGTGAAACAGAAAGGAAATGTGTACCTGAATTGCTAAACTTTGACTACTGGCTCAAAATATAGGTGAACATTTGGATATTAATGTATTTTTCTGGCAATGCATATACAGCAGAACTGATTATCACAGTGGTGATGAATGACAAAAGTATTCAAAACTTAAACTTGTTTCCAAATTTTACAGCTATTTTTATCAGAGGTTAAACCCCAGCTATAGATGTGAACATCCACAGACTCAGTCTGATATCCAATTAGACTTCAGATGTGCCCATGTCTCTTTATGATCTTCTTCTGTATTTCTGTCTTCCAGTCTCCTTGATTCTTTTTCTTGATTTGCACATAGTATTAGTCTGCCATTTAACTTTAATTTTTTAAGCTAACTAGAAAGAAGGGGCTGAACAAATATTGGAAACATTTTCTTTGAGTATCCATTTGAATTAAACAGCCAGGTAACATTTGACCATGTTTGTGACCCTTTCATGTTTGCTTTTCATGAATTTTCAAGTGTTTGATCTCTGTTAGGGAATGGATTAGCAAAAAGCAAATTTGTAATTCAAATGCTGGAAACTACACCAGCACCAATTTAAAATTGTATATTCAGATATTATATTTGAAATTTGAAATTCACATTGATTTGATTAATGAAGTGAGTTGCAGCCAGCTCATGTGCCTCTGAATGCCTGTTATTTCACCTGGGGAGGAAAGTGATAAGGTCTTTTCAACAATCTTTGTACCTAAATCTAATCCTGTTTTTTCAGTCCTGTTTGTGTCCTGGTGCGATTTAGTGCAGCCTCCAGGTTGTTCTAACTTCTATCAGTTGTGAAAACCGCCACCAACACTGCTGCTATGCTTGGATATTGAGCAGATCAAACTGGACTGGCTGGCTTCTGGGAAAAACAACTCATGTCAGTGAAGAAAGAGATGTCTGACTTAATTATTTGTAATTTTGGGATGGAGTGTACCAGCAATATATTTACTGATTCTAGTGATTCTTACCTAATTAACAAATATACAGTTTTACAAATAGTTCAGGAATATAAAAAAAGTGACTTTTTAAAATTAAATTATTCATTGCAAATTATTCACTGAGTTCTGATAGCATAGACAGATGAGACTGGCTGTTTTTTTCATCTTCGTTGTCTTGCAAGGGTGAGTGCCAGCTGTGTGTTGTCACTTGACAGAATGTGAAGGATGCACCAAAAACACGTTCCCAGTGAAATATAAACACTGCAGTCATACTTGCTGCGTTCTGTATACACGAATGTACAAGCAGTAAAGCACGTGATACGGATGAACCTCAAAACATTTCTGAAGCTGAGAAGTCTTATAAGTTGATTTTTTTTTTAAGATGGGTTTTTAATCTATCTTCTCTTGCCACCCATTCTGACCCTAGGGCAATCAGTTAACTAATATCCATGGGGAAAAAGGTCTTTCTTGCTATGCACAATAACTTCATATTAAAACTTCAAAGCTGTTTAAAATACTTTAAAAGAAGTTCTAATTTATTATTTTTTCTTTCAACACTGGCAAAACCCCTCAATCTCCACATTCTTCCATTAAATTCACTGCCTGTCCCCTCTTTCTCCCTTTTTTTTTTGCATCCCCATGGGTGTGTTTGCTAAAGGACCAACATACTCAGTAGCATATTATCTAGGGACAGAGGAGGATGTCAGAAGGAACTGACCTTCATAAAAGGGCTGTTTTCTGTCCCATATACACTATTTTCCATACTAATTGCTTTTCCTCTGTCAGAATTTGTCCCCCTTTTTTTTTCCCTGTAAAAAAAAGAAAGGAACAGTGGTCTCCCTGCAGCATTCATTGATATAACACTGAGAACAGTATGCCAGGGCTGCTGTGGAAGGAGAGGAGGAAGAAGGGAAGGGGTCATTCAGGATGGCTTGCCCTGGCCCCCGTTTCAATGGGCTAGAGGATAGCCCAGTCAGTTACACTATGAGACATCCTAAACCTATCGGAGCATCTGTCCTGGCCCCTGAAGACTGCTCTGCAGTAATTACTGTAATAACACAAGGACAACTACTCTATAAATAAAAAAATAGAGGCAAATGGATGGTAAGTGAGAAGGTGAGGGCCATATGTGGATTTTTCAGAACTACCAGGAGGAGAAAATGTAACCTGAGCTGCAAGCACGTTTCTGCTCCAACAGTGAGCAGGGAGCTTGTTCTTTGGTGCATGCCATTCTTTCCAACCGAGTTTCAGTCCACTGATATAAGCAAAGGATGGATTAAGACTTTTAAATATTATTTAGAGCTGTTTTAAAAAGTGGACATGAATGTGTTAATACAGAAGGCATTTATTTTCTTCAGTAGAGTTCCATACACTACTTGTGTTTGTTTATTACTGTGAAACCATTCCTCAGATTCAGGCAGCATTGGCTGAAACAGGTTGAGTTGATCCAAGGTTTTCCTGTTAAAAGCTTAGATAAGCTTGAATCAGCAAATACTGTCCATCATCTTAACACATAGACACAAAAGGAGAAGTTTTAACAAGCACTAGCTGAAGTGGGAAAAGCTAAATGTAATAGATTATCCAGCTGAAAAAACAGACTGGAAATTTACTTTAGAAAACTCACCTTACAGAGTTTCACCTAATAAACCACATACATATGCTGTACTAAATCTCATTTGATTTCAAAGAATCATCACAGAGACCAATTTTACTCATTCCGGATGAAAATTTGGTCCTGCCCTAAAAGGGTATACACACTAGTTATGAACATTGTTTCTTCTGTTTTCCTGGGCTTACCTTTTTATTCTGAGAGGTTTCAGAAACAGAGTAGGTGAACTATTTGGGACAAAATCTGAGTAAACTTGAAAGTGAACCAAACCCCAGAAGATTTCTCCTTGAACTGTGAAAGGATACAGTTAACTTTTTTTTCTCCAACGTACTTCTTATTTTCACACACCTCCAAAATTGCAGGTTGTGTTTGGCACTGAAAGTGGGAGAGTGGAAAACAATGGGAAAGTTTGTTCCTAGAGAATTTCCAGACCAACTTTGCAGGCTCAGAGAGATGGGCAGCTTGAATACGTATCAGACTGCAAGCGGGTTATCTGACCTAAACCAGCCCTTCCCTTATTTGTCTATCAGAAGCTCAGCATCAAAGTAATCTCTACTTTCCCATACAATGGCGACTTCCAGAATACTTCTGAATGCGTAGGATTGTCATGCTGAGAGATTATTCCTAGAAAGATGACACATGAGGGGGTTGTATCATTGCACCATTCCATCCACATTTCCGCTCTGCCCCTGACAGTGACAAAGGTCTCTCTATATATAAAACATACATATGTATTAAAAAACACATACTTTTAGAATCAGGCATATTGTTAGAAATGAATTATTGCCAGTAAGACCTACCTTCCATATTTTAGTAATATAGACAGACAAATATTATAAATACCGTATTCTTGCAGTATGCCGCATGAACTTAGAAATCTGGACTATATATAGTATGTGTAGAAGGTATCTATTGTGCAGCAGTGATATGCCTAATAGTGTGCTTGATTCATTTTAATTATCTCAATTCAGCTGTGTTCTAAGGGGTTTTTCTGCTACATCCCAAATCTTTTTTTTAAACCTTTCACCAACTTTAAAGCAAAATCCTACATTTATTTTCTGTATTGAATATTCCAAAATTAATCTGACAATTTACTTAATTTTAAATGAATAAAATAATATATTTCAATAAAACAAACCTTCCCTTCTTTGGATTGTTTACTTTTTAAAGAGCAACTAAATGCATTTCATGGGAAGCATTTCCCTTCATGATGCATTAACTAGTGAATGGCTCAGATACACAGCTCTCCGCAGGCTGCAGGCCACTGCTGCTTCAGTCAGGTTAGAATTGCACACTTACCAGTTAGTAGGTTTTCAGGCCTTGACATATCTTAGAAAAGACAGCCCCTTTGTAGTAGTTTTCCCTAGAGAAAAGCTGGAAAGGGTGTTGAGTTTGCTGCACGTTGAGTAATGTTTAGCACAGAAAAAAATTTAAAAAAACTCTATTGTGGAGGAGCTTACAGAGTTGTACTGCTGTGCTGGGGAGCTTTTCTAAAAGAACAGAGCAGGGATGAAAGGCCAGAATTAATCTGTCTGATATTGATTTTACAACGACAACAACAGTGTCTCCTCTTTTCTGTGTGTGTGAGTGGATGTGTGTGTCCATGCCACGTGGGTGAGTGTTTGAGCGTGCACATGCTGTTTGCTGCATCCCACTTCCAAAAACTGCTCCTGTGTTTTTCTCAGAGTAATTCTGACTTTAAACACAGACATCTTATAAAAAAGATAGGAAGTTAAATGCCTAGTTTTACAATGATTTTTATAGCTCAAGTTCAAATGCTCTAAGCTTATCAAACTTCCACCCAAATATTCATTTAATCTTAAACCGTCAATTTGCATTGCTATGTTGTTTTGGCTTTGTCAAGTGCTGAAAAACGCAGGAAAAAACCCAGAATCTCACCTTTGCAAGGATCAAAGTACAATTTTTTTTTTTGAAAACTAAAAAACCGTCCTTGTCCAAAAATCAAAAAAGGATTTCATGCCTATTTAAAAAAAAAACAAAGGAGGAAAACAAAACATAAAGACAGAACACCATGCTGGCATGTCCAACAACTTAATATGCAAGAAATATCAAGCAACTTATTTCTATTTGTTTGTTTTGTTTGGGTTTTTTTCTATTCCAGTTCTTATTTTAAAGGCTTTTCCAAGAAGGTGCTTGTTAAAACAGTCTTTCAGCAGGCTGTTTTCTCCTAAACCCCTCGAAGAGGTAGAACAGAGACAGCAGAAACCGAATGATGACTTTAAAATGACTGACAACATCATTCCCTATTATTACTGCCTTGTAGACTGCCAAAGAACTAATGTACTTCAGACATCTAACGTAATTAATTCAGAACCACAAATCTGAATCACAAATCTACTGTATATGTGTGGATTCAGCAGGAAAAAAAAATATGGTCTGGAGCAGAAAAATATCCTTTTGCATAGCTACCTCTAATTTTAAAGAGGGTATAAATTAAACATTCTTTGATAATAATATGCAATGACAGCATAATCATATGCTAACATT
>CM062571.1:56429419-56464419 GCA_031468815.1 Morus bassanus | reverse complement strand
ATTTGCATATTTTGTCAGCTGTTATTTGCTATTTTCTAAGCAAAGCAAGCATTTTACATGGCTTTATGCACAGCCAACTACAGACTCCCTTTGCAAATGTGTCTGTATGGAGTCCAACATTGTACTGTCTATCTTGCTTGGTTCAACTGCAGCACCAGAGCATGCTCAGCGTGAAATAATAATAATAATAACAATAATAATAATAATAATATAGCAGTTGCTATACAGCTCCTCCTTTTAAATGTCTCACTGTACAAACTTTCTATTTACTTTCATTGTGGCATATTGCATCCACACAGCATAAAAAGGTAGAAGTTTTGCCACACTGTTAAGAAACTTGCAGTAGGAACCCCGTGCCTCCCTCAGATCTTTAACTGATGCCAAAGTTTTTGGCACGTGATGAAGAAACTGTCCTAAACCATGTGTCCACATTTCCCAGGTAGGTAACTGCTTGGAAAGAAACCTCAAGAAGTAGATGCTGTCTGCTTATTTTAGCTGTCAAGCCTTAGCTGTGCTGGGTCACTCCCAGACTTCAAATAAGCCTCTCCATCAGCTTGATAAGGAACCAAAGCTGAAGTCTTAGGACTGCTTTTTGAAGCACCCAAAAGCAAGTGTCTAAGTACAGCAGACTAGATCCCACTCCACAGCATTAAAAGTGTGTGCAGTAAACAAATTTTTTAAACATGTGGCCACAATAAAATCAGTGAGAATATTTATGAAATAAGGATTGCAGAATCAGATCCTAATGACTTCCTCTGTTATTCCCAAGAAGACTATCTGAAATAATAAAGTTACCTAGCTCAGAAAAGTATCAGAATCATGATTTTTCTTTTCTTGACCAGTATTTAGCAGTTACTTTCCTATATATCTCTGTTATGAGCTTTTACTCCTTACTTACCAAGCATTTCACACTCACTGATTTTTGTTCTGCAGGATTCTAATTTCTTCTTTTTCAGCAGGTTTTTTTTTTCTGGACTGTATCATGTGTTACCCTCTTTTCCCTTTACCATCACTTTGTTATGACATACATGCTCTTATGGTGATAAGATAAACCCAAATCTGTTGCATGTAATAGAGCATAACTGGTACCTAATTTTCAGTTGGAGTTGAGACAACAGCAACTGATGCCAACTATACAGATACAGACTTGCTGCTCAAGCACTCAGTTTGGGCTAATCATGGGAGAGAACAGATGTGTGATGTAGGCAGTACCAGAGAGTATATTTCTCCTTTGTTAAACTGGGATACTCTATTTAATATATATACATAGGAAGAGAACAAAAAGTAGAATCTATCCATTTTTAAGGGTAAATTATTCAGTGAAATAGGAGATTAGAGTGGGATTCTACAACTAAGAGAAGATAAAAAAGAGTTATTCCATAATTGAAGAAGTTTTTGTCCCTGTAAAGGATAATTATGGAATAACTCTCTTTTATAAGTGTTTAAAAGACATGAGAATGCTCTCAAGTAAGTAGCTCTCAACTCTTACATCTTCTGTAAGAGCCTGTGATTTGTCATAGGGAAAAAAAAAACTTGTATTTGATCTTCTTATATTCAAATTTTTATGCTGTATCCAAGATATTCAAATGCAGACAGGCCTCTCTGTATGGGTGCAGATATCCACCTATTTGGATCTCAGTGGAGGACAAGGACATATATGGCCTTACAGGTATGAAACTGCCAGCATTCAGCATTCACTGAAAATCAGGCTGTCTTATTCAGAGGTTTAAATATGGACTAGTGTGCCTAAAGTAGAAAGCCACTGTGGAAATACCAGCCACGGGACTACGAAAGCACAGGTCTTCTGAAACCACATTCTTAAGCACAAGCACATTTGTTCATACTGTGTGGGATTATGTTTGCAGTGAAGTCTGGAGATTAAAAAAAAAAAGAAAAAAAAATAATTTTTTGTTTACCTTTTGAAAATATATTTAAGCATCCCTGAGTATTAAACACTGGAATTTGTTAGTGCAATGCATATTTCTAACAAAGGATGGGAATGGGGAATGGATACAGTTTATTTGTAAATTAAATAAATATGTTCTCTCCATGCCCTTGAGAACTAGCTGATTTATCAGTTAATAAAATAATCATACACCACAGACTTGTGCTTCCAATTTATTTTAAAAAGAAATAACATTGCATTTTTGACATATATGAATACAAATGTAACACTAGAGGAAACTTTGTGAGTAGCCCTGTATATATATCACCAGTCCTGCATGAATTACCTGACTTGCTTTTTCTCTGCTATTTATGAGATGGATTCTGCATAAACACTTATTTCTTCAGCAATTCCTAACTTATGTGAATGACCCTATAAAGGTCAATGAGACTACTGACTAGAAAGAAGACTATTCGTCTGAATAAAGAATGTAGAATGTGCATTTAGCACAATTGAAATAAAAGTTATATTCAGGAATTTAGTTTTAAATCTGCAACTAGACTTCACTCATATTTACACCTAACAGCACAAGCTAAACTTAAAAGTAAATATATTTATGAAAAAAACTCTGGCTGAATCAACTATTTTTCTCAACTAAAAATGATGATACAGATTTCAGCTCTGCAGAATTTGGACAAACACAGTTTGTGCTAGACAGAAATGTTTGCATGTGTCTCTCAGAAGGGGAAAGCCTATGTCTCTCAGCAGATTTCTTTTTATTTTATTTGAATTCTTTTTAAGTTTTGTGACCAGCAACCCATGCTGTAAAAGACACACAGGAGTGTTGCAAGTCGAGGTAAGCGGATGGCAAAGCCAGCATGCCACATGGCAATTCAGCCCAGCAATGGCTGCAAGAATGCAATGAGCACAGATCTGAAATCCTTTTGTGAATATGGGGCTCATTCCTGCAGCCCTTCTATGAATAACTGACTTCAGTGTGCCTGCTTGCGTCAGTAAGGAGTAGTCCCCTGAGCAGAGTGTGCCATTTCAGACCCTCATTTTTTTGTGTTTGATGGGAAGCTGGGCTTTTTAGCATTCCCATCCCCACCCTTCCCGCCTCCTGTTCTAATCATCTTCTCCTTTTTTGGACATATGCCTCTCCCCCTCTGCTCTTTAAATTCCCTCTGCTCCCTCCTATATATTAGCCTCAGCTCTACTTTGTTATTTTTGTTGCTTGCTTCGTCCTCCCTCCATCACTACTCCAGACACTTCTCTCCCCTTTGCTAGTCTGTTTGGTTCCTTGGGGACTCTTCACACTCCCCCACAACTGAGTAGCTTCTCATTTCCAATAGTATTTTAAAAACTCTAGGCTATATTCTCTTCTCTTGAGAGAAAATTAAAAAAAAAAGAAAAAAAACACAAAACAAAACCAAAAAACCCTATTCTTCAGAAACTCCACTAGTTTAAACTCAGAGACTTCCAGCCAAATTCTCCTTTCAAAGGGACAGAGGAGACAGACCTAGGAGGATGCCAGGGCATGCCACCCACTGAAGTTCATGGAGCCACAGGCAATCGCCAGAGGTCCTTGGGCTCTGCTGATCAAGCCCTTCTGCAAAGCAGAAAAATCTTCTCTCCTTCACCAGCAGCGCAGCCCTCTGAAAATCAGAGCGGATGTTGGTGCAGCATGCGCTCTCTGACAGACAAACCAGGCTGAACTCAGCGGGAGTCTCCCTATTGACTTCAGTTGATATGCGGAGGATCAGGCCTCTGGGGGAGATGCATGCAGGTGTGAGGCAGAAGCTTTCGCTCTCTCATGTATATCTGTGGAATAAGTTATCAGGGAATCATGATACATAACACTGCTATTTGTCAGAATACATTCTGACAGTATTTTCTGCTAAAGCATGCAATTTTTCAGCATAAATTAGTACATTCTGCTTTAGAGGAAGACAAACTTGTGGCGGGTGTCCCTTCTGAAAGTTGAGGACTTCTTTGCCCATCCTACTCTATATTTCTTTGAAGTACCAAGCCAGACTTTCTGCTGAAAGCCTCCAACTGAGACTACTTAAGCTGTCAGTTGCACCAGTGTAAATCTGGAGTTAACCCTGCTACAGTGTTCACAGAGGTTAGCCAAGGACAGGTCCTTCCCTCATCAATTCGTGTGCTAAGCAGCACCTGGGGACCACCAATGCAAGAGAGCACAGACTCATACCAGGAAATACTGACGTCAGGGAGAAATGCCTAAGGCAGAAGGAAAATAAATAAACAAAAAAGAGAAAGAAAGAGAAAGAGAGTAAAGAATTAAACCAGAGAGGGGATAAAGGAAGGAGTCAGAAACCGGGGAGTGACAATGGGCTTGTCATTCTGGTGCACCCCCGAGAAATGGGGTGCAGAGGGGAGAACAGGGCGCAGGCGGGATGGAACTTTCTCACATCACCCCATAAAACATTTCAGTAAAATAGCTCTGTTGTGTATAAACCTGGAATTTAATGAAATTATTTTCTTTTTTTTTCTAATTCCATCTCAGTGCACGATATTCTGTAGCATAAGAATACGTTGTCATATTTGTGTTTTTTATTTTTTAACATAGGTCTATTTTATAATCACACTAAGACACTTTGCACTAAGCAGTTACACTGATTAATCCACACCTCAGATGTGCTGGAAGCATGAGGTGAGATGCACCCAAGGTGTGCATTAATCAGCCCTACCATAGAGTTTGTCCCGTCTTGCCGCTTAATTAAATTCCAAACCAAATAATTTTGGGGAGAAGGTTAGGACAGACCACTTTTTTAAGTGGGTTTTATATGAGCTGTCCAGAGCACATGGAAAAAGATCCGAGATATATTTAGAACAATATTTTAATTTGTGATACTTTACTAGATTAGATGGAAAGAATGTAATGTTTAAAAAAGGAAAATGTGATTAAGAAGCTTAAGTGCACAGTATATTACATGAAAATTCTGATCATAAAGAAAGGTAGTATCTACTCAAAATTATAATTTCTGTACTTTTGAAATCATCTCAGCAAGAATTATCTACCCATATCAAATTGTAGCACTTGTCAAAATCAACTGTAAAGCATCTCAAGTGCTCTTCTGAATCAACAAAACAGATGTATAGCGATGCGAGGTTGCACTGAAATGGAAATAAAAGTGAACTAGATGCCAGTCATTGCCCTTAATCTCTTGAACCCGGCACTTAACACAGAGGATACCACAGGTCTTTGGGACACTGTTTAGAAGGGGAAGAAATCAAGACTTGAATCTTAATAACATATGCAAAAAGCACTCTATAAAATTATTTTCTTTCTGCTGTAGTAGAATCTGACATGCCCAAAGATCACCTTGCCTTGTTCATAAACATGAGACAATGTTTGAAACAGCATCCTATTTCATCCTATTTAGACAGGCAGAAAAACTGAAATATATGAAACATAAAAAGGTGTTTAAATTTTTAAAATAGCAATTAAATATGCTTAGTGGCTCAAAAGTCACCATCCCCCTCCTTTCAGTAAAAATGTAAATGATGTTTATGGGATAACACCTGCAGCAGAATGAATACAATGAATATAGCTTTAGTTAAGATTACAATATTGCTGAGTTTTATTAGGGACTTAGATGAAAAATGTCTGCAAGTATTGGCCATTAGAAAACAATAGCTCTAACCCCATAGCCTAGGAGATGTGTTTGGGAGTAAGCTCCTCTGCAAATTTTCTATAACCCCCCTTCCCTGGAAACTTGATGAAAATGACTGGTTTTTCCTTGGCTTTGTGATGACGGTGCCTTCCAGGAGCGTGATGTACAGAGAGGGGCTGAGGGGAGCATAGACCTCAAAAAGAATGATCATTTCCTTCACCTGTCCTGTGAACTGCATTTCAGGTGGAGGGAGTTTTGTAGGCTGATGAGGTACTGCAGAATTGTACCATTTATCAACACTTTACTTGCTTCCCTATTTTCAATTACCTTTAGACTTGAAGAATTTTTAGTAACTGATACAATGCTGAAAATTACTGACTTCTCTGTTACATATAATGAAGCCATCGTAGCATAAGCTATGCATAAAGTAGCCCATTTTTATCAGCAACATTACAGGGCAAACATGAACTGGTGAATGTGGAGCCCTTCTGACCCCACGCTGAGAGAAGGTCCAGATGGGCAGAAACCTCTCTCCAGTATTGACCAAGGGGCCCAAGCCCCAGACTAGATGCCTGAGGATTAGACTCCTGGACTCAGGGCAACACACCCCTGTGGCTCAGTCCAGACAAAGCTGCCAAACTCATAAAAAGTCCTTGCTCTGGTTTTGCTGCCGAGGCTCAGAAGCAAACATGCTTATTTGTCCAGCTGAGGATAGGAATCACCTACAAGTATTTTAGTCTAATTTAAATGCATTTTGGCAAAGCTAATTCAGATGTCAGCCTTTTCTGAATTTCATCCATCATTGATTCCTGTATAGGATTTGCCCCCTTGTCCATAGCATGCACAAATAACAGACTGTCAGTTCTGGATCTTAAGAAAGACACAAATAAGTGTTTGAGACCTTTTGAATTCAGCACATGTGACAATTTGCAAAGCTGCTGAGCACCACTTCTCCTGAAGGTTATGTGCTGCAGACAGGACTGATTCATGCAAGAGAGAACACAAAGTGGCATCTACTTTTAATTCAGTTACCACCACTGCCACTGATTTTTTTTGATACAAGCTGGGTAACCAAAGGGGCAAGTCCTAAAGAAGAACAAAGGAACTGAGCATGAGGTTTCAAGTTCTAGTTTCCAGCTCTGCCAGTGATTCAGTCTATAACCTCAGGTAAGTCAGGTAACTTCTGTGTCTAGTGTTTTCTTAACAGTGTAAAGATTAAGCACACTGAGGAATTTCTCCATATTTTCTGAATGTGGAAGTGATTTTGATAGATGCCAGAGGTCAACAGGCTATTATAAAACCAACAGCAGAGAAAAGAGGAAAATTGAGGCTTCAGACAACAAAAACATACAGAAAACTCTAGTAGTTACCTGTTCAATTCAGCATAAAACCCAGCCCAAGCAGGCTGGAATGGTAGCAGCTGAAACAGAAACAGGACAAAACACACCTTCCCACGCCAAGGTTCAGAGTAGGCCCAGTTATGGCCTCACACACAGAGAAATGGGATATCTCAATGGTCCTCCCATCCTTCTGCTTCTGCTCTGTCTTCCATCTTTTCACCAGCAGCACAGCAGCAGCGCTAGCTAAGACAGAAATCCTGACTTTCCTTCCTCTATTTTCCTCTTGAAAGTACAAGCTTTGGTGTTTCGGTGTTTTGGTTTGTTGGGGGGTGGTGGTGGTGATTTTTTTTTTTTAAAAAGGACATTCTGGTTTTGTTTGGCACAAAAGTAAAGAATTGAAGGGTTTTTTTTTTGTTGTTTTCTAACATTCTAGGAAGCACTGAATACATACCAGCAAAGTGCTTCCTGTCAGTACTCAAAGCCCCAAGAGAAACATTTCAAGAGAGCTGCATGGCTTTTACAAGACAAAGACCAGAGGTGTGTCCCAGGGGCAGCTCCAGGCACCCCAGCATGCCCAGTCCACCCAGTGCTGCTGCAGTCTGGCGTGGGTGGATGGCCAGCTGGTGCAGACCACTTTACAGCAGGACTCAACACACAGCATGGTGCGCAGAATATTTGCATCCTTGTCTGCAGGAAGGGCCATTTCTCCCCTCTCACAGAAGTCCGGAGGAAGTCGTACCATGGCGGAAGAAGCTTGCCCTGAGCCATACGCAGAGCATAACTGCACCACAGCATCAGTAGCTCCCACTTCTGTGCCAGGCTGTGTACACAGGGAGACAAAAATGTGCCTCCAGCTTTCTATTCTCTGCTATGGAGGTGGCAGCGGGTCCCAGCCATCCACCAGCTTGTGTTTAGGTTGTGGAGGAGGTGTTTAGTTGTAGAGTGGACTACTTTACAGAGATTTCCATAGTGAATGTTAATTCCACTAACTCCATAAGCTTTTGAGTCGGTTTTCAGCAGATTTTTATTCGGGCTGACATTCAGAATTCCTTTCCTGCACTGTATATGATGACACTTTGGTAAATGTATTATTCTTTCACCTGGCCATGTTTCCTTTCCAAACCAAACACAAAACAGAAATCATTTCAGCTTTCTAGATTATTGCCTGACAAAACTGTGGTGGCTGTGAAAGGCAAATCGATGTTACAGCTGCTCCCTATTTCTTTTTTTTTTTTTTCCTTTGGTTTGGATGCTCTCTGAAATGCCGAGCAAAATTGCATTATCTGTTGCACTACAGTACATATACTGTTGTTCCCAAAGGTTTACTTATAACGTTCACAGCACCATTTATTTTTTTTCCTTTCCCCCCATTGTCATTTCTGTACAGATTTAATACAACAGAAACATGGCTTCCACTGGGAGCTACAGGTAGTGCAGTTCCAAAGTTCTCTATAATTGGTGTCTGCCATGGCTGCTCACAGTAAGTTATGTAAATCACAGCAAGGACCCACAACCCCTAAAGGCATGAATATTTTTTTCATTCAGTGCAGAGGATAACTACAGAATCTTAGTAATAGTCCCCTCCACATCAGGGATCTCCTTACCAGGAAAAGTCAAGGTCTAGAAACCAGCCATGTCAATTCTGCAATTTAAATCCTACTGCTAAAGATGGTTTGGCTGGTATTACAGTAGGTAAAGGCATTGTAGGCAATATTAATTTTTAGGATGCGTTTTCCTCATAGCCCTTGCAAATCCACCTGCTTCTGTTTACATTCACTGTAGTAATGCCAGCAAACCACAGATTTGAATATTTATTTCTCTTTTTATGTAACAACTATTTAATCAAAAATGAAATGAGGGGCTGTCAGGGTTTCATTCTGAAAAAGGAGAAATAATTCCATTGATTTTCCAGTGATGTATTTTAGTTAAAATCGTGCCTTCCAAGTGACCAAATATGAGGTTACTATTAAATCTGTTTCCTCTAAAATAGCACTGCAAACGTGAGAATTTTTAGCCTAAATTCAATAAGTCAGCTTCTGTCTTCTTATCATTTTTTATTTCTTCCACAAATCTTGCGTTTATGGGTCATATCCACCAGTTTATGCACTATCTATTAGGTAACTGAATGGATCCTTAAAACATAGTAATTGCCTACTTCTATTATCAGGAAAAGAAGATTTCCTAAAATAAAATCCTTGTTCACATTTCCACCTTGACTAGAAAACATCCTGATGCCCTTTGGCAAAGCACGTGAATCAAAAAAAAAAGAGGATAAATGTTTTTAAAAGCCAGTTAAATCTGATTCTTCTGCTGCAGTTACCAGCAAGAATTCTGACAAAGAAAAATCTCCTTTGGACTTGACTTTGCATATAGCCCCCCACCCCCAACTGAATCTTAATCTAATCTAGTAACTTTTTTTATTTTACCTCCACCCCTTTTCATCTACTTACTCAGGAAAGCTAAGCTCAGAATCTGTATCTGGTTTTCAATGAGTATCTGCTTTTCTTTAATTTTTTTATTTTTAAGAATATCAAGTAAATGCATATTATTCACACACAATATAGTATTGAATGTACACACAGGCATATATACACACATTCACTTTCAGAAACACATGTGGACTCTTCAAGGAAATTAGTTGTTTCTTAACAACGTGGTGTTAGGCAAAGCCATATACCTTAAGCCTTTTTTCCAATGTACCTATTTTGCTTTGGGCTGTACACCTGCACTGTGTCGTTTGCTCGTGCACACAGTGTATGTAGGGATACAAGGACATGGCTGAAGCACCCCATCAGCTCACTCAGTTCCCCTCAAGGCTTCGAGGAAACAGAAATACAATAGACAAACAGACTCCCAGGAGGACCCTGGTGAGGAAATAAAGCTGACTTAAAACCTCTGTCTCTGAACAGCTCATGGCCCTGCACAGCACAGCTCCAAATGTATGGAAGACTACCAGCCACTGATGCAGCCCAGGCTTAGTAAATTATTTTTCCATCAACTACAAAAGGCGCCTGCTCGGCCCTGTTTTTCATTGTTCTGCCAGCTAGACAGGTCGAAGAACAGAAAAGTTAGTGGCTGGTACAATCAGCTAGTACCAATTCAGTGGTTCGGTGGTTCAAATGTCTCCGTTCTCTATCATCTTGGAGGTAAACGTGAGCTATAATCATCTATGTGTCATGCTCAGCTAAGCTGGCTATCGGCAGAAACAGCATGCAACTGAAATTTTGCCCAGCCTTAATCAATGAACTGTGTCCTCATGGAACAAGAGTTAGCTGCTTCTGGCAGAGACAGGCAGCTGCAGAAATCTCCTTCCTCTATGACATATGCTATAAAGTTTTTAGATTACAACTGTTACATAAAATGATGCAAATAAACTGTGTTTTCACTTGAAAAATGTCCGGAAAGGTCAGCAAAATATATTCAGACCATAATGGATGTGCACAGCTTCTGACCTTCATAGATTTTAGGTATTGCAAAAATTTACAATTCATTTATTTATTATTGATAAAACTTGTTTAAGGCTCTTGCAGTCTCTCAAGTGGCTTAAAAAATATGAAAACTATGATTATTTTACTTTGGTAGCCAAAATCAAGCTGTTCTAGCACAATTCCTACTTTCCCTTGAGGCCCCTGAACTCCAAATGTGCAGGGTCTGGAATACTCACTCCCTACTGTAACATGAACCCCAAGGTAAGGTAAAAAGTACCTATTTTTCCAAGTGACTCAAGACTCCTAATTGCAGGTTAAGTTTTGGCTAGTTAGGACAGAGTCCAAAGGCTTTCTGCAGGCTACAGTAATTTTTGTCTGGAAAAAATTATTGGGGAATGGGCAAAAAAAGAAATAAACATTATAAAAATGTTGCATCACTCTGGGTTATGTCAGATGAGTTATGATAAGGAACACTGTGTCTGACGTGAAGAATCACATTAAGTTAAAAATAAAATAAAAACTAAAATAGGTTTGGTTGTGCGTTGGGGTTTTTTCCCCCAAAACTCTGGTATGCTTCATTTCAGTTCCTGGAAGCGTGTTTTCTACCTTCTTTTTATGGCCTTTTTTATAAAAGGTAGCTGGTACTCACAAAAAATTTTGGGACTGTTCAAAACTTTTCACAGTTAATTAGTAATGCATGTAGCAAAACACCCGCCCTACCTCTGGGCTTTGGGGGTTGCCCTGGTTCACTTGTAACTGATTTATTTTTTAAGGTTGTCTGGCACATCTCCACCCCAGCTGCTTCCAAGAAATTTCAGCCCAGCGTCAGCTGGGAAAGATCAACTTCACATGCTGACATACAGAGGCGGCCTTAGGAATATTGGGGCCTCCAATGGGAGGCATCAATGGGAATCTTTGCTCTTTTTGCTGATCCAGGGATACAGTATCTGCCACCAAACAGGACTTTTTTTTAACATTTTCCTTGAAAGAATACTCACCTGATTACTACACTATGTTTTTCCTCAATCAGAAACAGAAGTGTTGTCTTTACCAGATTTGAGGGTCATTATGTAGGGCTGAATGGTGGATGGCTTTTGCAGGCATCCAAAACCATTGGTAATGACTTATGAGCTGCCAAAAAAAACATGCTATTTTATAGACTGCTTAGATTTTACAGAATACAAAAGAGGCTAGAGAATGATTCTGATATCTTTCCTTATGTCTGAGTAATGGCTTACTCCACAAGTCTACTGCTGAAACTGATGGACACAAATCCTAACCCTTTTGCTGAGGATTGGCTTTATGGCTTTATCTTTTTGTGATTATTTTTATTCAGAATTTCCCTGAAGAAAATTTTCTACCAAGTTCCCTCCTTCATTTTTTTTCCTCTTAGGTTGCAAATTAATTTTGTCACTAGTCTTCTTTCCTGTGCTTCCATCTGGTGCACTTCTATCCATTTCCAAGAGCATCCGAACCAAGAACATCTTATAATTTACACAAAATATTGTTTTTAAAAAATTGTAATATCTAATCCACTAGTAAAGGAAGAAAGCATTTCTAATTTTAATACACAACACCTGATTCTATTTAAATACAGACACAGTACACAAAGCCACTCACTGTAAGATATAGGCTGGCAGTGAATTCTACCTCTGGGTTCACCTTTCCAAATTTGTGTAGGGAGCTGAATGTTTGAAAAATTTTCATCTGTTAGTCACGGCTTTGGTTTGATCCAAAGTTGAGAGGATCCAACAGGAAATTCCATGGTTTTTTTCTTTTTTTTCCAAACTTCAACAACCTTTTTCTTCACATACATAATTTTGGAACAGCAATACGGAACTTAATTTTTTTCAGAAGTGGAGGCAATAATAAAAAAGCAGAACCACAGCTTTAGCACGATGAAAAAAACGGCGTTGATAGAACATCAAACCTTTGATTAAAACAATATTCTTAGAATTTTTTTCCTCAGCTAGATAAGCTGAACAAGATCCCTGCAGTTTAGCTATGCAACATTACTCAGTTTAACTGTTACTTTATGTTCGCTTGTGTTCAGATGCTTATAGCAAGAGAACATTCTCAACCCGCACAGAGACAGAGACTGTATTTTGTTAGGATAGCAGACTTGTTATGTTCCATTCACTCAGCACCATTAAGCTTCTGAGTCTAGCGTTTGCTGTCTGCCACCAGGATTAATATTTTAGCATTTTCTTCCTAGTCTATGGTTACATTTCAAGAATTAAATGATCATTCAGAAAGTTGGCTTCAGTTTATGAGCTGTTAAAC
The DNA here is from genome assembly GCA_031468815.1 of Morus bassanus. Lineage (NCBI taxonomy): Eukaryota > Metazoa > Chordata > Aves > Suliformes > Sulidae > Morus > Morus bassanus. The sequence goes on along the minus strand of CM062571.1, from coordinate 56,451,845 downwards.
CTGAGAGATACAGTACGTCAAAACAAAAAGAAATAGCTGAAGTCGTAATCATTACTGTTAACTTCGTCCTTAGAGTCTTTATCACTTGGCACATAATGTGCACCCATTCCTGTTACAACAACTTCACTCATATCTAAAAAGATGATTGTCTATGGAGGACCCAGAGGATACTTTTGTATTGTTTTGTGCTTTGTGAGAAGGTGGACTGAGAACTCTGGAGACAGAAATCTTGCATTTACACCTCCAGGATATCTGGCACTGACAAATGAAGCGAAAGTGTCCCCACACTACCCCGTTAGCAGACCCCAGGCTGGATTTGGAGGCTGAGTGATAGCTCAGCTGTTGTGCCCTTTCAATGTTTTTCTCCATCATTAAAGACCATCACGGAAGAGACTCGATAGGATCAAATGAAACACTGGTTGGGCCATATAGACACCCATTCTCCAGGATCCCAGCAGGAGCCACTACCTCCCTTAGCACTCCTAAAGAAACATCCAATGAAGGCAGAAATTCTCAAGCAGCTTCAAGCTAGACCCGGCCAGCTGGGCTGATTAGAAGTCTCTTTCCCCAACATGATGTTATCTTTGTAAAAATAATTCCTTACCCAGGAATCTTATATTATATATATAATATAAATATATATATATATAAAATTATGTATATAAAGAATTTCATTTGTCATAACATGTATCTTCAGAAAAGCTCAAAGCCATGTTTATTCTTCCTAAATTTAAAAATGCTAATAATTGTCTAATACTAATGCTAATAAGTGTCACTACCAGCACTGCCTTTTATTGTGCTGTCACTCCCCCTCTCCTTACATTACCTGTAAATTTTTTTTATAATTTTAATTTTTCTTCACCTAGTATTTGGCATACAAGCCCAAAGTTCAGGCAAATATAACAATCAGTTGAGAAATACTCACCAGACAAGTATTCATGCACTCTTGTATCACCTGACATATGGTGAACAAGCTGATGAATGACTCAGGATTTAAATGGTAATTACCATTCATCATTATAATAGACTTGCTAATTCATAAATTCTTGGTAAGCCAATTTTCTATAAAAAGGTTAATAATAAGAGTGGAAAAGAAAGAAAAAATAGCCCTAGCGTGATAAAAAATGTAAAAGCTAGAATATCTTCACTGCCACATATCCCTTCTAATGATTGAGTAGTTTTGCACCAAAATGCTTATTGACGCAATACCACTTGCTGTACCAGTGCTCTGATGGAAACAAGGGTAGATGGAAAAATCCAAGACCTTACTGCTCAAGGAGGAGGCTGAAGCATGTCAGACAAAGACAAAGAAACTAAGTCAGTCACACATGGCAGAACCAGACAGTATCCCCCTCACTCATTTCCTAGTTTTATAGTGGTGACACCATGACTTGGTGACAGTCGTGTTCTCAGAACTGCTCACAACATACAGGGTAGGGTAAACCATATGGGAATGTTCCCGGCACTCCTAAGTGGTGCTGTGAGAAATGCACTGAGCTAGCCATCATACCTGATCTGAACTGGTCTCATTGCCCATAGCCTCATTGACTCTTCTGCTTCTATCATTTCCTCCTAGCAAAAGAAACACGATTTTGTTTCTGCTTTTGTTAAAATAATTTAAAAAAGGAAAAGAAGAAAAAAGTAAAAAATATTTTTTCATTTTATGAACTTTATCTGGAAGAGCACTGTGAACATAATTCATAAACCCTCTGGAAAACAACAATGAGAACTAGAAAAAACACACACAGGCAACACTGAAATTCTATATATCCAGTGTTCAATACGGCACTTCTTCCCCTATTGTATAATATTCATCAATGCATACAAAAGCAAATACTCATTCCACCTCTAATCCTCATGTAGCCACGTCTTTTTATCATAAGGGCCCAATATGGGAAAGACTTTACTGCCCCACCAGGACATGTAGTTTCTTTGTCCATCTACATCCTCCTACTCCATGCCTGAGCACCGCAGATGTAGAAGCTACCCTAAATTGCATAGTGGACATACTTTTTACTTCAGATGCATAAGACTAAGGAAGCTGGTGATGGGGAGAAGATGCATCTGTTTGCAAGGGACTGAGGGACAAGAAGAACAGAGAATAGTAGAAGTGATGCATGGAAACTCAGTGCCCTTTCCTCTCACCTCCCCATACTGTTGTGGTCGTGCAGGGGAAACCGAAGAGATATCCACATTCAAGGGAATGAAGTAGTCAAGTTCAAGTTCAGGTTTTTTGTCATTTTAGCCATCATTTGGAACCATGCAGGGAAACTTGCCCTTTCAATCCATTGCGCATTAGGTATTGGGGTGGTTGAACAGATATTGAGTATTCAGGAATACAGCATTTGGAAAGGAAAAAAATCAGCCCAAATCTATGTGGACTATGTAACACCTGTTACATAATACTGGGATTATGAATAATACTAAAACTTACTACATTACTACTACTTTTTATGTTCAGAAATGTTTATAATGTGGGTAATCTTATTGACTGCTTTCCTGCAAAACAAACTCTTCTAGCAACAGAATATGAAATTCCTGCCAAGCCAGACTCTCTTTTGCAAGCATTTTCTCTTTTTCTCTTCCTTTCTCTCTCTTGCACACACACATTTTAAAGTTTAAGAACTGATTTAAATTTAAAAACAGATGTCAAAACCTGACCTGCACCTCAAATTCAGGGGACTTTTTTGAAACCAACAAAAGTTTAAAGGTATGTTTAGAGCTCCAGATTTTGGTCCAGGTCCTTAACTATGGAAACAAGGATGTAAAGCATTAAAATTTGCTCTGCATGAGGACTGTTTTTCAGAGTGTGTTTATATTTGGAAATTTGGATAATGTGCACAAAATTATTTCAGTTTTACTGTTTATAAAATTAGGCAGTGTGGAGATTATAAAGGACATAGTAAGGAGGTATCTATGCCCTTTTTCTTCTTATTTGCTTGACAGTATGTAACAGTGAATGTGTATAAAGCAAAACTTAAAGCATACGATGTAACTCCAAAACAAAAGAGCAAATAGAACTCAAATACAGAAGCAGGGCAATTAAGGCATCATTCTAAAGAGCATAGGATCAGGCCTAAAATCCAGATGCAGCTACATTTCAAGCTACACTATCAAGCTAAATACAAAGTCCCAGAATAGAGTGCATGTTTTCTTTATTACAAAAATGATCAAGTTAATTTACTGTGGCAGTAAAATAATTTTCACACTGGATTTCAGAAAAAGAATATGTCAAGCCTTTATATATTTGCATTACTTTTGTCCTAGTTTTTGTGTATGTTAAGCCAAAAGCTTTAAACATGTAGTATGAAATGCCATGATTAACAAGTATCACTGCATTTTTTGTTTTCCTGGGGATAAAAAGCATAAAAAAAGGTCAGCTTTTGGGTCAGCTGCAAAGGGGAGTTAAATTGGAATAAAATGAATCAAAACGCTTTTGCTCAGCCAACTACATAATCAAAGGATAAAGATTCCACTGAACAATTTAGTACCCAACTTCCCTAACTAACCTTTTTGTCATAAATCAAAATATTTCATTTTATAGTTAAACGCTAGTCTTAACATTGGGATAAAGAGAAAGGAAGAGAACAGCACAGATAACTGTGAACTACATATACTAGTAAAGTTACACATCCAGAGACTCCTGTGACATCACAGTAAGCTCAACAGTAAAGCTCTGGTGAATTGTGAAGTCACTGGGATGACACGGAGGTATGTTTGGACTCAGCTTGCTTGCACCATGCTGTTTGTACCCAATTATTATATGTAAAATACTCTTTATGATTACTAGGAAGAGTATGTCCCCTTGCTGATCTGGATTTTTATATCTTGGAAAGCTCAGTTTATTGAAGATTTTCTATTACTGAATGAGAGCATTATAGGGTTTTAGGCTTATGTCACAGTTTCAGGGTTGAGCTGCTATTGCTGAATTGTGAGATACAGAAACGATGAATTGACGTTAGTACATAGGCCCACATGGTTACCATTAGATGCTTGAAAACCTACTTTAAAGTGACTCATTCACTAGCTTTACTGTTTTCAGTGTTAAATTCTAAAAGTGGCCACATTTTTCCAGAGGCTGAACACTTGCAAGCCTCGTGAATTTACTGCTAAACATCAGTTATTGAAGTTGATGGAAGATGAATGTAAAGGTTTGGCCTCAAAGTCTATGTTGCTTTTACGGAAATTTTGAGAAATTAACGTGAAGTTGTGTGATCTTAGGAATATTTGAGGTTTTATATCACAGTTTTTCCTATGCTTTCACTGTAGAATTATATATTGCTTTTGATGGCTGCCTTTTTTAACAGATGTATATTCTTCCCTGTAATAAGGTTTTCTACTTACTGATATTTTGGAAGGAGAGATTAGCATAAGTATTTCTAGCTGTAGAAATAGTTCCTATTTGCTCCACAGTGGGCAAATCAGTTTTTTGCCCTTTCTCATGACCTTCAGGAAATATTATCTTTACACCTCTGTATAAATCTGTAGTTATTTCACCTACTGTGTGTGCAGCCCAGTCCCAAAAAGGCTAAAATATACAAGAAAAGTTACACACAAGGTGAAGATAGTGATCATAGTTATGGAAGAACTTCATGTAAGAGAGATAGGCCAGAGAAGGAGAAGAGAGATTGTAGTGGAAGGGGGTACTCCATGTCAAAAATGGCATAGTGAAAGGGAATACAGAATAATTGCTGACCACGATTCATATCATAAGTGATCAAGTAGAGATTTAAAAGACCAGAAGAAATGCTCTTTTATTTAATGCATAATTAAATCAGGAAACTTATTGCCACAGGATATTGTGAAGGCCAAAACTCTAACAAACCCATAAAAAAGTCTAATACATTCTTGAAATGAAGATCCATGGGCTCTATTGACCATAGCGACATACCTACTGCCGCCTGTTTGGGAAATCCCCCAATCATGAGTTGCAAGATAAGGAAAATGTTCCAAAACCATTATCACTCTATCCATTCCCTGCTCATGGACGTTTTTTCATAAGTCTCTGCCTAGTTATTTTCAGAGGGGAGATCTTGGATTAGATGGCTGTTTATTCTGATGCATAGCAGATTTTATGTTCTTATATTCTCAAAGCTAGAATTTTTTTGATGGAAAAATAAAAGAATTTTCTATCAAGACAGAGGATAGCACTTTGTACTTAATATCCCACAGGATGAGTAGCAAAAGTAGCCCTCTAGAGCCTCTACTACTACAGTAGAGATCAGTAAAAATTCCTGTAATATTTGCCTTTTTTGCCCCATATGATACTTTTTTAACCTAGCTCTGACCAGTACTTGCAGAGCCAGTGGACGACTACATGATTAGAATGAATTTGCCTCACAGCAGATATTGTCTAGAAATCAGTGATCTTAACACTGTATCCAAATAAACATTCTGTATATATATACACACACATGCGTGTGCGCGTTTCTGCTGAACTGTACAAGTCACTACCCCAAGATAACATGATGGGAGTTGAAAACAAAATATTCTCTCAGGCTTTATAGTTCTCTTTGCATAATGTATAGCCTAGAGATCATTTGTCCAAAACTCCCATTTATGTTCAAGGCTGTTCCTATAAAAAGGCCAAACTTTAAAGTTTGTCAAAAACCATTCTTTCTGCTGTGTATCTAATAGGACATAGTCTATGTCATTGCACTCATTCTTGTAAGCTAAGCAGGGCTGCAGCATAGGTCAGAGTGCTGGACCATTACTGGTCAGGCTGCTCACACACTCCGTGGCCCACCATCAACCTCAGAGGATGCACAGGTTCAGGAGGTTGGCTTTCAGGAGCAGATTCTGCTGTGTACTATGTTGGCACCCTGTTTTGGGAGGAAGAAGATTCAGGCACATGGACATGACATCCACTTTGTCTTCAGAGCCTGAGAAAGGCCTATTATACATAACTGTTCAGGCACAGCCTCCAACTGCTGTAGAGAGGTATCATTCCAGGCGTTAATTACTTGAAAAATATTTATGTCTCTCTAGTTTTTGCAATTATACATTGACACCATACAGATAGCCTTGGGAAAATTCCTTGTTTTGTGTGGGCTGAATATCATAGATGACTGTGGTGGTTTCTCCCAACTTTAACATCTGTTAGTCTCTGGTACTCCTAACCAGCTTCTTTTTTACTGGCAGAGTCTTCTGGCTCCTTAAAGTGCCATTGGCACCAGGGAAACAGAGCCATGTGGAACATTTTTGGGCAGCACAAGCATATGGTGTGGTGCAAGCTGCAGAATACAGTACTGGTGTTCTTCCTGATGTTGGTCTTTTAGTCGGTTGTGGCTGCTTAACGCTGATGTGTACATTTCTTGGAGAACCACGATGAAGCCTTTTCCAAAAACTGCCGGCCCCACACCTTGCTCAATCCGCTGTGAAAGAAAACACTTTTGGCTTTGAGATATTTGGGTTAAGTGTGCATGTTCTTTCATTTTAATAAGGAACCTAGGGTAGATCCAAACTGTCTCTGGCTGCAAATAAGCAACCATTTTCAGGCATACCTTGATGCTTTCTGAGAAAGAAATCTTCCTGTGGGGTTTTCTTCTTGCTGAAGGTCATATAACTTTCACAGTTCTCACACCATCTACAAGATTTACAATCAGTTATAAAAATAGCTGTGAAATATAGGTTTATTCTTGATGCCTGGAAGTGGGCTTGGTATTGTAACTGGTCTATAAATAATAAAAGTAAATATCCATGCATGAATACTTCGAGGCATAATGCATGTACTAAACACACAGTATATGTACCATCAAGTATTTCAGAAATATCTAATATGTTCTGAAATATATATTCTGCTTTTTTCCCTCACCCCATAAACTGAGCAAATGTCTCTGGAGCCACGTGTCTGCCCTCAGAGTTTAGTCATGTGCTACCAAATCATCTGCATGGGGAAACACAGAGGCACCCATTGCATAAGTCACCTGCTCTGTGGATCTATAGCCATGGACAACAGCATTTGTGGCTGGTTTGCCCTTACCTTCTTGTCCCTTCTTTTCCTGCCCATGAAGATTTGTGAGGGACCAACACAGGCTCCTCCAGCTTATTTGACATGTCAGCCAGGAAAGTTGAGCCTTCATGAAAAAGGAAGAGAGAACAAACCACACTGAGCAAAACGCTGGCCACGCTTAGGTTTCCCATGGATTAAGGAAGGAGCAGCCAAGTTAACCAAAGCTGTCAATACAGCTCATGATGAGAAAGGATGCAGACAAAGGGAATGAATCCTCAAATGACAGCTGAGTTCTCTTTTGTCTTTCAGCACCAGAGTTTAGAGAAATGCTAGATGCACATGAAGGTTTCAGGAGAAAAGACATTTTGGAGACATGCTTATTTTGGAAGGTTGTGGATGTCATTTTGGTTAGAAAATTACACAGCGATGAACTTACTTTAATACTGAAACATTCTTATTACATTTTTTCTTTTTCTGTGGTGATCTCAAGTACACAACGGTTATTCACTTATGGTGTAAATCTGTAATGTATATTACCTGGGTTTGGCTGACAAAAATGCCTCAGCAAATATTTCATCCAATTCCTGCACTGTTTGTCTTGGTTTTGAGTATTGAGTTCATAGTCCACATTGAATGACCAACCTTATGTTTTATTCAGCCACAGGTAAAGAGAAATTTCAAAGCAGGACTTAAACAGAGAAGCCGTTCTTTGTTGAGTAGCTGCACTTTTCTGCATATATTTGCAGGAAGGTCCCTGTTCAACCAAAATAGAACAGATATCTGATGGTGTCTGGTTGAATATTCATGTAGGTCTCGGGGATCTACATACAGACTTATGTTCTGTGTGGACATCATCATAGCTTGGGGCCTTCAGCCTCATTCTCAAGAGTGCTGATTGTGCTTAGTTTCTCATTCCTGAGAAACAGGATTTTTATGTTCTCCTCCTGAAAAAGGTCACCCCTTTGTGCTCCTGATAGCATGGTGAACCTGAAGGAAGGAGGACCTCCTAACTGTTTAGAGAAGATGATACACTGTGTAAAACTTTATTTATACTTTCTTCAGAGAACCAGTCTGAGCCAAATTCTCCAGCGCTTCTTCAGGTGACTCATCATGTTTGACTCTCATGACATTTAGGGAGTGAAAACTCCTATTTGGTCTGACTAAGTCAGTTCCACTCTATCTCGTGAAGCTTAAGTATTTCTCTCTGTCTTCTTCTTGGAACATAAAGAACTGTACCTAGTGATACACAACACTTTGTTTCTGAAAGCCTGTCTTATTTAGACATTGCAACACAAGAAGTATCTGATAACACAGGATCTGAAAATCAGCCGGAATACCGTTGTAATTCAAAATATCTGGTAATCACAGTGGCTGATAGTTGTTAGTTATGAGCCATGGCTCCAATGAGGACTAAGCTCTGAAGGATGTGTGCATGATGGGTTACATTAGAGTAGATGCCGCTGCTGTTATGTTGCAGTTCCAGTGATTTTCTCTTTTCTTTTTTTTTTTATGAACTGCAAGTCTTCCCACAAAAAAATTTGTGGAACCACTGACAACACAGTTAAATCTTCACAAGCAGATGTATTAAAAATCAAAAAAATATTTCATAAATTCTGGAAAAGTAAATATAATCTAATAATATTTCTCAGTTTTCTTCAACCTTGCTCCCAAAGATCTCCAAACACTTTGCAGACATGATTTCAGTGTCACCATATCCCCAGTTCATCATCTGATGGAAGGGGAATAAACAGCTGAGCAAGTATGCCGCCTTCTCTGAAGCAGAAAGCACCTGTAACAACGAAATGAGAGCTATAAAAGTTCAGTGCCTTTGAAGATCAGCCCATTCTTAGGTGATGTGACTAATATCATCAAGGCCAGTTAGGTACATGAGCATGTGTTTAAATTTAAGCTCTGAATAGCTGCAATAGCCCAAATTCTCAAGGTATTATAGTATCGAACTCCTGTTGGAGGCAAGGCAGGTCAGCTTCTGGGAACCTCTCATTGTCCTGAGTACAACAATGCCCAGTGCCTCAATACAAGCACAGCCACATGCATCTCCTCTCGCCTCAATAGCTGGACCAAGTTGTTTACTAGCTAGGAGAATAGGTGGCTGCCTCATTTGCAGTAGGCCACACCATATGTGATCCATAGCCAGATAATGCTGCAGCTTTTGTCAAGGCCTCGGAATTAGTCACACAGTTGTCAGCAACTCAGGACAGCAGCTGCAATATCATAACTGTGCACAATAGTCTTGCCCCATAGACTGTTTTGGTCATTTGGCCCAAACCTACCAACAGAATATATGGAGTATATATGGAAGGAGAGGTGAAGGAACTCAAGTTTCTTTACATGTTGTTCCAGGGCATCACAGTCTCTTGTGCCTCCTTTTCCCCTTCAGGGAGTGGTAAACCGAGTTGCAACTGGAGAAAGCTTCTGGAGCTCCTCAACATAAAATATACAGAAAACCCCAGAAGTCTGCAATGTTATTTCAGAGACTGGAAATAATCTTCCTGTGACGGCACAGGTATAGGAATAAAATGTTCTGTGTATATTTTATGTTGTCGTATATTTTGAGAGAGATTTGAGGGCACCCTCAAAGGGGGAATTTCTCTTATGAGTTAGGTCTGAATGATTTAACTTAAAATTAATAAATAAGAAATGAAAGGGGAGCTTGTTTCCCCAAAATCCAAGTTGTAAAATATATTTGTTGAGGTTTTTTTATTTTGTTTATTGCTTTTTTGGTATTTTATGTTCTTAAACGACTACATGGATTTAAACAGAATTTCTAGTTTTGGTTCAATAAGATTTTAAAGAAGAACTTTAGCAATCACAGTGCCAATTCAAACTTACTTCCTACTAAAGAGCAAACCCAAGGAATGCTTAACTTTTCTGGTTTAAATTCTTCATTAAAATGTAAAAGTTTAAATTGGCAGGAAAACTGCTGTTTAAGCTGCTAGTACACCAACATCAGAGAAAGCTGAGTTTTAGCCCTTGGTACTCTGCCAGGTACTGTACTGCATATAACCAAGATACACACAAAAATAAAGAAAAAAAAATGTGGTGAGATAAGTTTTATTTAGCCTTTGTTGCCCTGATAGATTTAATGTAAATAAATAAAAGTTTGCTAAGTATCTCTTGAGGCCATAACCAATGGACTTTCAAAATTTGTCGATACTGCATTAGGTAGCAAGTCCAAGAAATGGTGACATATAACTGCAAAGCACAATCTTGTTTGGTCATATGATTGGCATACGTTTCTAAAAAAGTAGCCTTTATAACTTACTTAAAGCTCTGCTTATGAGTAATAGGCCTTTATGCTCATGAGTGAAATAATTATGTACAGTATTACACCACTTAGCTCTCTTAAAAGTTATAGCATCAGGGTCCTGATGTTGTAGTTTGGCATTTCAACTGTAAGAACTGAGTTTTCACATTTAATATCTCAGCCACTCTGGATCCTATCCACCTAAAACTTGGCAGGCAGGTTTGTCTGCCCAGATGATTTTTTTAATAGTTTAAAATTAGTTAGGCCTTTTCTAGCTGTAGAATAGCCAAGAATTAGTTTGGAGCTAGTTTATTCAACTAGCTGTAATTATGTTCAGTTATATTCAACTGACCGTAATTATAAAATTATTCTGTTAAAAAAAAAAAAGGACAATCTGCTACTTGTCACCAATTTTTGTAGACTGGTGCACTTTGGATTTTGAAACAAAAAAAAAAAGTGCTTTAAAACACCCCAAAGACAAACAATGTAAATCAAATATTGGGCCTTGGGGCAAGAGAATTCTCCAGCAGACTTTACCCAGTTCCACTTTACCTAGGCAACCAGAGTGGTCAAAATAAAACTCTCAACAGAATTTTAAAAAAGGCATTCTACTCTTGCACCACAGCGTGTCAGCCTTGCTTTTTGCTGTGCCTATGTAGATGACATCTATGGGGAGAGACAACCACTCCCAAACCATTTTGGTCAGTAAGCCAGTCTCAACCATCAAAATTTCTCATGAGTCACTGTGCATTCTTATCATCAATCTTTTAAATAAAGACCCTCTATAAACCATCTGACTCTGGGGACCTAATATGTTGGCTTCATGGTCCAGCACTATACTTAAAGAGCCTGGAAGTCAAGAGCAAGTTTTGCTGTGGGCCTTAAGATGGCCATACAAAAAATTGGCTCTAACATCAGCTGTTCCTGTGCCTGAATAATCAAAATGGCCCAACCACAAATATTTCAGATGATCACCAATTCCTAGAGTGTCTCATAGTTTGCCAGTAGAAGTATTAAAAAAAAAAAAAGGCCTTCTGCTTTCTCATTCAGCAGGTAAATCATGCAGATTTAGAACATAGGCATTTTTAATAGACCAGATTAAAGAGAGGATCCTAATCCAACTGGAGCCTATAATAGTACTTATAGTTGGAGATGTGCACATCACTGATTCTTTGATTCACTGTCTGAACTGAAAAATTGAGAGAAAATGTATTACTTTGATCCAAAACTGAAACAATATACATATCAATGGCTTCTGCAGGTTTAAAAAAAAATACAAAATTCAATCTAAACCATAAAATATTCAGTTTTGTTTAGAGAATTTTTGAAGTTTGCTTTATTAAACAAAAGTATATTTAAGTTTGAAATGTCATTTCAAAATTAACAAATCAAAACACTGCAATTAGAACATGTCTAAGCAAATGCTTTGACTGGAAAAAAATCTTTTTTTTCCGCTCCAGTCAAACAGTAAAAATCCAGCATGATTTCACAAGTTCTTTTCATTAACTTATATCTACATTATTTTATGATTAAAAATATTAAAAAATAAACCAGAATTTATTCCTGCTTTCATGGATTTCCAGGCTTTTCCATGGATTTTGTGGTTAGCCACTAACAAAGAACACCTTTTTAAAGAGTCTGTTATGCTGCTAATTCATTGTTCCAAGTGTATAACAATATTCTCCCCTTATATATGTTCATACTGTCTAAAAATATATGCCCATTTACTCTTTGTTTGTTCTACTGTATTGTACTCTGAGGTGCTTATTTTAAAAAACACTTGACTGGAAGAAAATAGGTTGAATGATCTGTCCATCAGTGTGCCATCAAAGCTTCTTGCTAAAGGGTCATATTTCTTATTAGTTAAAAATATATATTTATCATCAGGCAGAGATAGTCCTCTGGGCTGTCACCATGGTGTTACAATGTTGCTGTTGCAGCTTTCCATATGAACAGAATTAAAGCCAGTACTGAAGACTTACACCCAAGACAGAATTACTACAACAATATCGATGTCATAATCTCTTTCCATGTGTACGACATCTAAGCAATTTATTTAATAACACTGTTGCAGACTTCAGTGCTGGAGTCCCTGTTACTTTCCTATCTTGGATTTAAAGCCTTCTATTAGGAAAAGAAGATCCCAACTGGAATGAGATTATAATGCAATCATCCGGTTCAGAACATTATGCCATGATTTTAGCATCATGCTAGAAACTCCCTCTGCTCCTGGGCTTAATGAAATTTGAACTTATTGTATGTTTCAGCACAGTCTTTGGAAGACAACCAATAAGTATGGGAGGTTTGCAGTTGAGACAAGGGGCTTGTTTGCCAGGATTTGACTCTCTCGAGGAAAGCTAGCTGCAGGGCCAGATCTTTTCTTTCCATTGGATATAAAACAGCTATGCTCATAGCAGTATTTACTAGTGATGGCAGCCTGTGACAAAGCTATATCTTTCCAGCAATACTTTAACCAGAAAATATCCAGTAATGACTGTAGTGTATACCCACTCAACGGTGCTTTCCTTCTATATGATGCAGTATTCAAGAAGGGGCACTTGACTGCAGCGGTGCATTTAAATGTGGAAATCCACCTATTGAGTAAAAATCACATACTACACCTTTCTAGGTGTTACTTTATGTGAAATTATAATATGAAGATATCCTGGAATGAAAAAAGAGAAGATGTGTACCTGCACACAATGGCTTGTTCTATTTTTCAGGCTAACAGCTTAGCTGTAACATTTGTGCATTAGCTAAATAACATCTCAAGGGGAGCTGGAGATAGAACCTCGATGTCTCCTGATTGTACGTGTGTGAGTTTGTGCTCTCAAAGGATGGTCCTTAAAAAACTCCCTGCTGGAAGCTATTGTGCATATTGTAAAAGGACCGTTGCTAAGTGCCAATTGAGCTAGTACTGTATACTTGCCATTTTAAAAGAAGATTTCATACCACTTGATTATGTTAAATAGAAATGTTTGAAATTTAGACTGAATTACATCAAAATGGCACAGTAGTTATATGTCTAAAGAGCTGCTGCTACTCTCTCTCATAACTAATGTCAATCCCTTCTGGTAAACGGTTTTATGTGAAACTGTGACAGAGTATATTACAGGCGAAGTTTAGAGAGCCTTGATATAAAGAAGTCGTAAATAAATACTACCATAAAACCAGACCTGTGTTTGTATTAACAAGCAAGAACTCCTTTACAGTAAAGTACTGTCCTTAGTCAAAAAGATACCATTTTTTAAGGCCAGAACTTCATCTTCAGCCTTTAGGTTGTCCTACAGTGTTAGGGGTTTTTCTGTGCAGATGATGATTATTCAGGGTAACTTGGCAAACTCCAGTAGTAAAATCTAGAGAATATATTTAGTAGAAATAATGCAGAAATTACCTCAGGATCAACTGACAAAGAACAAAAAGAAACAATAATATTAACAATAGCTAGCCAGCACGAGAGTCTGACTGGAACCAGAAATCCAAGATCGTTATCAGATAGACGGGAGAGAAGTGAATGATATAGCACAAACAACTGAAAAATTTATTAAAAAAAAAGGGGGGAAAGAGAAGGGTGCGTACTTTACATGTACAAGTCTGGTATTTTTATGATCAATAACTGATGACATTACCTGCAGAGATGGGCAAAAATAATAAACTACTTTTAAAAAGCTACTTCAGGATTTATGAATTTAAGAGAAATTTGATAAGTAGTTCTGAGGGAGAAAACAAAGGAAAAACTCAGATACACTTAAGCTAATTTTATCATTTCCAAAACATATTCTTCTAAGTTTTCATTCTGAATTTTTGTTTTTGTTTTTTTTTTTTTTTCTAAAGGAGACAAAATTCAGGTAAATTAAATACTTTTTAAAAAAACCCATCTATTTCAACACATACCAGACAAATCTGAGGGGAAGCGATTGTCTAGGTTTTTTTCAAAGACTTTATATTTCAGGTGGTCTGGAAATTTTAAAATACAATTTTTCATTTAGGGAGTGAAGAGAAAAATAAATAATTTAAACAGCTCAAATAACACTTCATGTGCACCAAATATGTTGTTACCCATTCTAGAATATTATTTTATCTTACACTGTGACGAAATGCTCAGCTGACCACTCCCCCACCCACTCCCACTGTAATCAATCTGAATTTGCCCTTGGAAGGCAACAGATAATTTCCCTAACAAAAGACCAATAGTACTTTCATATATTTTCACTCATTCTCCTGTGATGTCACCAGAATGAGATCGTTAATGGGTTGTGATGAAAAGGATAACCTGCAAAAGGTCCTCATATGGGTACCAGGCTGCATGTCATGGCCAAGAAAACCTTGCACCCCACACACTTGCCTTGTAGTGCTTTTTTCATCTTCTTAGGGGCGGTGCTGCACACTTTGACATGTCTGTTCATCTGATGTTTGTACTCCTGATCTCAGGCTTGGTTTCCAGTGTTGGTACCTGACCCACTGGCATGTTCTAAGGTAGGATCAAGACCTCAGGCTGACTCTTCTGTTACAAAATTAAAATCTACTGTGCTTCGCACAGCTGAAGATCAGCTCCTTTTAGAATGTATTGCAATGGTATTCTTAGGGGTTTTTTGTTATGTATAGGTTCAATACCCTCAAGACTCCACTGTTAGGACCCTGCCGCAGTTTCTTTCTGAAATGCAACTTGAAATTTCACTCTTACTTGGCTCCTGTTAAAGCACAAAAATACGTACTTTGAGTGAAATGTTGCTTTTGACTGGAGTCTGGTGTGGTCAGCTCACCCATGGGGTGAAGAAAGAAACGTGGTAGGTTTCTGTGATAATAGTGCTGAAGCTAGTATTGTAGTGGTGACACAGCAGGCCCAGTTACAATAACTCACTCCCCTAAGCAGTTACTTCTGCTATCTTGTTTTGTAGCAGGATCCTTCTTATTCAAGCTCCCACTGTAAATAGCATACCGAAGTGCTCACACAACCCCTTGCACAAACAACAAATGCCAAGTGAAAGAGCAAAGGGATCCTCTGAGGCAGTAATTTTGTCCTGGATGCAGTGAAAGACACCTGGCACAAAAACTGCCATCCTTCTTTTGTTATTTCATTTAATAGAAACAATCTTACCATACCACAAACAAATCTAAATATGCAGGGTCTAGTTTTTTATATCTTTACTCTTGGTTTCTGTTAGTTTACCAAGTATTCAAGAAATTATTGCTATCTTTGATATTCTCTGGGCCATTCCTAGGCTATTCCTTTTGTTTCTTCTTTTCTGTAGTTTACTTACTTAGTTCATTTCTATTTCCTATTCAATTGTGAATGCTGCTGATTTAATAAGTAAGCAAACTTTTCTTTCACTAGCTGTTCAGGTCCTTCATTTTTAAACTCCTTCAAAGGTTTTTATTCTCCAGTTTTCAAACCATTGTTTTTTGAACACCTGATCCCTAGTTGCTTATTGTTTGATTTTATTTTAAACTGAACAAGAAAGAAATAACTTCCTGCACTTTTCATTCTCATATTACTATGAGTTAAAAAAAGAATGGTCATTATGGTTATATTCATGTCCAGGAAAAATCAGCTGCAAGATAGGATACATATAGACTGATGAATCATCATACAAGTGAATGAGAGAGTGCTGGAAACTGAGGACTATGTAGTACATGTGATGTACCTTCTATTACAACATTCATTTGTTCACTGAAATATTTTAAAATGTGTAGATTTAAAATAATAAAGAAAATCTTTTTTTTTCATTTTGCTTTGAATTTTAATGCTGAATTTTATTGAAACGTACTTTTTAAAATCAGTCATTTTAGTATCCATTTTTATCAAATTATAATCTTTTACCACTTAATAATAGAGGAGCAGAAGCTTTTTAAGCACATAACAACTGTGACAATTTGATGGAATTCAGTTTGAGTAATAATTTTATCAAATAATATATTTCTTTTAAAAATATCATTTATTAAAACATTATCCACAATTTAGGCAGAATAGTAAAGCAAATTTCATTTTTAAACACACGACCCACCTTTGCTGAAAGCGCAGCACAATCACAACATGTTATAGGAAGCATTGGCGTGCTTTGAAACACAGGATGACTCTATCAATAGATTATGAAGACTGCAGATGAAAGCCCAACATTTCTGAGCTAAATACTACTTATTCACTTCTCCCTATGCATCTCCATTGATTTTAATGAGCTTTCGTGGGTTTAACTGAAGATGGAATATGATTCTTATTACCTGGTGCATGAAGACAGACTTGTCTGACATAGACTAAAACATTTGTAGGCTCCCAAAAAGCAAGTTTTGCTCTCTTTGAGCATCTTCAGATCTGGTGCCCCAGGGAAAGTGAAATCTTGGGGACAGGATCTGGCAGGCACCAACATAAAAGCAATATCAACATGGATACTTTTAGGAAAGATCAGGGCAAATAATCAGAGGCATTCCTTTGGCAATCACAGATCTTCAAGTGAAGGATGGAAATAAAATTCCTTAAATTGAAGCTGTTCTGTGGAAATGAGGCCCAGGCAGAAGATGGAAAACATAGTGAAATACAACGAACTATGAAGTAAAATAAGTAGCAGGGACTGAAAGCAAAGGTAAAGGTCTGCATACATAATTTCAGAAATGGAAACTGTTACTGTCAGTGAGTCAGCCAGAAATATTTCTTCTCACACTTGAGCTCATTTGCAAAACTCCCAAGAAGACCTTCTTCCAAGACACCTGGACTGTCTTGGTCAAGCATCAATCTTATGACATTTCTTCTTGTGCAGCTATTTTCATCTCTATAGAATATTTTAAATTTTGTTCTAAGGATTAATATGTTTACCTGGGAGGAAGATGAGCTGCATCCTCCGTCTGCAGAAGTCTAGAAAACTCAGCAGTACAGATTGTAGACTCGGCCATGCAGGCAAACATCTACACCTACTGATGGTCTAGCTACCCCTCAGAGAGGTTGTATGGACTGAGTGGGACTGGTCTGGAACAGGGACAAATGACATCATGGTAGCAGCCAGGAGTCTGATTTCATTTAGTCAATGAAAGAATAGAATATTATGCATACTAAGTAGAATACTGTCAATCAAAGAGCCTGAGAGCGCTGCAGCCCTTGGGCCTCATAGATTTGCAAGCACAGGTACATAGAGGCAGATGTAGTGGCTCCAGAGTCCCCTAGGCAGAGGTCAGAGTTGAAGCACTGATAATCTGTAGTTTCCTTTGCCTGTTCTACATGTGAAAACATCTGAAACAAAAGGAAAGTTTGGAGTCACGTTAAACAATGTTTTTTCTTTTTGATTTTGGTGAGAGGAGATTTTTAAACAGTAAATTTGATTTGAGGCCATTAAATATTTTTCATCAGTCTTTCACTTCAGAAATCAGTTTTCATAAAGTTTTTCAGAAAGAAACTATTGTTCTGACAATTCAGTCTGTCTTCTCCTGTCACACACAACCAACACGTCAATAAGTATTTTTGCTACAAAATTTGATTCTCATGCCTGAAAAAAACCGTCAATGCAAAAGAGCTCCAGTCTTGGAATACATTGCCATGAGATGCAGCAAGCGAGGGACAGCTGTCTTGCCAGGAGGAGGGAGGGAAAGAAGGAAAAGTAGGAAGAGAGGTGAGGGAGGAGAGAAAGCATTCCCTTCCTTTCAGCAGTGGCATGGTAGCAGGTAATCCACCATCAACCTCTGATTTTAGAGGTCGCAACACTACCTTACCTCTATTTTTAAGATGTCTATTAATGGAAGAACTCATTAAAGACCACTTTCAATTCTTCAGGGAATACTGTGAACGCAGGAAGTCTCACACTTCAGGTAAAAGTCAGTGCTCCAAGCCAACCAATTTACTGAGTATCTGCTTGTGTTACTTCTGCTGGTTTTGGCAGGGTTAGAGTTAGTGTTCTTCATAGTAGCTAGTATGGGGCTATGTTTTGCATTTGCACTGAAAACAGTGTCAATAACACAGGGATGTTTTCATTATCGCTGAGCAGTGCTTACAGAGCGTCAAGGCCTTTTCTGCTCCTCATATCACCCACCAGTGAATAGGCTGGGGTGCACAAGAAGCTGGGAGGGGACACAGCTGGGACAGCTGACCCCAACTGACCAAAGGGATATTCTATACCGTATGATGTCATACTCAGCAATATAAAAGCTGGGGGAAGAAGAAGGAAGGGGGGGACGTTCGGAGTGGCGGCGTCTGTCTTCCCAAGTAACTGTTACACATGATGGAGCCCTGCTTTCCCGGGAATGGCTGAACACCTGCCTGCCGATGGGAAGCAGTGAATAAATTCCTTGTTTTGCTTTGCTTGCGTGTGCAGCTTTTGCTTTACCTGTTAAACTGTCTTTATCTCAACCCATGAGTTTTCTCACTTTTGCTCCTCTGATTCTTTCCCCCATCCCACTTCAGGGGAGTGAGCGAGCAACTGTGCAGTGCTTAGTTGCCAGCTGGGGTTAAACCACAACAGTTAGTACATATGCCATTGGAACAAGTCCACTTCTTGCTAGGGTGAGAATAGGCTTTTTTATATGTAAGTGCTGACTTGTCAGAAAGCACTGAAAAATATTCTTAAACATTTATTATTTTACCATGAAGGAATTCTGCAGTTTACTTCATCCTAATGGAAGGGACACATACAAGTGTAAAATATTCCACATTTTTAACTATCCTTAGCTGTAAACTTTACAGCAGGCTTTCAGGAGGTAAATTCCTTCTTCAGATAATTCCTTCCAAAGTTTGTATAAGCCTTTTATGTTCAATGTCTTACCTGACCAGCATGGATACTCCTGCATGTAAGAAAAACGTCTACATTATCAGGTTACCTTGAAGAATTCCAACTTTTCTAAGACTTGAGATGAATTCCTGTATTTTGTTTATCTGTAAAAGATGTGTTCCATGACAGTATTATCACTGTTCCATATACCTCTCCTGAACCATTTTCCTACAAGAATTTTGTTGTGGATGCCCTTAATATTTCACAAGTCTTCCATAAAATACTGCTGTCTCTTTAGAATTGACCGTGTTCGTTTCCTGCCTGTAACTGCAGGCAGAATATAATTCTTTTAGTGGTCTGTATGAATATTCATAAGTGACAAGTAGTCTGAGTTCTAAAATATCGGATCGGGAGGTTTTGCAATTATTAGATCCAGGATTCTCTCAGCTGTACCCTGGGATTAAAATGTCTTTATTTCAGTGCAATAACAGAGGAAGAACACAAGATTACAATAGATTTTAACAAGAAGAAGATAACTTTGCATTATTTTTCATTCTTCTTCCAGTCTCCATCACAAGGTTGGAGTCATGCTGTGACATTCTTCTCTGGGTATGGGAACATGAGAATGATATACTCGACTTTGAATGTCTCGAGTTTTGTAACGTATAATAGTTGAGTTTTACTTCTTTCACCCCAGTATTTTGCATTTTCATAGGAAGTGTCACTTCACTGCTAAGGCCCTTCTGCTGACCTTTAACACAGCGGGTACCTTTAGCAGTGCAATTATCAGGAAGGGTTGTGGTATCCTGGAGGAAGTCAGCATGTGCACATGTATAAACTGGGACATCAAGGATGTAAAAAGCAGAGGAGCACATACAAGGCAAGTGAAGTCATTTGATCATGACAACCCAGTCAAGCCAAAGTCAGGGTGATGGTTATGTCGGAAATTCTTGCTTAGCCTCCTTCATGCATTTGAGTGGAAACATAAGAGAGTACAGGTTATTTGTGACCCCATTTTACTTTCTCTTAAACACTACAGTTTCCAACTCCAAAAGTTCTGCCTACCAGTTGAATAACAGGAACTCAACATACAGGAATCTGATTTACCCACTTGATGTATATTTATATGTTTGATCCCCAGTTTCCAGTTTCACCACTGCCACTGGTCCTTACACAGTTCTGAGGTCATTGTTTCCAAATGTGGGTGCCTAAAGCATAAATATATATCAGGGTGTTCATCCTTAATACATAGAACTACCCTGTATGAGAAACAAACCCAGGATTTGGCCTTCAATAACAAGAGGACAGTGGTAATACAAGCCTCAGTGGGCTATTACTATAACATGTTCAGCAAAGAACAATCAATGTACACTACTACAAGCAGAAGTCAGCCCACCCTTGAAAAGTAAAGAAAAACAGACATAAATGTTCCACCTACTGCAGCTTTTGCTATTGCACTTGTAGTTACCACTACTGGTGCTGAGGAACTACTCTCATTTTTGCTTGAACTGAAAATGTTTTCATGACAGAAGCATTTGTGCTATGTGTTACTTTGCCCTTACAAATATAATTAAAGAAGTTTGGAGGGGTTTTATTTTCTTTTAATGAGTAGCACCTTTTAGAAACACACCCTCTTTGCTCTTGTTTTCCTTACCTTCACTGTTTCCTTCACTTGGTGGCTGTTGTTGTCACACAGTTTGCCTTCTCAGGCTCCAGCCCCCCTCCATCTTCTTCCTATTCTTCCTCCAAACAAAATAAAACAAAACAAAGCTCTGTTCATTATTTTTTCTTCCCAAGACAAGTTCATGTTTTTTCAACATACTGCAGGAGGACAGTGTATGCTGATTTTGCTGCTTAAATATTATTTTTCATCGTTTCTGTGTTTATTTTTCCAAATGTGCTAAGAGACCTCCCAATGAGATCGCTTCTTCCCTCTCCACAGTCTTCCCCTTAGGAATCTGAATGTTACTAATATCTCTTGGGTAAAATCCAGCCACTGTGTCCGTATCAAGTCAAGCTGAATTTACTCTATGCCCTGCAGCTGTTCCATTGTCTCCTTATTACAACGCAAGTTTCTGTTTGTTTTATTTATTTATCATTTCTAAGTACCAGGCTTTCTGGCAAAATGTTGCCAGCTGGAAGTTACATGGAAAATGTTTAGCACAGCTTTAACACATGCTCCAGAGTATGTGTACATGCATTTCATTCTTGGTAAATCAGCATTTAGGGAGTATGGGGAAATAGGCTGTGAAATGCGATCAGCTTGTCCTGAGCTACAGTGCTATTTAATAAAATCTCTAGCAAATTCAAATAGCAGAAACTCATCCAAGTCTTTAGTGCACGCATTTGCTCCTCCCTGAACTATCAATACCAAAACAGTCTCCTAGGCAACTATGTTAATGAAAAATGAAGAAAAATAAATAGAAAAAAATTAATAGATATTTCTGATTAATAACCATCATCCCTGACTGTGCTAAATCACATTTCTAATCTCTTTATTGTGAGCATTTATTAGCACTTACTTCCCTCAGTTAAATAAGAATGAAGTGCTATAAATAATGTTTATGCCTCTAGGAGCTTATGTAGAGGGTCTTCTGGTTTTCTGTAGCTTTCTCCTCATTCAGAATTAACTAGTCAACTCCTCTGTTGACAGGGGATAAAATATAGAAGTAAGGAAGAAAACTGTTGATATCTGCATAAAGGTCCTCTGTTTTTCAGGTATGGGCAAGTACTGCACTGACTCACAGATCCCCTTATCATTGTTTGGTGCAACAAGAATTCCAATTTCAGTGTCTGCTGCTGTCTCCCCATGTCAGTCCAACAAAGATCTCTCCCAGCATATGGGCCAAGCACATTAAGAGTAGGTCTGTCTTCCTGGGCAAATCATCCCTCACATTTATGTTGAATTCCCACCTGTGAATCGCAACAAATGCACGCTTTGGTACTGATCTCAACCTGAATACCTTTACAGGCAACTCTACATTTAATGCATCCATCAGTAAGACTTGGAAACAAACAGGAAAAACTTAAGTACAAATATAAACTTCTGGTGAGTACCAAGGTCTTTTCACTATGAATTTCGAGTTGATTCTTCATGAGTTTTCTGGACTGTTATCTAAAATATACTGATATTAGATAATGAGGAATTATGATTTAGTTCTACTATTGACACTTCAGTGGGAAGAATAATTTCTATGGCATTTCTCAGGAAAAACACTGTCCAACAGGATCCATTTGGACCAGAACACAGCTGATTATTTGTGACAGTTTGGATCCTCACTGCTTATACAAAAGCTAAATAAAAAATGAAACATATATCATGGCATTCATCTATGTATTTGATGTTAAAGTCCACTAGAGTCTAAATTCAGATGTGAGTCCAAATAAGGCAAGGAATTGAAATAAATGTAACATATACCGTGCTGTAGTCATCTCGATATATGTACAATGCTTCATTTCTAATGAATTTATATTTACAATGACTAATTTTTCTTTTCCCTCTCTCCAGCATGCCTCATCGCT
>CM062571.1:56414419-56424419 GCA_031468815.1 Morus bassanus | reverse complement strand
CTTCGTGTTTTTTCTAGTCTAAACATTTTTTTTATTTCTCCAAAGTTTATCTGGACTTTTTCAATATGACGTATGTCAAGGAATCAGCCTAAGTGATAAAAGCAGGAAGGGAAAGTCTGCATCAGTGAGTATTTATATTGGCAAGAGCTGACAATTTTATAAAAGAAAAACAAACACAGAGGCTGTTCATTTCTGAAATGAAATCAGCTTCACTTCATTTCTCTCAGGAAAACATCATCACATGAAATGATATAAATCAGTATTGATACCACTAAGCTTCAAACTAGAAGAGACAAATGCACTCTGCAGCACAGTAATTCAATGGCTCCGAGTCAAGTTTACTGTTGTCTCATTTCTACTAATCATCGTAAAAATTCCCTGTGAAATAATTATCCCTAAAACAATCAAGACAGTATATCTCTATAAAGGAGAGGATCGATTTAACAACAAACTCTAGATTTATCTGTATTGATTAGAGGGCATTCAGTGCAATTTTAGTGAATTATGTTTGGCTTTCATTTCCCAGTAGAAATTTTTCTTGTGATGATCAAAAGGTAAATTACAAACTACTACATGGTCTTTTGTGTGCTACGTACATAACATCCCACTATTACTTCTCAAAGAAACATTGATGTAAGAAAGGACAAAATATTGGGGTCTTTTTACACATGATATCTTACTATAAAAATCATATGACTGAGTTTATAGCACTTACCTAAGAGCCTGATGTCATCTTCTTAATTCATTAATACAGAAATCAGGACTGCACTAAAGAGTCTGCTAAAGGAACAAATCCAAGATCATCTTATGAGAATAGAATTAGAAAGATTAAGAAAGTAATATGATTTTTCTTCTTAAATAGGAGTAATTTCAAAGGAGCTGTTAACACTTTCATGGCTGAAACTTTCTTACTGGCAAGAGGGAGAACTAAAGGAATCAGACAGATTCAAAGACAGTTTAGTGTAGCTCTAAGTCTGACACCACTGCTGATACAGTTTAATTGAGGACTAATTGGAACTAAGAAGGCTAGTTATTTTGTCAACTGCACGTATATTAGTTCCAGTCATTTTTAATCTGATGTAACAGTGATAAAGAGTCTAACTTACTTTGTTTAGTTAATAACATTAGGCCAGAAAGGATCACCTAGCCATTTCATATTACCCAATACACTGCTAATATAAACAATGTCTAATTACACTAACTACATATTCCCATGAAATGACCAATTAGAACATTTGCTGATTCTGAATGTTCACTGTTAGAGACATTTCCACAGGCTTTCTGCGGGTCATATTCATAAATTTTACCCCAGCTGGTAGGAAGCATAAGGGCGGAATACATGAGGAAAAAGTTGTTTTTAAGTAGCACAAAGGACATTTAAATACTCAGGTACAGTGTACTGTGTTCCCCCACAAAAATATATCAAATTGAAATGCACTTCTTGTATTTCCTTAGGAGTATGTAATATTGCACATTTATATGCTCTGCTTGCTGAATCAAGCAGATTATACCACATGTTCAAGGCTCATATAATAAAGGAAGCATGTGTTAGCATTTTAATATTTGGACCAACAAACTTAGAGCGATTTGTATTCGTTTTCAAAGCTGATTTATTGACTGTGATCTGTAGCTGGTATGAATAATATCAGAAGTGTCTCTTATTTATTTTTGTTACTTTACTCATGAGTCAATAACTGCCCCTGAAAATATCAGTCCGGCATGTACCAACATTTTATAAAGTGACACAATCTGACAATGATATTGACATCAAGTATGTTAAACTCAAATTAAAATCAAAACAGGAAAATAAAATAAATGAGAACAAATTCTTCCTTGTCTAAAGAAAAACTGCTGACACTGTAAAAATTGCATTTTCTAATGATTGAATGATTATCCCTTAAGTAATCATGCTGAAAAATTTGCCAGCTATGTTAAAGTAAATAACAGTACATCAGTATGTGCATTACCAGATCTAATTAACAGAAAGTATTAGAAATACTGGAAACAGTGAGACACAGTTATCTAGACAACTTAAATAAAAGAAATACATTTACAGGGACTGCAACCAATGCATATAATACAGCCAAATAAAAATTCAATACTGGAAAAGTATCTGAAAGTATCGATGTTAACAATTGCTGAGCAGGTGTCTAAAATGCCTAGCTGCCACACGTCTGTACTGTGCAAGGTCTCAATTCTTCTCCCACTTAAATGAGTTGAAATGTTGCCACTCGGGTCAGTGGGCTAGTGTCATGTGCTTTTCCTATTCTTCTTAGACGGTGCCCTAAACATTACTAATCTACTTACATGAAAGTTTTTTCTTGGAATAAAAGGCAGCATGACAATCCACAAGATCTGACCACCAGAATTTTTTGAGAGAATTAAAGTGTAACTTAAAAACCTCATCTTGTAAATAATTACCATTTGCTAAAATAAAATTAACAAATGTTCTTTTAAATTAACTGGTATATGGTGAATGCATGCTACATTGTCTTATCCAGGATATTTAAAAATGAAATATATGATAAACTTCTTCTTATTGTAATTAGATTAATAAAAGAGAATAATTAAGACTCTTACATTTTTCCTAAGAGCTAGAAATTATTAAACTATCCAGAAAATAATAAAAGCTTTTATATAAAAATTGTTCTTTGAGCTGAATTGCAATAATCAATAACAATGTTATTGTTCAATAGGTAATAATTGTCTTCATATAGACTGAAAATATTGTTTGGGATGATTAATATACAATGCTGCATTATGCATTTGGGAGTGTCAATGCATAATTTTTAGTTCTAATGTTGTTATGTAATTGAGAGAACATGTTCATTTGCCCTAATAACTACTAAGATGCACTTAATAAAATGAAATGTAATAATACTTGTAATTTAATCTATTCATGGAAGTAATTTTAAAAGTCTACCATTCTCCTTAATGTGGATAACATTCATAATTTATAAAGTGTTGTGATGCAGAATTGACAATGCCATTGTTTTTTACACTTTGAGATGATTCTGCAGCCTTCATTATCTGCATACCAACCTCAGGATTATCAAGGGCAAACAAAAGATAATTAACACCAGAAACAGGCAAATGCAGGAGCTACTGAGTGAGGTTTTTCATTTAATGCAGAACCTTTGAAAACTGGGAAATGGAATAACTATTCAAAACCTTTTTTTCCCCATTGCAGAAAACTATTTCAATATGGTTTTTTTTCCACGTTTTAAATGTAATTTTTTGCTATAAAACTATATTGGCATGCTCAACCTCAGATACCTTCAGAAAACGAATGTGTTAACACAAGTATTTTTTCAAAGTACTGAGGGTTAGTTGTCTGCAGTGGGTTTTTTTGGTGTAGAACAGACAGGTAACTATGGTATACATATTCAAATTCTACAGTTTCACTTGCCCATAGCACGTCTTTAAAGAAGTCACAACTTCTTCATGCCTTATTGTACAACACTCTAAGACAGGGATGAAAACTTCTACTACATGAATGTTATTAATGAATAAGATGGATTTTTATATGTTAATACCTTGTAGGAAAAAGCACGTGAGACTGCCTATGGCATTTTTATATGTACTCACAGCAGAACAATAAAGGTTTACTAAATGCTGATATAGGTCCAGGACAGTATATTTCAATCAATGAGAATCGTTGAAACTTTTCTTTTTTTTTTTTTTTTTTCCCCACAAGGAATCCTGACTATGATTCTGCATTGCACTCCAAAAGGTTTGCCATATAACTAATCATTTCAGAAATTAATCAGGGAAGATCCTCCACAAAGAGAACCTTTTGAATGCAAGGCAAAGAAGCATTGTATCATTAGACTTTTATCTGTGAATGAACATCCTTCTACAAATGGTCCAGGCAAAGTAATTTTACAAATGGAAATATAGGACAGTGACATTCAGAGTTTCACACAATTTACAGATGTTGATGACAGTCCAACTCCCCGCCTCTTACATAAGAAATTCTTATTACTGGGGAATGTGATTATTAGCCTATGAGCTATCCATGAAAGATTCAACCATTTGTGTTTAAACGGCATGATATATTACCATACCTTCACTTTTTACATTTTACAACTGAAAACACCTGATAAGTAACTGATGCAAAAATTATATGCAAACAGTAGGAGCTTGCTTTCAGTCCAGCGCAATGGGCTGACAGCACTCTACACAGGGATGAGGGTTAACACATTAAGATTCAAGCTGCAAGACAACTCGATGAGTCTTACTCTCTTCCAGAAGATATGATGCCAGTTACACTTATAGTGGCCCCTTCACTATCAGGGTTGTCCCTCATTTCTACTGCCCTAGCCTTTTTCCTCTGATCCTGACCCATAACGGACAGTGAAAGGCATCAGGAGGTAAGCATGACAGGGAAGCCCATGTGAGCCAGGCCAGGCGCCAAGCACACTGCCCCTCGGCCGGACCCCAGCAACAGGGAGAGGCTGAGGCCAAGTCCCAACACTCACTCCATGTCCTCAGTTCAGTTCTTACTGCCAGGCAAGTCAAAGTATTAAGTGCCTAAAATTACACCGGCAGCTGTGTGGTTCATAGTGAGCTCGATATGAGTCAACAATGTGCCCTGGAGGCCAAAAGGGCCTGGGGTATCCTAGAGTGCGCTAAGCATAGTATAGCTAACTGGTTGAAAAAAGAGATTGTCCCTTTATGCTCAGCATTGGTGCTGTCTTGCCTCAAGTGTTGTGTGCAGTTTTGGGCTCCACAATACAAGAAGGTTATAAAAATATTAGAATGTGTCCAAAGGAGGGCAACAAAAATGGTGAAAGGACTAGAGGGCATGATTTATGAGGAGCCGCTGAGGGTACTTCGTCTATTCAGCTTAGAGAAGAGGAAGCTGAAGGGTGATCTCATTGCTGTCTACAACTTCCTCATGAGGGGTAGCGGAGAGCGATGTGTTGATCTCTTCTTTCTGGTGGCCAGTGAAGGAATGGCTTAAAGCTGCATCAGGGGAAAATCGGAGTGGATATTAGGAAGAAGTTCTTCACTGAGAGGGTGGTCAAGCACTGGAACAAGCTCTCGAGGGAAACGGTCATGGCCTGAAGCCTGTTGGTGTTGAAGAAGCATTTGAACAATGCTCAACTTTATGGTTTAATTTTTAGGTTGCCCCATGTGGAGGCAGGAGTTGGACTCAATGATCCTCATGGGTCCGTTCCAACTCAGGATACCCTTATGAATCTAAGTTTCTAAGTACCAGGACTCTCAGACACTGGGTTGTCATTCCTTGCATCTCTAGTTTCTAAATACTTCTGGAAAAATAGAGCTCCAAACTCTTCCCACTCTCAGTTGGGAAGCTTGGGAATTTGGGAAAACTTAAGAATCAAGATGCTAAAAATCCTAAGTGCTATGGCAACCTATTTTTTTTTTTTGATTAAAATTCCTTTTTTAAGGACACTGATTTCAGTTCTGCAAATATTTGTATAAAAGATTTTTAACCTAAGGTCTTTAAAAAGAAATGTACCATGTCTGGACAAGATACCATGTCCCTTTGATCTAATAGAGAATATCAGTTTCTTCACATAATTTTATTTATTTAAAAACCCCTGTCCTTTCATTGAATTCATCTTCTATTTAACTCCCCTTCCCCTGAAGGAAAGCAAGGCATACTCTCCACTATCTGCCAGCCTTCTGTAAATATATTTTATAGACTATGGTACCTTTTTTATTCACACACAGGAGAACACAGTCAAAGTAGATGCAGCTTGATTACCAGGTGACACAGAAAAGAGTACACCATGCCAGGCAGTGGTAGTGGACAGCTGTAGCCTCTGTAACAAGCACCACTCCCCATGAACCCACCCCTGTCTCCTGCAACAGGAGAGGCAACCCCTGTTTAGAAAGTCCAGAGGACATATACAAATAGAGTCGATAATGTAGAGCTTCTCCATTACAAAGACACTTCAGTAAAGCCTTGCTTCCACACCTTATCCTTTGAAATAATAATAACAACAACAGCAACAACAATAATGAAACCTATTTGCTAATCTTCACGTGTATTATGAGACTTCTATTCTCAAAAGTTTTCTCTAGAGCTATCCTCCACGATTTTCTGAACATCTTTTAAGTGTCTGTGGTGTTCATGGTTTAATTTTAAGAGCTTACTATAGACTAGGATTTTCAGAAGTCCATAGTAAATAACGAGAAATACTTAATGTTTAGCAGCCACAGTGAGCCAAAATAGCATACACTCTTCTTATTTGCATATTTTTATACTTTACACTGTATTTAGCATTATACCATTGTTACATAGTCGCATTTTCTACACATTTATTTTACCAGGAGATATGTTTTGGAAATGTATGTGGTTCTTTCTGGAATGGTGCAGTAGTTAAAAAAGCCAGCAATATCTGGTCCCCCATCTCTGTGCAAAACTCCCATCTGTTAATGGGACTTTTGTGATGAAGTGAGAACTACAACTGATTATATAATAAAATGCAGATATTGAAAGATGTGTTAACAACAGAACACTAATACGATAGTATGTGTGCATGTGCATGTGCATATGCCAAAGCCAAAATTTGTCAGAATTTGAAAAATTAATAGATGAGATTACTAGAATTAAGTGACTACATTTATCTTGCCTGATAACCCTTATAAGAGAATACAAGACTATTTTTTTCAGCTACTGAGTCCCTGTCATTTAAAGTAACCTAGCAATTCGGTGAACTGATTGAGCTATGTATAGAAGCTCACATGCTATGATCTATGCTATAATTTGAAGTGGGTTACATTCATTCCTGTCAATACACACATATTCAGAGCTTTAGGACACAGACTCAGGAGGGACCTATAAGCATCTTATTATGACAACTGGCCAGTTCCAAAGCTGTGTACCCCACACGGACAAAGAACTCAAAGCAACAGAGTTTCATCAGAGCAAAAGGAGCTTCTGCAAGCAGACAGGGTGCCTGTGGAAAGAACTACTTTCAGCTGGTACATGAAGGACAGTGAGCTCGGTTTAGGCCTATGCCTGTAGTAAATTTTCCACAATTCTTGGAAGAAAGCAGAGAAAGTTCAAGAAGATTGGCAATAAGTCCCTAAAATTTAAAATATACTACTTAATGTGTATCAAATAGACTAGATGTATAATATACTGTATACAGGTTGTTTTTTCTCCCTTGCAGGCATATTTCTGAAAACACATGTGCCACAAACACAAGCACCCACAAATTTGTTGCCTGATGATGAAATAAGAGTAGATGATAACTCTTTCAGAAAGAACTGCCTTTGCTCTACATTGAAACTCAGTGGTCACCTTCTAGCGTTGAACCAGGAAAAAAATTTCTATTTCAAGGTGGGCTATGTGTGAGAAGGGAGCACCAAATCCCAACATTACTTCCTAAGCTTCACCTTCTGTTTAGAGTGATCAGAAGAAGGATGAATAGGGTGTCAATGCCTTTCAGCACCTCAGAAGTCCAATCTGACACCTGCAGAATCCTGACAACATGGAAATGATTGGAGGTTTTGTGCCTTTGTGCCCTAGAGGTGACATGAGTGCTTTCCTGGCCAGATTCTTGCTGCATGCTATGTTGTGGCTGCTTCAGATACCCTTCAAATTCTCATTTCTGTCTTTCGTTTGAAGATCCCTCCTGGAACACATTTAAAGTATGGGGTCAGCTTCAATATATGGTCCTCCTTGTGCTGCAATTAACAACTTATGAGAATGAGAAAATGGTACTTTTCCTCTGATTTTCCTGGATGAGGTTATGCTTCTGGTTCTTCAATGGTAGGACTTATCGCTTGAATAATTGCAACATGTACCAGATTTCCAAAACTGCCTACCCAATGACCATAACTGCCAAATATATGCAGAAACTGCAGGAACAAAGAACTGGGTAGGTAATCTGCCTGTGTGTGCACTTACAGTAGCAGTTGCTCATACACGTTGCATGAATGTAGTTTTATGTATGCAATTATGGAAATCAAAGCCTAAGCTTGTACTGAGAAACACAGATACCTCCCTAACTGAAAGTGATGCCAGCTCTACTCTCTACTTCCAACTGACTGAAGAGCTTTTAAACCTCTTTTAGTCCATTGATTCTTCTAGCTGTCCATGCACAGTGTGTCTTATAACATTATTCAATTGATCTACAGTTGCAAGGGCCAAAGTGGATCTCCAGAGAGAGGGAGAATAATTGCCCAAATTTATCAGTCATGTCAGATAAATGTCTACAACTCAGAGCGAACTCTTGTGAGTGGAGTTGGAGAAAGGAGTAATCTGGAACTCTTTCGAGTATCTCATTGATGTGAGAATAGACCGAAGAAGCCCTTGTTTGGTGGTCCAATTGTTCAGTGAACACACACTGTCGAAGTTACTGAAGCATATCCATTAATCTGCGTGCTACGTGCTGAATAAAGGGATGAAAAATGCTTGATTCAAACCACAAAATGATTTATTTGAGTTACAGCTGGTTTTTTTTTTTTGAAACAGCAGTGGTTTGCTAGAACGTATTTTGTGTCCAGAAATTCTCAATCAACACTTTTGTGGAATTCTTTCTTTTGTGTGCATTTAGGCTGCAATCTGAAAGTGAATTTCAAGTCTGAATAATGTAGCTTCTTGTTCTGCTCTGAGTCTGTCAAGTAAGGAAAGCTATACCGTAAACTTAACTTTGCCTATGGACTTACAACAAAGTTTGACTAGGAAAAATATGGTTTGCTTGTGCCAGACATAAAGTCTAAATACCTTTGACTTAAAGAAGCTAATTCTGCCATTCATATTTGTGAACTAATTTCAAAATAATGGAAAGCATTAACCCATCTCTGAAGGAAACAGGGAGGAATATCGACTCCTATACAAATAAGTGTTTAATTACACTTTCTGCTTGGGGCGTGAAAGGCAAAAAAGCCTTACAGGTCAAAACGTCACTTCTATTTCAGATAGATAAGCAATGGTGTAAGTTACTCTTCAAACTTAGCTGTTTTAACTCTAGTGCAAATGCCTCAAAGTTGATTTGGCAGTTAGCGTCCTTAAATACTCTGGGCTGAGCATCTCATGTTTAAGTATTTATCTCTAAGTAACACAACAGAACTGAGGATGAGGATATCCACAAATGCTAAGAGGATCGAGGAGGACAAGTTCCTCATGGTTTGTTAGATAATAATAACACTGGTCTGGATTTTTCAACACAACACAAAGAAGTAATGCCGTTAGAAAGTCTTTTCATTAGTAATCATTATGGATAGATACGCACACTTCAGATTGCATAGCAAGCAATAATTTCATAGGAATGAGAGGCACATATCTCAGTCACTTCTCTATTTATTCAGTACTAGAGATGGACATTGTATTACTTTAAGTGTATTTATTCTTTACCTCTGAAAAATAGTTATGTTTAACAATCCAGATCATGTTCCAACTTTAGAGTTTCATACTACCTGACTGGGAAAAGGACTGGGCTAGTGTGGTGGAAACCAGCAAGCATATTCATCCTCTTCGGTTTAATGAGAGATAATATTCATTTCCTGTACTTCAGCCTTGCTCTGAGGTATCGCAAAAGATTTCCACACTCTAGATGAGACCAGGGTTCTCTGTGAAGAGAACAGATCCTCCTTCCCCATTTCTCCTGGGAGAGGAATTTCTGCTGGCACCATGTGCTCCCCTGGGGGGTCAGATCTGAGAAAAGACTCAGACACAGCTGAGCCTCAGGGTCTAGTTTAGGTGCCTTGCTCCCAGTGTGGAATTCAGAATTCTGCTTAAAATGCTGTGGTTCCCAACCAAGTCCATAGGGAGAGTGAGCCACCTCCAAATAAAAACCAATCCAAAACAGCAGGCTTAGGAAGGAGCAAGCCAGGCACTGCGTTCAGCGTGCATGACTAGCTCCAGGAAGGCACCTCTGTACACCGAGGCCCACAGTCCAGAAACCCTGCTAACGGTGGGCTCACATGTTCCTCCTTGCAGCTAAACCAGAGTCAAACTCAGAAGATACAATAGTGTCCTCCCTGCCTGTTTATCATTCACTCTCCCATGTTCCGT
>CM062571.1:56096919-56411919 GCA_031468815.1 Morus bassanus | reverse complement strand
AATAGAGTGTTTGCACTTCAGGTTTCAAAGGCGCATGTTTAATTACTGACAAATGCAGGTATCAGAATGTCTAAGAAGAACAAAGAGCTCGATATTTGCATTTGAATTATTATTTTTCCCAAGCACTTGATTCCCGCGGTTGTTACCCAGACGCTGTCCTGGGGAAGGGAGAGCCGGCTCTCTCCTAAAGCCGTGTGTGTTGTGGCAAGCCCTTGTGTGCCAGCGCCTGCCACCAGTCGTGTGTTCCCCCCCTCTCCTTTTTTGTCCCCCCCTCCCGGAGACAGGATTTCCCCCAAGTGCTGGAGATCAGTAACTTGTATGTTTAATTCATTTCAGAAACACAGGAAAGCAATTTGCCAACGCGAAGCCTCGGGAAGCCCCGACGATGCGGTGCCTCTCTCTCTCCGCCGCCTGCCCCGCGGCGGCCGGGCCCGCTGCGCCCTGCCCGGCGCTGCCCGCCGCCCTCCGCGCTCCTCCGCGCCGCTCCGCGCTCCTCCGCGCTCCTCCGCGCCGGGCCGGGCCGGGCCGGGTCCGCCGCGCCGCTCGGAATTAAACCCGTCCTGAGCCGCTTCTCCCTGCGCTCAGAGCATGCTGCACACACGTGGGAGCTGGAGACACAGAATCAGCCCCTCTCCCCCCCTTCACCCCCCCAAGTCCAGGTTTATTCAGAATTAAAGTTGCCCCCCCTCCTTCTTTATTTTTTTTTTTTCCTCCGTCCCCTCTCGCAAGCGGTAAATAAAGCTCATTTGCATGTCTTTGCAGAAAGTTGCTGCCGTACTAGAATAGAAACCGGGCTTACCTAGTTTGGCAGGGTATGCAAAGTAGGATTGGCTGGATCAATTAGAGAATTATCTATTTATGAAATGTCTAGCTGCAATGAAAAGAGCTGGTACAATTATGAACTGTTGTCTTGACAACTGGGAAGGACTGATTGGATCATTTTATCAGTAGGGTTGCTGATTTCAAAAGCAAGCTGCCGAAAATAGTAAGGGACTTGGGTTTCAGAAAAGGGATTTTTTTTTTTTTTTTTCTTCTTCTTCGTCTTAGCTAGTAGGGAAAAATGTAAAGGGGGTGG
Source organism: Morus bassanus (assembly GCA_031468815.1). Lineage (NCBI taxonomy): Eukaryota > Metazoa > Chordata > Aves > Suliformes > Sulidae > Morus > Morus bassanus. The sequence continues at coordinate 56,410,844 of CM062571.1, read as the reverse complement.
GGAGAGGGAAAAGGGTTTCGCCAGGAAAGGTCCGTGATGCAGATTTATTGGCAAAAAGCCAGAGTTGCTATTGTAAATTTCCTCGCCGGTTTCAATGTCAACCCAAGCTCGTATTTGAACCCGGAATCAGGGCAAAAGCATTATCACTCTGTCACTTTGTTGCCAGAAGTGGATTTTTTTTTTTTTTTTTGGTTAATATTTTACTGTTACATCTGACAGGATTTCACATTTTCTGTAGCCCGCCTTTAGTACGTTGAACTGCCAGACAGAGAAATTAATACCCTGAGTGACTGTATTTTAATTAAGCAATTTCATGCAAATTACAAATTTTAGATTGCCAAATAATATATTGCACAAAAATTGTAGGCTGGCTGATCTGATATGCATGGAGTATTACTCTTCCAGGCGCTGTGCATACATGGGAAAATGAACAAAAATGCTAATTTCCAATCTACTATGCAAACGGTAAAAGATGCCTATTTAGATACATATGCTTTCCTTAGGAAGGGTAAACAGTTCTTTAATTTAATATAGCTGACACTTGAAGATGTGTTTTTCTCTTTTACAAAGACAATTTTTGCATCGAACAAGTAAATGAGAATTCAAGTAGAAAACATCTTGTTAATGGCGACTAATAAAAACTAATATTGCATGCAATATAATGATATTAAACCTTGTAACTGGTACATAAAGCAAGATCATTCCTATTGTTGCTCTGTCAATGGACATCAAATATGCTCGCGTATTAAATCTATGCCGTCCGACCGGGGATGTTGTTAACCCTGCGTGCGGCCGGTTGAACGGCTGCCAAGTCCCTGGAAGGGACGGCGGCGGGAGGCACGGACGTGACACACTTTAAGCAGCCCGGACGGGCGAACGCCCCTCTCGGCCCCCGCCAACGAAGGCGAGAACCGGGGCGGGGGCGGGGGGGGGGGGCGTCCCCGCCGCCCCGCAGCCCGCCGCGCTCCCGCCCCGCAGCCGGGCGGCCGCTGGCCCCGGCTCCCTGCGAGGGCCGCCGTTCCCGGGTCTCCCCGGAGCGGCCCCGGCTCCCTGCGAGGGCCGCCGTTCCCGGGTCTCCCCGGAGCGGCCCCGGCTCCCTGCGAGGGCCGCCGTTCCCGGGTCTCCCCGGAGGGCCGCCGGCCCCGGGCCCCGCCGGCTGCGCCTCCCCCCGCAGCGCCCCGCCGCCCCCCGCTCGGCTCGGCGCCTCTGCGAACGGCCCCGGCCCGGCCGGCACCCCACCCCACGCCCCCCCCCCCGGCCACACACACGCGGTGTCCCCCCGGCGAATGCTGGCGAAGTCCCGCCAGCCCCAAGTTCGGGACGCGGGAGTGTGCGGGCGGGGGCGGGGGGGCTCTGCGGGCAGAGCCCCTCTGCGGAAGGGGCGAGCGGCGTGAGGTGCTCGCCCGTGGGAGAGCTCCGCTCTGGGCTCTGTCGCTCTCCCGCAGGGTGATCTGGAGGAATAAGCAGCTGCGGTTCCACAAAGCCTCTTAAGATAAAACTTTGCGCGAGCCCTGGCATCCTCCCCCGAGCCTTTTATCACCGGCGCTACTCGCTCGGGTAAAACCATCAGCGTTTGCCCCTGATCTTTCCTTCTGTTTTAACGACTTGATTTCCCAGCACCGCGAGCAAACATCAGCGCCTCTGTAGGAACCAGCTGAGGCTTCCCAGATGCTGTACACGATTAACCTGGTTGCAAATTCAGCGGTCCCAAGTACAGCACTTGCAGTTGTATCTGGAAGTGCGTGGGTATACTTGCAAGTCCTGAGCATCTCCCCCACATTCAGCGGCTAAATAAGCTGACCACAACAGGACTAAAGTGTAGAGCACTGATGTGGATTTCAACCACACTGTAGTTAAAATTTTTCCCTTTTTATACTTTTTTTTTTTTTTTGGGGGGGGGCAGGTTAATTTAAAACCCCCGTTGTTTCAAAGTACAGATTGTTTATCCCTGGAACTAGTATATACTAAATCCCTTCTCCTTTTTTCCCCCTCAGGATGTAAACAGTGTGTTCAGGCTTTGTATAAGAGCCCAGTTGCTGATTTCACTGGGAACAGAGGATTGGTTGTTGGGGTAATGCATTATTCACTGTTGGCTGGGTATATTTTACTTTACAAGACTTCTGCTGCTGTTGTTGCTAAGTTCTTCCAAATTTAAATCAGATTTGGATTTAGGTTCTCAGAGATACTTATTCACGTTCCGTGATAAGAAGAGAATTATTTATTGTCATGTTCATTCGCTGAAATTCATGGAAACAGTGAAGACATCTGTGTATTTTTGTGCATAATTTAATACAGAATTTGAGCACAATTTTTACATGAGAGTTCAGTGGAACTGTCAGTGTGTCTTTAGTCATTTATGGCAAAGATGTAGTTCAGATTGTTGGAAGCAGGCAAAGTCCAGAGGCCCCAATATCAGAAAAGCATTTTTCCACCTTGCAGAACATGGGGTAAGGATACGTGAAGATCATTGGTAAAGAGTTGCAGCAAAGCTGTGTTGTATTTTCAGTTACACTAACAGTGCTTGTCCATATTAGGCAGATGTTCCTGAAAGCAGCATTTGTTCCTGAATCATTACATACACATGCAAAATTTTTGGTCTTTTTTGTCCAAGTGCAATTTCAGTACTGTGATTCATATACTCTCTCTGCTTGTAAAGCAGTAAAAATTAACCAGAGCTTTCTAAGCAGAATTTTCCATTGACATCACTGGAGAATCTGCTTAAAAACTGATGGTATCATATGGCCAATGGAAAGTAGGCTATGCATGAAGAGAAATATCTGGATAAACTATAGCACCGTCTTTAAACAAAAGAACAACCAACAACCTGTTTTGCTCTAATTAAGTGCTAGTCAAACAGTTCTTTGCAAATAACGTAATAAAAATATTTTGGCAATTTTCTTCAGAAAATAGTCAATAGTAAGTTTTTCTCTTCATTTGGTTTTTAATCAATAAAACAGTTTCATTTTTGGTCAAATAATATTCTGGGAATTTCTCCACCAGCTGTCAAGCAGTTTGCTGGAATGATTTCTGTTTCATTATTCAACCAGCTTGAGGGTTTTCACTCTTGTGGTATTTGGCAGGGCAAATATTTTCAATACCTGCAACTGACCATCTTATTAACTGTGAAAAATTTCACTTGAACAATAAACAGTGTTCTGCCAAAGAATCACAGCAACTTATTCCAAAGTACATTACTCAATCAAAAATCTTGGGCAACATTCATATGACCTTTGCCTGCTTTCAAAATGCAACATTAATGCATTTTTTTTCTCCAGAATTCTCCATTGAGTAATATGGGTTGGTTTTTAAAAGATAACCCAAGAGTTTCAGCAAAACAGTCATTATACTTGGGATAATGATATTCAAAGGGACTCACCTTGCAACCTTTACACACACGAGTGGTTAATTCTTACTTATATAAGGACAACAAGGACTACTCATAGGATAAGGGTTGCAGGGTCAGACTCAAAGGCCACCAATATGACAAAGCATTTAAGAGTAGGAATTACTTTGGTCTTTTGCTGTATAGAGCTGGAGCGCTGAGCTGGGGCCATAACCGATGTGGTGGCTGATGTTCCTGGAGTTAAGGGGTTTTGTAGGAGTCCTACTTTACGTTTTCAATGCAAAATTAGGAAAGTATTTGAAAAAAGGGGAGAAACAAGGAGGTAGAAATATATTAAAATGTGAATACAGGATAGTAATGAGGACATTACTTCCAGATCTTTCAGGTAGACTTCTCAAGGATCAAGGAAAGCTAACAAAGAGGCTAAGCTTCTTGTACAGCTCATATATACTGGAATATCTTGCAATGACATTTTTGCCATTGACGGCAAATGTTTTCACAGAAATTAATTTGTTTGTCAAAACTTTCACTAGGAAAGCATCTCAGCTTCAGGGGGGGATTTCAGGACTGAAACATTTTTCATCATAACACCCTGTTATAGGCAGACTGCGCCACCGTCTGATCCACAGGTGGAAGCTGAACTTTGATCTATCACATTTGAGAAAAGTGCCCTAATCACCATTGACTAGCCTGTGTTGCACTCTCCTTTTTTTTTTTTAAATGGGAAACAATTTTATTTTCATGGGGAGTGAAAAAAGTTTCAAAAAATTTAAATGTTTCATGCAGAGGAATTCTTACTTTCCTCCCAGCCCTTCCTATACGGCTTGGGAATCTGAAGGAACTTCATACTTAAAGGATTCTCAAAAGAGCAAGATTTGGCCCCTGTGGCAAAACATTTTGCAAATGCTTTCCATCTGAACGATAGAGTTGCTCAAAGTTTAATAAATTGGGATACAGCTTTTACCAAATTAAAAAAAAACTATGAAAAGACAGAAGCATTAATTTGTCCTGTATTACAGAAACACAGTTTGCACCATTAGGTCAATATTTCCATTCCAAATCTCTTATCCAGGCATGTATAACTTAGCCATAAACATTCATTCAGAACTGCAATGAGGCATAGGAATGTATCAAACTTGAATGTAGCCTTGGATAATTTTTAAATGACAGAAAGGCTAGCAAAAAAGGCAATTTGTTTTTGTACTCTTTCAATTCAAAAAGTAACTCCCGCTGTTTAGGCAGATAGTCTACATTGTTGAGGAGCGTGCTTGGGGCACCTAAGTAGAAAACCAAATATGAAATAACATTTTCATCTCCTGCAGAAGCTCAGACTGATGTATATTTACCGTGTCAAAAAAGCAAATATTTTTACAGTAATTTTTAACATAGATTTTGGATAAAATTCAGTTATGGTGAAAGTTATTGCATCCCCTGATGATGTCAATAGAGAGATGATTCTGCTCACCATGCCTTTTATATCTGTGTTTAGGAGCTAGGTAAACACAACGTAATAGTGTTAGGGTCATTATTATAAACACCTAGGGGATAAGAAACTCTCAGGAGCTGAAACTTTTGCTATTGCTGGATGGAGAAAACCTGGTGTGTGCCCTGCTTGCTCAAAGCATGTCTTTAATCATGCATCGGAACACGGAAAGAAACTTCTTCCTGGAACACTTATCTGGAAACATGGTAAGCGGCACCGGCTATTGCGATTGTTTCCAAAATACAGGACAGCGAGTGGGAGAGTGGCTCAGCCTTAGGAAGCCCAGTAGCATCCTCTTGGCGTTAGAAGCTCTCCCTTATTACGTTAAGGGCAGAGTTTCTGAGACTCTGGAGAGCTGCCCAGCGTGGTTCCTGCTGGGCATCCCTCCACTCTGGGGAAGGTGAAACGCGATCCCCAAGGATGACAGCATTCCTCCAAGTGGATTACAAAAGCTGCCCTGCCTGCTTAGCCCATGAAATGGCTGGAAGTCTTGGAAGGGATTTAAACCAGGGAGCAATAAAAGTCTGGCTAAGCTTCACATCTAGGCTTTTAGGTTGGGGGGGACCGTCTGGAACTCATACTCAGAAGGAAGAGACAGGGGTCAGCTGTGTTTTTCCTCTCTTTGGTGTAATGACATGTTGCCGTTAGGTGTTATCTTTCTTAAATTCAACAGAGTTGCAGCCATCTGGCTGAAATACTGTAGGGTTTGGATTTTTTTTCACATTTACTGGCTCCTAGTAATTCTGAAGCATCAACACCATTTCCTTCTGTTCATCTATTCATTTCTTACCAAGCTTAGCCAATGCTGGAAATCATGTTCATGCATTTTCCTTCTTCTCTGATATCATCATTGAAAGTTCCACTCTGATGAAATGCTAATAACTGCACAGGCCTTCCACCAAAGACATGCATTCGTATGCATTTTGAGACATAATTTATGGCACTGTATGACATTACCTTTACCACAAATATGATTCACTGCTACGGGAAATAAATACCAGCATTTAAAAAAAATTTTTCTTGACTTGTTGAGATGTAACTCCTGGCCCTGAAATTCCTTCGCATCATACTGTACAAAAGAAGTCATTATTTTAATGCTACGACTATGGGTCCAAGTGAGAGGAGAAAAAAGAAAGACAGACTGTTGGAAAAATGGTCTGTCTAACGTATAACACCTGCACATGCACAAGTCCCACACCTACTAGCAGAGAGGTAGGGATGCGGAGAGGAGCATGTGTTTTGGCAGTGCAGATGGAAGTTGGGGAAAAGTGATCTGTGTGCAGCACGTCCCATAGCAAAGCCAGATACCGATATCAATATTATTACTGAATAATGCATTGTCAACTTCTCTGCAAAGTCCCAGTAATCTCAACAGCACAATTGCAAAGCCACAAATCCGAGCAGTTCACAGAAATGGTGGTGCAATGAGACCCACTGATCTGAGCCCATCAACAGTGCTTCTCATAGATATTTATTTTGCTGTTTCAACCTTTTCTCTGCTTTTTCACTGTCGAAATAAAAAAAGTGAGAAAAAGGAGAAGGAACGAACAGAAAAAGTGCAAAAAGAAAGGAGGGAGGTAAGAAGGTAACCACATGCACTTTTTATTTTGTCATTGCTGTTGAAAACAACAGCATTTGGCATCACACAAAACCTTCCAGTCATTGTTATTCACTATACGTGAAGTCTGCTTCAGTACAACATTTCAGATTAAAATGTCAATGCTTATGCTCAACTGGCCCCAGATCTATAGGTTTAGCAGTATTTTTCCATGAGTTCCTGATCTCCACACATTCTTCATTCTGCATGGCTGCAAGCCATGCCTCATAAAGGTGAGAATGTGGCATAACTGTGCAGACTCAAACCCACAGTTCTTTGTGGTATGCTTTTCAGTTTTCTGTAAGGCCAAATGTATGGCCAAATTCTAGTTACTTTAGTCAGTTCCATGGGCTGGCACAACCTGAGTAAGGGAAGTCCACAGAATTTGGACTTCAAATCAAAATATACATGTTTTCAAGCACAGTTTATGTTCACAAAAGCTGTAATAATAAGTTTCACCCATTCAGGTGACTTCAGTAGAAACTTCGTGTTAAAAGAGTTTCAAGCTCAATCAATGTCCAATCAGAGAGATAATAATGTATTATGATGGGTAGCACAGTTGGTAGTGGTTTCTGTATTTTAACACCTCATATAATTATATAGTATTTGATGAAGTAAACTACTGCTCCTTATACTACGGAGTATTGCTGTAGCTACTGTTGTAAAGTGAGACGTTATCAGAGCTACAGACCAAAACCTTGAGTTACTTCTTCAGTGTTTCTGTTGACATATGAACAGCAGCCATTTTTGTGAACAGAAACAAAAGGAAAAGATGCAGTATTTTTTAAGTGTACCCAGTGAGTTTTTAAAACTTAATAATCTGTTACAACTTTGCAATGCTACATTATTTTATAGCCTTTTAAAATGCTTATTTTATTAGCAACACCTTAGACTTCATCCTTTGTGAATGAACAGAATCAGTATCAGACAAAAAGAGATTTCATATGACACTTTAATTTCTCTTTTTATGTTTGAGTCTTCATTGCTTTTTACTTTTCTTTTCTAGTTTCTAGTCAATTTCCCCAATATTTTCCTCAATTTTGGGAATGTAACATTAAAATAATTTCATATTTAATTAAATTATAAAGTCCTAGTTAGAACTTAACACCCAGTAAATATAATTTAAATAAAGCAATTATTGCTCAAAGGTAATTTTTAATGTGTTTCTTCTGAAATAGATGCTGGCAAATTTATTCTGGCTTTCGGTAAGAATCTTTTGCACAATAAAAAAACAAAACAAAATCTCTTTAAGATTTATTTGTGGTATGAACTGTTATATTGTTGTTTTGTTTTGGTTTTAATTTGTACCCTTTTGAACGCCTTTGCTGCAACTAGCTGCCACTGCTGTTTGTCCCAGTGAAAGTATCAAAGGACTGATAAGTGCAAAACAGATGAGGAGGTTTGCTATTATTCCTTCTCCTCACCTATATACTGTTCATGTGTACTTTCCTAATTAAACTGAATCCTGTATCCTCTGTGTGATCAAATCAGTTTGCCAAGATCCATTTTTGACAAATGCTTGTTGATTAGCAGTTATTGTAATTTAATATTGTTTAATTTTATTGCACTAATTCCCTGTCTGCTGTTCCATGAGTTGGTACAAAATGGAGATTCTTCCTCTACTTCCTGAGAATGGTTTGCCTCTTATAGGTCATTCAATGTACAGCAAAAGCTAGTTTTCTGATTTATGTTTCTCATAATCTATTAATTTTTTTTACCTGTGTTTTACCCAGTCATAGGCAGCCTCAGTGTATGCAGACAATGGTAGAAAGGGCTTCCCAGCTCTGTGGCTTCAGCAATGGCATGTGATACAGGCAGTCACTCCACACCTACCAGTGCTAATGGGATGCTGAACTCCTCCTAGATAGGCCTGTTGATGACTGCTGTTATATCTCATCTCAGCAGAATGTGTACCAAACCTGTGCATCTCCCTGTGACAGCTTTTTCCATTCTCTGTGTTGGTCAGCAGCATTACACTGAATATCTCTATTTTCCTCTCAGAAGTTCAATTGCAAAAGACCTCCTGTGAAATCCCCAGTCAATTATTTCAGAATATATGTCATCTTGCTTCTTGTATCCCAGATGAAACAAGGAAAGTTGTGGACACCCTGGAAATAAAAAAAGCTGCTTTCTAGGCTGGTTTTTAAGCTCATGTTAATGTCCCCTACCATGTACTCCGCTTGTGTGAGACCGAAGGAAGATTGCAGGTCAGTGCCTTTTCTTTCCTAAAAACTTCTCCTCCTCTCATTTTGGCTGAACATTTCACCTTTCTGTGTGTTTTGGGGCTTGCTCTACAGCCATCCAACGGTGGCCTTGATCGCAAATAAAGTGAAGGGCATAGTTCAGGTAGCTTCCATTTTCTTCCAAATATCTTGGCTTTTCTTTTTCCACTCAGTGGATAGCATGAGTTCTTTTCTTCATGGGTTTTTAGAGCCAAATCTTCCAACTAGAGACTGTACCTGGCACAAACCATCCCTGCACTTTTTATATCCTTGTGGTCTGGCTTATCAACTCGCTAGAAAGAATTCTGTTTCAGTGAGTAATTCTCATTTGATCATGGATCTTATTCTGTCCCATCTCAGGCTATTTTCTGAAGGCATATTTGCCATGGACTGAGGAATATTAGACTGTGGCATGACATAAAAATAGAGATTGAATGGTATTACAGAACATTACTTCTTGTGTAGATTATTACAGATAGGTGTAGAGATTTAGTCGAAGGACTCCTATTAGTAGCAGTAAAAGCCTCATGGCTAAATGCTTGGCAAGGATTAGGAAGTTTGCAGATTTTTATATTTTATTGAAGGGGCTGTTATGCAGTACCACAGAGCAAAGCCCTCTTTTCCTACAGAATAGACATAACATAGGCAGCATTAGAGGAAATTGTCTCCCTTTTTCCCAATAGAAAACATCCATGATGTTGTGCAGTGACCACTTTGAGCCAGGAGAAGGTATTCATCTCTTATCATTCAAGGCCAGCTAAAAATGGAGAGAAGATAAACATGGAGAAACTTCTCCTGGCAGGTCCCTTCCTCTCTCTTTTCTTCGGCAGCATTATGAAACGAGCAATATAAAAGCTGAACAGAATGAATGTAAAGGTAATCAGGTTCTTTCACTTCTCAGAGGAAAAGGCAGGTGCACTGTAGTCTCAAAGTGAGATCCTGCCACGAAAAAAGGTCTGGGATTCATGGGAGCTGGTGTGAAAGAAGGGTCCTGAGATGCGTCTCCATTGGGCTAAAAGCAATTTTTAGTAAAGAATGGGAGCAAATACTCATCCTGTATGTAAATCTCCACATCCAGCTAAGACATTCATTCAGGGACCACGGTTAAACGGGACAAGGAGGGGCTGGAGGCAGAGTGAGAGAGAAGCTGGTCATCCTCTGTTTGTGACAGGGTATTTCAAAGAAGTGAATTTGGTGAAGGAGAAGCTCAAGATTCTGTGAACTGTGAAAGAAAGATGGGAAAATCTGTGTCTTGACAAAAGAACCAGAAAGGAAGATCAGTGGGGTTTCTGAAGTGACGTATGTGTCATGGGAGGCAATGCAAAAGAAGAATAGCACTCATTTTCAGGTAGCACAGGGGGCAGTGAAGGGAACTGAGCCAAGGGCTGTTGGTGTGTGTAGTGAAGATGGGTTCAGCGTGAATGAAGAGTTCTCACAGAGAGTTATAAGTTTGGTTGAGAACACTAATTATTTCAATAGATGCAAGCTCGAATAGGATATTTGACTTATATTCACAGTGTCCTGAGGCTTTCTAAAGTTACAAGCAAAGGCCTAGATGTCAAAAAAATAATAATACTAAACCCTAACGAATGGTAAACATTGCATAGTGTAGGTCACTGGTACAAAATAGCAAACTGCATTGCTTAATTGCTCAGTTAAATAAAAAGTATGTTTGGAAATGGCTAAATGTGAAGTCATACACACAAGAAAAATGCAGATCATACTTAGAGAATGAGCAACTTCTCCAAGAGAAAAAATTACTATGAAGATTGGGCTCATGTTGGATCTGCATCCTGGAGCTCCCAGGCTGTTATATTTTCTTTTACAGGGTTAATAAAATCCTTGTTTACACATGTTGCAACTTAAGAAGCAGAAGAAAAGAAGTTGGGGGTTTTTCACATATCACAACTATTTAAATATTTGTCCAGTTCAGCTTTCTAAAATTAAGGAAATCCACTGAAAAGTTATAGAGGTTTTAGGAAAAAGCCTGGAAAATGAGATTGAAAAATATATCTTCCAGTGCAAGATTCAAGAGACTTGGTCTACTTAATTTATCAAGAGGTAACTTAATCACAGTCCTTAAATACCTACATGGGAAACAGAAATTTCATAATAAGATGGCTTTTTAATTGAGCTAACAAAAGTGTAATAAGATCCAATACCTGAAAATTGAAGCTTGACAAAATTAGGCTAAAAATTAGGTTCATTTTTTAGACCATGAGGGTAACGAGCCACTAGAACAATGTACCAAAGACATGGATTCTTTGAGGAATTTTTCAATAATGTTGCTTTTTTTTTTTTAAGGATTTGCTGTATTTCAAACAGGTTTTATTTCAGAAAAGTCTATCAGCCTTTTTTAAATAGGAGGTCAACCTGTGAGATCAAACCATTCCCCATGAGCTCTACACTCTGTAGAACTCACGATAAAGCATTTAGTACTGAAATGTTTGGACATTTAAAAAAAATTTAGTCATCCAGGACTGGCAATGATAGCTGTATATTTCACATGGGCTTTCTGACTCAGGTAAGTTCAAATGAAACAGTTCAATGGACAGTTATGAAGCTGCTGTCCCAAACCACTTGATATACAACAAAATAGCAAAACAATGCAGGTTCTCATTATGTGAGTGCCATGAGTAGTGTGTATAATGAAAGCAGACAAGCAAGCTGAGCAAATGCTTCTTTATTGACAGCAAAATCTAGTGTGGAAGTTCAACTGATGAATATCTGTGTGATTTTGCTCTGGGCCTAGGTACTACTATCAGATGTTTCTAACTAAAGGACTCTCCAAAATGATACAGGATCCCAGGCTGTTAAAAAGAAGCACATTATGAAGTGTCAAGAGAATTATGTTATTTTGCCTAATGGTAAAACCTGGATTTCTACTGATGAGGCCAGATAAGCTCCAAAATAGTACTTAGATCGTCAAAAACACAATTTGAGCAAACTCAGACAATTAGGAGAGTGACTTCCAAAACCTCTCCACCTAACTGGTATCGGATCAGACAGGCTGCATATGCCCACACTTTTATTCAAGAAAGTCATTAAGTATGAGAAATCCTGCTAGGTTCAAGAGCACTGATGTCCTCGGATGAGCACACCACCTAGGTAACTGTCCCTCCTTTAAGGCCATTTGGGTTCAAGAATCTTATACTGTGGTTGGCAGGAGTTGTGGGTTTAGTTGTCTGGAAACAGAGAATGCCTGTTACCCACCTCTTAAATGGCTGCTCTAACAAAAGACTATTGTACAGAAGACTATTTATTTTTCCAGAGAATTTAACATGTCTGTCACTTATAACTGAAGGGCTGACCCGGTTATAAAATTACAATATGCACATCTGGCATGTGAATCCCAGCCGTGCAGAAACTCCTTATTCTTGGACAAAGACACCATCCTAAGCACTCCCTTGTTTGATATTTCATATTAGGGAGCTAATTAACATTTCCTGTTTGTTCCCCCATACCCACACCTCCTCCACCCTAATTGGATGCAAAGTTCTTATGTAGGAATTGCTTCAAAGAAGCATGCAGATACTTCAACAATAAGTACAATATATTTCAACTATGCACAACTGATTTTAAGTTTTTCTGAACAATTTTGACTTTTCTTCTTATCATAACTTCCTACATCATTGTAACAACAAATATACAAATGATTAACAGTGAACTAAAACCTTTTCATATGCAGTTTTTTAGCATTTTTATTTCCTAGAAAATTAAAGTGTTTCTGTTCATAACAGCCCTTTTCCTTGCTATACACTCTGTTCTAGAACAGAAAATTATTGAGGAGCTGTGGAATTGTTAATGAAATGGAAAGCTTACATCCCAATCAAATGTAACAGTTACCAATTTGCCATGTTTGGTGGATTTTGAATGTACCAGTTTACTAGGGATAAGTGATCCATTTGGGGTTTTTGCGTTTTAATTTGCTGACATGAAATGTACTTATGATCACTTTCTACCTTGAATGGATATGGTAAGAACAATGGGGAAGTCACACTGAGGTACTTCCCCTTACTAAACTGCTGTGGAGGCACCACTGGGTATGTTGGCATCGCACAAGGCAGTGGAACAGAGAGAAAACCAGCCTGGCTCTGAACAACCTGCTGCACACAAAGCGGGTTCCAGAAGCCGTGTCAGTGCAGTGCTCCATACGGGCTAAGACAGAGATGTCTCGGCAGGGCTGATTAGCCCAGGCAGAACAAATTAACGCGGCCATGCTCTTTCTGGTGTTTGAACTAGCTCTGTGGACAGCCCCGTTGTGTCCAGTTCTCTTCAGATTTGTGTGAGCCATCCAATAATGCCTAAAGCAGCATTGCTAAGAACTGTCATAAGAAGTTTCTTCTGCATTTTTAGGGATGCTGCAGAACTCATGAGGAGGCACATTTATGCTGTGTAGGTCTATTAGTGAAGCTTGAAAAACTGTGTCTTTCACCTGGACTGGAAGTATCTGAAATGGTCTTGATTAGCACTAAAGAAATTGCTCTGCACCGAACAAAAAAGCCTTATTTTTTCATAACACAGCACTTACTTATACCTGGGGATAGCAGTATTTAAAAGTGGTTGAGATCCTGAAATATAGATGATCTCTTTCAGGATCTACAGCCCTCAAATTAGGCCTGGCAGATAAGCATGAAAACTTAACTTTATGCAATACTCGGTGGATAAACAGCATGGTAATCAGAGGACAGGGCTGCCACAAAGAGCATCCCGTTTTGATGAAAATGTCTATTGCTATGCTCTGTACTAACTGTAATTTCCTAAAGACTGGAATTTTCATGCCAGATAGATCATGTTGTTATAGTCCAGTTGGAAGGCGATAAAGTCCCAAGTTGCCAAGGCCACGTCATCATCCAATTGCTTCGCCATCTGCTAATAGCTTGGTGTCGATGACAAACCCAGGTGCATTCCTAAATATAGTAGTGATCTAACAACTTGTGGCCATGTCTTTTCAACCAGAGAAGACTGAAGTGGAACATTTTGCTAAAGAACATCATAAATATGAATAAGTAAAAAAAATAATAGTGATAACAATAACTGTGCGGCCTTATCTCCCAAATAATCTGAATGCAATTTAAAAATGTTGAAAACTATATGCAGGAATTATTTTACTTGCTGGCCTGCAGTAGAATGTGGCATTTTTAACAGTGTGGAACAGTGATATTGCTGTCTTAAAAAGGGGAAATGTAGAATGATATATACAGCTACTTGAAGAACTTGAACGTGCAGGAAGAAAATAACTATGACTCCTCTCACAAACCAAAGTAAGAGCAGAATCTGTCTCCTAATGGTTGTGTAAAGTGCAACTGCCTCATTTAATTACTTAAGAATAGTCAAGTCTGGAGCTATAGGAATCAGCCTTCATTTGACATCACAATCAACAAATTGCCTTATAGCAATTGCTTCTGTTATGTCCAGACACTTCCTCAGAATAGAGGGGGTGCTCCCCGCATTCTGACCGCTGGAGAGTGGCATTCCAGAACCTCTGTCCATCTGGACACATATAGAGGGGGTCACACATAAAAGAACTTCCCAAAGTGAGGGGATGCAGCTCACTTTGGGAAGAGGAGTGATAGCATAGAGCAGCAAGATTGCCAGCTATATAACCTCCCCTGTCAGCAGTTTCATTAATCATTGTGGGCCCATCCGGAAGCCTGCTGAAGCCAATGGAAACCCTTTTCATGACATCATGGTGTGTTGGGCTTCTATTACTGAATCACTTTAATGTTCTAAGCTGTCCTTGGAAGAAATCTGATGCTGTTTTATCAGATTATCTGTTTCACTTTTTCGTGGAAAAAATTAAATGTGCCCTTTACTGTGTTCCATAAGCTTCTTATATGAAATATAATTCAAAGTATTTAATTCTTCAGCAAAGGAAATGTGATTATGAACAAACAAAAAACAGCTCCTGAGTGTTTTTTCTTAAAATATGATTTATAACATTTTTATATTTACTTCAAGTTTGCTTCCCAAAATTACACTTACTTTCCTCTAAAAATTGCCATTATTCTTTGGCTATTCTTTTATTGCAAAATTATTCACTCAGTTTCTGGTTAGAAAAGCTTTGCTGGAATGAAATGATCTTTCAGAACAGTGTACCTTTTTATGTTTCCAATATTAACTAACCACTCAGGGTGTGATCTTGTTGAAGTCGGAGGATTTTCTATTATACAGGAGTGGAAATATTTAGCTTCTCTCTCCCCTCTCAGAAAACAAACCACATCCTGGAAAAAGAAATGTTTTACACAGAATTTATACATGATAAGAAATTCATTCCACAAGTGGAGTAAGACCTTTAAAAGACCTTTATCTACCTCACAGAATAAATTTGATATGCCTTACAAACCATTATGTGAACTCTTCCTCTCAGTGCATGCAGATGCAACTCTCTCTCCTAAGTACTAACACCATAATTTCCATTCCAATGATGAAATTGGGTGTGGAGGAGGAGAAGTTTATTGTAATGCACTTGTATATGATTACATACTAGATTGTAAAAATTTAATATTTATTTAGCTTCTTCTAATAAGCTTTTCAAAACCTAATAAATCTGAGCAGCTTAAAACATCTGTTTGCTCTGGAAGATCATTCAGTAGGGTTGGGCATCCTGCTGGTGGGGCTGCTGAGACTGTTTAAAGAGCCTGGTTGATATTCGCAGTGCACATTACAAGAGGGCTATTCTTTAGGAAACTTTTGGTTTACATAGTTTGCAAACACAGGATATTGAAAGATTGAGCTTCATATATGCAAACTGTTTCTCTAGAAGTTTTTCTGGAAATTTTGTTAAAGTGTATCAGAGTTGCTTGAAAGGCGGGACCCTATTAGCAATACAAGATAAAAAAAAATCACACAGCCTTTCTTTCCTGCTATGTCTGAACAGGACTTCCAGCACTTCTGACTCAGAGACGTCTTACCTGGTGCAAAAGGTTCAACAGGGACAGCCCTTAACATACAACTGACATGCATCCCCAGGGATCTTATATTGATGAGCACTGGCCAGAGCAGATACCAGTTTCATTTATTTCACCCCTCTTTCTGTTTTGCTGAAGACCTTTGCCCTAAAGCAACCCTGAAGTGCCCTCTTCTTTCTATTATTCCAGTGTGGTGATGAAATAGAGGGTGATGCAAGAGCTACTAATGCAAACTCATTCCAGCAAAGTGATTCCATAACAAAAATCCTTCACTGGCCAACCACCTGCACCACAAAGCCCCTCAGGAGTTGTTTGATGCTACAAATCAGCTGTAGCAGAGCAGACACTGCTGGCCATGGAGCTTCCACCTAAAGTACCTACAGCATTTTACCTCCCCAGCCATGTTTAATTAGACAATGCAATGGGACAGAAACCAGTTTTGTGAACATAAGATGGGAAGCTTACATTTTGTGGAGTTCATATGTGTATTCACACAAAAGAAAGTAATTAAATAGGCAATTTTAAATTTTGATCTTTTATAAAATTATGTGTGTTACTTATCAGAAAACTTGACAAACAAGAACATATTTAATATCAAGGAGGTAATTCCCCCAGCTTATTGTTCCATATTTCTTGGTCAAAATCAGTGCTCCAAAATTTGTTAAATCCATAAATAAGGTTAAATAAAGGGTTTTGTCACATACCTGTATTATAAAGCACTCTTTCTATGTGTTTTTAATAAATAAGGATGAGATTTTGATGATTTCACTGAGAGATTTGGGGTCTCCTTGATTTCACAGTAACTTGGTGTTTAGTTTTTAAATGTTGGGTCCAAGAAACCTTCACACGACTTTTAGAAATTTCTGAGTTAAAGGGCAACTTAATATATCTGAATTTGCAAGGTAATAATTAAGATGCATGTAAAGAGCTTGGGAAACATAGGTTTGGATCACAGCATTACAATGCAATTTATTGCAATAATGCAATAAATTAATAAAAATTATCCCATTTTGCTAAGGATACCAAGAGAAAACTTGTGACATAGGGAAAATATATGTTACCAGGACAATGTACTGGAGTTCTGATAGAGCCTAACTTTGCTACTTCTGGACTGTGGCAGTGGCAGGATTTAGGGTGGGTTTGGAGCTGACCTAAGTTCTACCAGGGCCAATCAAACAAGACAGAAACCTGCAATTTCCTCTGCATTTCCTTAATTTCCACTATGTCCCAGGGCAATTGGGATATAGTGAAAGGTGGGGTTCAAAATAATGGTGGGAACAACCAAAACTTAATCACTAGGATAACAGTGGAAACAGGCTTAACGGATTTGCCCAGCAGAATGTGTGCAAATACCTCCCCAAAAATTTACTGCCAGGTGCTTTTTATCTGGACTCTTTGTTGAAGCCGTGACAAGAGAAAGGCAAATAAATATAAATAAAACCAATCAATATTTCAGTATTTTCAAAAATATATATCCTAAACCAGTTCCCCAATATCAGTAATAAAACAAAAATAACCCCTTTTCAAAGTCAAAGGGAGGGTAGCAGATTGCTTCCCAAACTACAGTGACTCTCAAGCTGTATTCATCAATTTAATTCCAATAATGAATGTGGTTGATACAATTTTTCTTGCTGGTTTATGTTGCTGCACACCTTAAATGTATATATTTGAGAAATTTCCTTTTGTTAAGATACTACGAGACTGTTGCTTTTCTCTTATACCAAGTGGATCAATAGTTACACTAAATAAAACTTGCGTGAGAAGAGAATCAACCCTGATTTTCAACAGTACTCATAGCTTTAGACACACTGGCGGCAGGAAATCTACCTCTCTGACTCTTCAATTCTAGCCTCTAATACACTCTGCTGGCATCATGACAATTTTCAGAAGTAGACCCCCTGAGACCTTGGGTCATGAGGCTTATTTCACTTTGTATGATCTGTCTTAGATGTGAATTCAGGTTGTTTCTGAGGTGTACCAACTACTTCTCCAGAGGAGCAGTGAACTACCAGGGCAGCTGAACCACTTCCCACCCCAGTGAAGCCCACCGAAATGGCTCCCCCACCCTATATCCACCTATTTAAGCAATCAGGGAATGTTGTGAGGAACAAGCTTTCTTAGATTATTTGTTTGGGAATAAAGTGATAAAGCATTTTTTCCTTGTGCTATTTCCAATTGGAAATACCATGAGGACGCATGTTTCTCATTATATTTCCTATTTGTTCAAGTGTATTCCCATGCCAAGGGAACAGCTGAATCAAAAGGCAGGCAATGCCCCAGAGTTTTGATGCAAGCAAATGGCAAGTGAGAGCAAACTACGTCTCTCTTCTTTAACTTTTCTTTTTCCCCCCAAATCGTTGAAAAGTTTTGATGCAAAATGAAAACAGAATTATGGGTTGGGAAGCCTCCACAAAGCCTTACTCATCTTTTCTGACAACAAACTGCTAGCTGATTTATGTAAATAGGAACCCTGTATGCTTTCTGGTGTTAGCTAACAGAATTCAGCAAAATGGAGAGCCCAGGCTCTAGTAGAGGCTGATAGTAACTCACCCTGTCCTCATGTTTTTGCTGGAAGACTGAATATGATGCTATGCTATTTCACTTTGTCCTTATTCTCATCTCAAACAAAAGTTTTTCCTTGTGTAACTAGTGTGTGTAGGGCAACACTCTTTTATCTTGCACCAAGGGAAATACTATTCTGCAAGCAAGATTTTACCACAGGGTATGGAAGGGAAAGGGAGTCTCTCTTCACTCCCTGATATTACCCGTGATGGATACAGCCACAGCTCCCTTCTCGTGCTCAAGTCCCACTTTCCCTTGTGGGACTGCAACAATTGGGCATCATTATTTCTCTCTTTTAGCTGCTTGGTTCTCAGGCAAAGAAGCTTACTGTGTTGAACTTCATACTGCTTACCAGGCAGTCCTATGTATATTATTTATATACCATTTAAATCTAAAAAAAAAAGGGTTTACATGAGATGTACATAAATTTATTGGCCTCTCTTTGTTCAGTTGACCTTTTCTGTGGATAGTAACATTGATGAGCTGAATTTGTAATGACTGACAACATGGTTCACATCACAACATGACAACTGCAGGAGCTCATGCCTACCCCATTTCTCCTCAGCCATTTTCCAAGACGCAGAGCAAGAGGCACTTGCCGGTGTGAAAGGCCAGTGGTCTCAGCCAGGACTGATGATAACAGAGGTAAACATCTCTGCAGGAAAAGTAGTGCTTATATGTGTGGACAGCCTCAGCACATACTTCTTGGCACTTGTGCCTCTGCAGGGATATTGCACTGTCTGGCAGACAAAATGTCATCTTAACACATGGCCATGAATGCAGGAAGCTGACATATGATGCACTCTGTAACCATGAAAGTGTTTTTTTTTTTTTTCCAGGGAAAGAATTCTAACTAAAAATGTCAAAATTGCTGTCAGTTCTGAGCTTTTGCACCTATAGTTAGCGGGAGGTATGCCTTTTTCACTCCAGGTAATTTCTGGATTAACTTCAAAACTAAAAAAAAAAAGGCTTCCCCTGCCACAGAAAGGAAGTTTTGCGTTCTGTTTCATCAGGATTTGTTTTTGTGCTGGTGGAAGGGAGAGGGGAAGAATGTTTTGTTTTATGAAGGTCATTAAATTATTTCTACGTCATAGGATTTTAATTTTATGTCTTGTTATACTAATGATAATGTTTGTTGCTTGTAATGGTTCTCTTTCCAAATGTTCTTTTTTACATTTCCTCGTGATGAAGAGAGTAAGGTTGTTAAACAGGTAGTATGAAGAGTTCTTATCTACGTCTTATTTTCAGTAATTAGTAATTCTTTTTTGTTCCCAAGATGGTTTATCTGGACAGTATTTTAACATTGACAGCTTTTTCCTGCATCAAGATTGTGGTTTAAAAAACCCTATTTTACAAAATAGTGAGTACATTACAAAAGGGGAAACTGAGACAGAAAGAGATGCATGATTTGTAATTAATTCAGCTCAGTGACAAAATCTTAAATTATTTCTATCTTAATCAGGGTTCAGAAATGAATTTGAAACAGAGGAACCAACAGACACCAGGTTTCTCTGTACTCTGCTCTGAGTAATTTTTTAATTAAAGAGGAATGCGAAAATATTGAATAATAAAATGCCAGGAATAATTATGATTGCAATAACAATCTATGGGAGTTTTACAATAAGAGAGCACTGAATACTTTGTCTCTATTATGGATTTTTATGGTTAAAAATAATGTGTGTACCAATAATCCTTTTTATTGCATTTTAGGATTCTGGTGTGGAAAAAAACCAAAGGAAAAAGCAAAAGTAACTTGTCACTTAGTAATTCATGTGGAAAGAGACCTAGCCTACAAGAGGACATTGTCAGCTGAATGAAAGAGATTAAATTGATAAGAAAGAATAGAGGTCTGCTACCTTCATTGTCTTGGAAAATACATTTGTTAGGCAGCTTTCCAACACAGAAAAGAGAATAAGACACTTCCTAGGACAGAAAGATTAGTAGTTGGAATAGCAGTCTTTCATGATAAACAAACCACGTCTTTTTACCCTTTTAGTATTTGAGAATTGCTCTCCAATTATACTTCCCTTTTATCAAGATGTGAACATGACTGCAACTGTAACTTAAAGAAGACCTAAACTTTAACACAAGGCTTTTCATTTAGTTGCTTTAATATCTGTTAGCCACACTCAGGTTTTGGTTGTAGTTGCTTAGCTATCACTCAGCAACAAATGTGCTTTCTTAGGCAGTCTCATATTTCTATGACAAGTTATTGGTAACACCCTGCTCCATATAAAAATGTGATGTAAGCAGCTACTGATGAGGACATGACATGAAATTAGTTGGCTAATTTTTGTCAGTTTAAAGGAGATGAGCTCAATTCATTGATCACAGACTCCAAATGTCATCTACTCAATGGACTTTCAAATGCATAAGGGATCACAGTTTCTGAAAAGCAGTGTTTCATACAGGCCTTAGTATAAAAGAAACACTATTTAACAATAATTATATACAGGGAGAAAGGATCACAATAAAACAAGCCATTGTTTCTTCAAAGAAATTGTTTAATGGAAAAGGCTATTATTGGTTAAATAACTCTGTGATATTATGACAGTGGGTCAATGTGAATTTGCAGCTGTTCTGAGTTCCCACAGAATTTTCTCCAGTTTAAAAGCTTGAACAAAAGCCAACTCATTCTATTGACTGTAACAGGCTTCAGATAAGGTCTCATATATTCAAACAATGCATTTCATATAATAATCCATCTCAAGATAATTCCTGAATTACAGGCAATACATGTATCTGTATATACACCTCATAAGATATCTGTAAGTCTTCACCTCATACATTAGCATCTGTTAACCACCCAGTTCTGATGTTAGTTCCAACAGAAATGACTCATTCGTATCTGGTATGGCTTCTCTGACCTCCTGTGTGGTTGAACACCTTCATGTGGCCTTTCAAAGGCCTGTTAATTACTCATGGAATAGATAATACTCAGAAATGCAGATGTAAACTTGTGTAGACACAACTGTAAGTTGTTTTGAAAATGTCCTTGAAAATTTGAGTATACACATCAGTAAATCAGCTTGTGAAATATCTTCAGTGGAAATACCTTAGTGAGATTCATTTTAAAGCAAGCAAGGTTTAGCTAATTAACCACAGTTTTATGCTGAGAAAAAAAGTACAGTATCAGTTTATGTCAAATTCATGAAAGCAACTGAAGTCTCATACATTTCCTTGTAGTTTCAGGAAACAGCAGTACAGTTCTGCTTCTAAGCAATTAGAATGGACAAAATGTTTTTTGCTTGGAGGAACATACCAGCTTATATGGTGTCCTTCCTCCTCATTCTTTACGTCATTGTGGCATATAAATTATTATCAAACATATTCCAAAGAATTCCTGTAGATGATGAGGTTTCTACTCCACACATCCTGTACTCTCAGAATAAACCAAGCCTAAGTGATGGCATTCCTGTGCCTTTTGGAAGGATGAAGCCCAGCTCCCAAAAGGAGACTAATTTCTTGCACATCTGGTGTAGAGAGGTCCATTGGCCAGATGTTGTTCACAGACACAAGAAGTTAAGAACTTACTAGTTCTCATCTCTGCCCATTTCCCTCTGAAATTACAGCAGATTCAAAGGTTGTAAAACTGGCAAATTCTAATTCCAACAAAAGGCCTGATTCTGCCACTGTTACTCTGCATATGTCCACAAAGACAATTAGATGTCTAACACAAAATTCAATTTGATCTTAATAACATTTCTGGTAAATTTTCTGTTAAAAATACAGTGGAAAAATATGGTTTGTTTATTAAATTTACTTGTACAAAAAATGCACATTTTTGAAAAGAAAAGTGTGTTGTGAAAAAACTTAGTCACCTCTGGCAAAGTTTGCATTACCCTGATCACTTTTTCCTGAAAATGAGAGATTAAAACACATTAGTCCTGTATGTTTCTGCAAAATAAAATGATAAAATATGACTGTTGCATCCCATACTTCCTGTAAAGCTGGCATGTTTCTCCCAAAGGCAGTATACGTTGCACTCATTATCTGTGCTGTGAGTTCATGTTTTGTTTGGGGTTTTTTGTTTTTAGAGAATCTTAATATTTAATTTAACAACACTTCACCAAAATGTTGTGCTTATAATATTAGAGCTGATACTGCATCTGTAAGGCACTGATATTCCGAACATATGTAATTCATTAAAAGAGTACAGTTAGTTAAAATACCCTTATTGATGGTATCAAAATAATTATAATCACTTGCTTGATGTGTGAGACAATATTAGCAGGGCTGTTGACCTTTTAAATTCTGCCAGTAGGGACAGCTGAAAGCTTTTCATAAAAAAAAAAATAGCTGTTTACTACGTTTCTGAAAGCTAACCAAGTCCAGAGAGTTTGACCTTCCTGATGCACGTCACTTGGCCAAAATTACATCCACATGGTATCCTAAAGGTGTTTTGTGTAGCATAAATCAGGACAAAATTAGACCTATTAGAGTTCACTTAGTTTAATGGTTGAGAATGAAGTTTAAACAAGATGACAGAGAGCAAATGTATACCTACGCATGCTACCATGTACATAGGTAACTTTATTTAACCAGTATTACTGAAAGAATTAGGTATAAACTGGTCAACAATACACTTGGGCTGGAGAACAAAACTTTTCTCGTTACCTAGAATCCTAGAAGGAGCCATAGAAGCAGGAAATCATAGGGATTTCTGAGTTTGATACGATTCTGGGAGGAATTACAAGACCTGCCTGTGTGCAACAGCAGTGGATTAGATTTAGGGCTCTAGGCATTGATCTTTGCTGGGTTAGCAGTGTCAGTTTGAAGCATCCCTGCCCTGAGCCATGCACTTCACCCATCTTCTCAGTGGTGACAGAAGGAGCTAGATGTCTGCTCCACACTGACCCCAACTCACAGCCCACTGTTTGTTTTCTTAAACCAACTTGCATATATGTCTCCGTTAATCCTCTGGGTGAGAACCAAGAGCTTGCTCTGCCACCCTGGTTAGAGAGCAGCAGACCGCTGGTGAGTGTAACATGAGATTCTTCAAATCCTGCAGTACGAGGCAAAGCTCCAGGTGATGGAAAGGCTTCTACAGAGGAGATGGTCTATGCATTTTCTCGTGTATGCAAATAAATTTGGTGTTGCTGTAGTATCAAATCTGTAGGTTCAGAAAAGCATAGCACCCGAATATACCACCGTTTACACTGTGAGCTGCAAGACTTCTGTCCTGGTGACATCAGCAGTTTTTGTGCCTGGTTGCCACTGAATTCCATGCTGATCAAAGCTGACAAAGTTTCTCCTCCTGGTTGTTTCCACCCACTGCAGGGGCTGCCTGGCCTCCCTGGGACCCCCACCCACCCTGTCCATGTGCCCAGCAGCTCTTTCTGGCTCAGGCCCTGGCCCCAGCTGGTGCTCCCATCTTTGTTACATATGAGGCAATAAAAATAAAAATAATCAAAACCAAAAAAACCCCACCCAAAACCAAAATAAAAAAAAAAAGAAATTGAATTTGAGAAAATTTTAAGGGTATTCCTAGTAGGCTTAGGTAAGATTATAAGGATTTGTACTGCTCTAAAGCTACAAATGACACTATCCTCTGTGGTGGGGTTTTCTTTACTTAATTTTAAGATATGAAGGGCTGATGTCCATACCTGAGCAAGTGACCTCAGAATTTCTTTATAGTTAATGGAGAGGAACGGGCACTTTTAGAGCACAGTTTGTCTGACCTATTTTACACATCTCTATGAATCCTATCCTTAATGTTGTACACACATAAACTAAAAGGGACAGGATTTTAAATGTTGAGAGACAGTCACTAACTTCCAGTGAGAGCACACAGGGCATTGCAAAAGCCATTTGGTTTATGGTATATCCTGTATTAATCACTTGTTGGTGAGAAAGCAGACAGATAATTTTTGCATGCAATTATTTACCTGCTTATTAAGCCTGAAAACCAGGGTTTTTTTGATTTCCACCTTTTTTTCAGCAAATCTTTTCTTTTAAACCTATTTGGAGAATGGAAACACTACTCAAAGCAAGTGATGCAGAATCTGGACCTTGGCAGTATAGATTTGCAGTATCTCTTGCAAGTCAGTTTTTGAGTAAATGGAGACATGTTGAAGTTAAGGGTTAATCTTGAGAAGGCACTGCTGGAACACCAAAATTCTGAATATTGAACAACAGGTAGTTCAGGTTGCACAGCCAAAAACGGAGGCAATCTGCCTTAGAAACAGCTATTTGAAATGTGCCTAATTTCTATATGCCTTTTTTTTTTTAATGCATAGAATAATACTTTACCTCACATGGAGTAAATTATGTACTTGCCAACACACAATACATCAGTGGCAAAGATGGGGATAGAATCTCGGACTGCAGACTTGTGCTTTAAACACTGGCTGTGCTCCCTTTCCTTTCTAAGTTTAAGCCCTGGCTTTAGCCATTATTACTTTGAGTTTTATTGTAGTATTTTCTCTACCATTAAAGAGCAGGTTATTTCAAAAGTACCTTTTATTTAAACTAAATTGACTTTCAAAAGGAACTTAAACTTGCTCAATATATTTTGTTTTCTTTTGCTTCTGTCTTTCACGCTTGTCTCAACACACTTCTAGCCGCAGTCAGACACGAAAGAAGAAGATACAGCTCTCTTGGCTTCTGTAAAGGTACTCGTTTACTACTGAGATAACATCTAGATAGGAGATGTCTCCAATTCAGCTGTTTATAGATTTAGTGTGTATCTATTTTATTGGACTTTTTAAGCATACCATGGCATGATTTGCTAATAGGGACATAGGAAGGGATTCCGTATTAAATTCTCTTGCCATCTCTGTTACTAAACTGACAGATGACCCTGGGCAATCCCCTTCAGTCCTTTTGTTGGTTTTCTGTATTTTCTCTCCTGTTTATTAAGTCCACAATTCTGCAGAAGCATATGCCCATCTTTAGTCTACTCATTAGAGTCATTCAATTTTTATAAGTTTACAGTCTGAGCAGGTATCTTTATAGGGCATGGATGGGCTCTTCCTAAGTGTTTGTATGGAGAGTAGCACAGTAGGAGCCTAATGGTGGCAGGAGAATTTACATATTGCCATCATACTGATGCTAGACAATTACCAACAGGCATAAACTGCTACAAGCTGGACCGAATTTTACTGATTTTCTATTGCCTTATATACCAAAGTGGACTTTTTATCCTGTAGTAAGGCACGTCATCATAAAAAGTTTCCATATTAGTTGTTTTTATCCATATTTGCACAGCTGAAAATGAGTGCATAAAGGTCCAAGTCCTAAACTCACTTGTCCGGTTTTTAAAATTACAGCATTCCCAACGAACCCTTCCATCTCCCATTTTTTCCTTTGCAAAATATGCTTTCTCCTGCCTCTATGGCAACCATTATATCATCTCTTTTGTAGAATTACACTGCTACTATCAGTGAAGAAGTTAAGCAAAAATGTTTTGTCATGATCAAAACTGTGTATGCTTACTGTATACCGTGCCAAATATAATCCTCTGCCAGTGTAAATTCTCTGCCATCGTAAATCCTGACTGTCATCAAGAATTTTTTCAAGGCCTGGTTCTAGGAATAAGCAAGTATGCAGTTATTTATGGCAGCAAGGTGATTGTACTACAAAAATAACTAAAGCTCTGTTGTCTTCTTTGCTCAACTCTGAAGCCTCTCTAGCTGTCACCTCCATGGTGAAAGGGATCTGAGAGATGACCAGTGCTCACAGCAGCAGACGTTTCTTTTCCTGCCTTTCCCATTCCTTCTGCAGCCATATAAGCAGCATAGGGAGCTCTCTGGGATGCATCCTGGCTTTGCATCTTAAATCTGTCCCTACTGTACCATGTTCAAACTGCATGGCCACAGCCCAGTCCAAATCCTGAACGTCTTAATGACCAGCTTCAAAATTAAGTTTGACATAAAAAAGGCAAAACTAAGAGAGAAGAAGAGGCTGTATGAAAGATTTTTGAGGGGGGAAAGTCAACAAAGGGAAAATAAGAAGCTATTTAAAAGATCAGTATTTTAAAAGGAATATTCAAATCACATGAAATTACCCTTTTTTTGGATATATACTAGCATTATTGTAAATCCCAATATGAAAGAAAAACACTGAATAGCTCTGATGCTAAATTCCTGACTTGTATGGTTTATTAGTTTCTTTCCAGTATTAGTATTTTGGAAGTTACCTTACTTACCCTTCCACACACTCATGCAGTGCTGGCTGATGCTAATAAAAGTCCCATATATATGTGCAGATTAGAACTCACTTATCTAAAGAGTTCAATTTGAGCATGAAATACAGGCAGAGCAAATATGGGATACATTAGGGATTTTGAGACTTTGTTAAGAGTAAGGAAATGGTATTGGGATTTTGTTAAATGATAGGCAAGGAAATCTTCTAGCTATCACAAAGTGATGTCAGAATGATATTGCTGTGAACTGGGAACACAGTAGGATTTTCTTACAGGTTGTCAGAGGAGGGCAGGGGGAAGGGTTGCTCCCTGTGGTATACATTCATTTATTGACTACAGTCACAGTTATTTGCTTCAGCCAGCATGATCTGAAATGCATGTATAAAAGCATATAGGTATTGGAATTTTCAACCCAAATCAGAATCCTAATTAACTGTAAATGGTAAAGCCAGTAGCCCGAGGTATATTAAAATGAGAACTTTGTACATGAAAGGCTGCATATGCCCCAAAATCTAAGTATTTCCTACTTATAAACCACCAAATTCACTGCATCAGCTTCCATGACGGTAATTCTGCTCCTGAGGGATATACAAGTAGAGTTAACTGAAAACAAATATGAGTTTGCAACTCATAGGACAAGTCATTTTACAGGCACATTAAAAACCACTGACATAAGGAAAGACAACATGAAATATTTGTACTTAAGGTAAGAATATGACATTAAAGCCAGAAGTGAACTTAGTCCATTGTACTTCATCAAATGCCTCTTTAATCTATAAATGTGTGTGATTATAAAGACATTAATTTCAAGGGGAAGACCACATCAGTAAAGCACTGTTGAAACACCTGGCACAATTGAATTTCACGCAGCACCAAATGTGAAGGCAAAGAACTGAAGTTACAAAATACATTGGAGTTGAAAAGAACTGACACGGAGGACAACACTGTTCTCTCAGATACATAAAAGGTATTGGTTATAAAGATCCAGTCCTGCTTAGGGCAACAGGGGTTTTGTTGTCTTTAATAGGAGCAGGATCAAGCTGTAGAGGGATATTTGGTCCTTTGGTGTTCAGACAGCAAACAACAAAACAGAAGCTGCAAAGCCCTTGAGCCTGAGGAACCTCTGCTCCGTATCACAATTACCGTTCCATGGTGCCAAGTTTTCTTGTGATCCTGATTTTGACAACGGCTATACCCTTCCTCTTACCACATGCTGAGTAACTCTATGTCTTCTCAGGCCAGGGTTTGAAGAGGAGCTATGGTGTTTCCTCAGCTAGTCTATCACTGTGCTCTGCAAACTAAAAACTGGCTGTATTATGTGCGTGTGTGTGTCTGCGTCTTTCCTAAAGGGTATAACTTTTTCAGTTAACAGCTCAGGCTCAGGAAGCTCTATCTGTAAATTGTAAATCATATTGAAAGCAGAGTATCTCCTAAAATAATTTTGACTACGGGCTAACATGCCTATGAAATGCCAGTCCTCCTTTTTGGTTTGGTGTAATTGGAAGGGATCTGCTACTTCCTCTGTTTTCCTCATGGAACAGAGAGTTGAACTCTGAAGAAAGTTTATTAAGGAAATTGCAAAACGTACGCAATCAGAACAAAACAAACTCCTATACTATGAATTAAAGAGGTGACAGGAAGAATCACAGCAATGGTTTAATGTTAAAATGTCAGTCTTCATTAATTCCCCCCACCAAAAAATATTTGTGCAAGAAATAATTGTTGAAAGAGGGGCAGCGAAAAGAAAAACTAATGCATCTTAAAGGAGATATGAATGTTTGGGGGTATTTTAGGAGTACCCTGAGGTCAGATACAGTAAAGATATTGCCAAAGGCAATGCTAATACTAATACTAATACTAATACTAATACTAATACTAATACTAATACTAATACTAATACTAATACTAAATCATAGAATATCTCAAGCTGGAAGGGACCCATAAGGATCATTGGGTCCAACTCCTAATATACTGCCATACTGGATGTTCACATTGCAGACTATTGTAGTGCCCACTGTTGAAGTGGCAAAACTTCACCCAATTTATAGTGACTGTTCAGCTGCTGTTGCAATTTAAATCTGTTTCCCACTCTCAGAAAAGCCTGCCATCACCCATGGAAGGGGGAACAAATACCACCTATGTATTTGCTAACTGGAAGTGTTTATCTAAATCTGTCAACTACATCAGAAATCAAGTTGCTAAATGCTGCATTCAAGAATTTTCTGTGGATTTGTGACATTTCTTGGAAGGCTTTAGATCCATAAAGCAATGAATAAATTATAAGAAGACATAATTATGGTATTTTCGTCTCTGACAGATATAATTTTACTCCATAAGCACAGAAAAGAAAGCTGCCGGTTTTCTCAGACCAACACTCCAAGATTTCTAAAAAAAAAAAAAAAAAAAAAGAAAAAGAAACAAGTCTTTTGCTGAAAAATGACATATTTAGTAAATATTGTCCAAGGTAATTGTTCATGTGGGACCCCAACAGAAACATGTTTCACATACTGTAACTACTGCATATTCAGAGTCTATGAGCACTGTCTATTCAGAGTAGAAGATAATCTCTGTAATGTTTGTTACGAAGCTCCTTGTGGACACTCAAATGTAATTTTAATGGTATCCTGAAGAAATAAAAGAAGGTATAGCACTCAAATTGGAATCCAGAGATAGGGTTAGTTACTGAGGGTACTATTTGCATCAACTGAATTTAGCTGTCTCAAATGCATGTGTGTAATTTAGGCTCTTTTTGCAGTTCATCAAGAGAAGTAGGTACCTCCAGAGGGAGATCAATTCCGCTCACTTTGACAACTGTTTTAGGACAGGATGAACCCCCAATGACCAGAGAGGAAAACGAGATGATTAGATTAGCAACCTAACATTGAGACAGCAAAGACAGGGACAGTGTATTGGATCTGGAGTGATACTGCCTGCTTGCACATGAAATCAGATCCTTGGGTCCTACCCAGCACATGGAGCACAGCCCTGCCAGTCTCAGCCCAGATAACAGAGCCAGCACCGTCCTGCCAGCTGCCAGAGAGCCAGAGCCACAGCCCAGTCATGACAGCTACCACCTCCTGCTCTCCAGGACACACAGTCATGCTTCTTTCCAGTGGGCCAGGCAATCTCATGTTTCTCAACCCACAACCACAGTGATCACTTACTCACAAACAGAGAAATAAAACATGAAGTTTCCAAACATCTCAAAGGACTCAGATTCCCTCACATCTGCTGGAAATGAGTAGTAGATGGGTTCACGTTGACTGTTTCAGTCTGAGGCCTCAAGTCATCACTGTATCTTTATTCAGCAAATCGCTGTAGCATATATGTAAATCTTCAAGCTTAAATCCCATTAACATCAAAGAGATGTAAGCATGCACTTAAATGTTTTGCTGAACCGGTACCTTTGGCCCCACTCCAGCAAAACATGTAAGCATATGCTTAACTTTAAGAATGTTTAACCCTGTTAACTTCTATAGAGTTGATTTTCTACAGCTCCCTGAAGTAAAACACAGATTTCAATGCTTTGCCAAGTCACTATCTTAATGGAGATGCAATGCCCCTATCTCATCAGCATTACATGCTTCAGTTAAATTGGTCATACTAAGACACAAAGACTAGAGTTACATTTACTGCGAGGAGAAAAAATCCGTTAGAAATGCCTAGCCAAATGGTAAATACTGAAAATGAAGTACTTAAAAAAATGGGTTCCAAAAGAATGTAAGCCAAATTAAAGCCTCAGTTCATCCAGGAATCAAGCACTTGATGTGTTTTAAACTCATTACTGTTTATGCTTACATTTAGGCATGTGCTTAAGTACCATGATGAACTGGTCCATCAGTGTACATCTTCCCTTTTATGCGTTAGATAAAGTAAAATCCTTTGGCTTTTGTAAATCACGTTGTTTTGCCTAAGATATCAGACAAGCTGCCCTACTCTGATGCTTATATGTGCACAATAAATCCAGACATAAAAATCAATAGAAACATTTAAACCTGTGAGGTTGTAGAAGTGCCCCTTGGAAAAAGTCAAATGTTAAAAAAATGAATCTCACATAACTATGAGATTGCTATAACAGGCAAAGAATTGTTCATGTTCATATGTATTCAGAACATTTTCACAGGAGTTAAGAAAGCTTTGATAAAATATGTTCTACACAATCTTTTTAATGATGTATATTTCTAGATTTTTCACGTTTATACATTGTTATGTAAAAGAACTTTTATACAATTATCTGCAGTATGTGACACAAGCAACTTACTGTTTGGTCATAGATTTTTGAATTTTATGGAAGTAGAGGGTTTTACTTAAATATTAGGTAAATATAGCACATTCAGTACAAAGATTAATGATTTATAAAGCAGTCACAGGTCTATGTTTTGTTTATGCAGGATGGCATCTTATATGCTAAATGTATCATAGGTTTATGTTATCATAATGATGCATCATTCCTCAGCTATTAATCTAAACTGCAGAGTACATGTATATTTAATAATCTTCAGAAACTCTAAGACTTATTTACATTTTCTATACATACTGCAGCTTTAAAGACCTTTTAATGTTGGCCACTAATTCTATACCATCACAATGCTTTAATATAAGTAAAAAAGATTAAACTGTATAAAATGAGTCAAATCAGTACTCAAAACGCCAGTAAAGATGTTTTGCCCTTAAACTGAGATTCTAATCCAATGCCATTTTTCAACTTTGAGAGTGCAGTGCACTGAAGACATCATATTTAAAATATTTGAAGAGCTGAGTATCATACACAGGATATGTAATGGCATTTCTTCCAGTAATCTGAACAGCAAACCATAAGAATGAAGAAAAGAAATAGCAAAATGAGCAAATTGGTCATAATAGCAGTCCCTTATAAATAAATTTGGCATTTATCTGAAAAATTAGTTAATAGAAACTTACAGTATATAGTGTTAAGTTATTGTTTTCACTTGTAATATATACTTAGAAACTGATAAATATTTATCTTTATTTCATTACAATAATTCATATCCCAGAAGAAAAACTGCAATTGCTTTGATTATATGTTTTTTTCCATCCTTATGGCATGCCATAAGAAACAACATTTGTAAAAAATTAATTTTGTTTATTAACAGGAAACTGCTTGCAAAAACTAGGGAAAAGTATGAAAATGAATTTATAAAAAAGTCTGAAAGAACAAAGCACAGACATTGTAATATCATCATTTAGAATCTATGAACTGAGATGTATTTTTAAAGACAAAGTTAATGCCTCCCTTTGAAATCCTCATGTTAAAATCAAAAACACAACTTTAATAGAAGACAGACATAGGTACTGTATGAAGAATTACAGCTTAGAAAATTAATAAAAATAGTATCTAAAACAGTATTAGTACGATATGAAGCTCATTCATTAATGGTCTCTGTGATAATATATCACTGAAAATGTTGCATGAAGGACAGTCTTTGATAGGATTATGTACAGTATAATAGCAAGATATTGAAATTAAAATTCACTGAGAAGATACATCTTGTGAACTGAAGGGTAAGAAGATAATAATGGTAACATTAATAATAATAAATAACAAGTATAAAATGATTCACATAAATAGAATTTCCATCAGCAACCATTATTGTAATTATGGGAATGATAAAGTAATAATCTACAGTAAATAGCTAATCTTTATTGATTCACTATTTAATTTCTTTTTTTAAAGGGCTTTAGAATTGCTGTCAATAACAATAATGTGTACATGGGGAAAAGTTATGTAGAGAATAAATGATAAAAACAGTATTGTGTAATCTGTTTCTAAAGAATCTTTTGAAGGTATTTATGTTGTTTCGTGCAGGAAAAGAAAATTCTTAAAAGAATTTCCCCACCTATTTAATTAATGCTGTGGGATTTCTTCAGCACATGGTTATGGGGGTTCCAGAGGCATATTTGGAAAATTTAGGAAGTTCAGTACCTGGCTTTTTAATCACACCTCTCTCTAAGGTAAGAACAGCTTTCCATCAATGGCAGCTATGAAGAAAAAACAGACCATAAACTGTCTGACCCTACAGCAGCCCTAGAGGCAATTTCAGAGCCAACAGCAAAGTTAGCACAAGAGGCAACCAAAAGGCCAAGGAAGAGGCTGAATAAGAGAAATTCAAAGGAACTAACTATGATGAGAGCAAATATATTATAGAATTTAGCATACTGTTACCAAACAAACCTTCTGTGTCACAGCAAGCACTAGCTCAAATGTGAGGACAGACAAAAGAAAGGCAGGACCTTATACGAGCAATTGAAGTGGTGATCATATAGTGACATTGAAAGTAGGGTCCAATTTCAATTGCTTTTCAATTCATAGAAGAATAGGGGATAGCTTATGATATGCATGAAAATAAAGCCCAACAATGTAGTCCCAAGAGAAAGACTAGATTTTAATTCATAAAGATTTTCGCTTTAGTTTTTTAATATATTCATCATCCTAGCAGTATCTTTTGATAATTAATAATGTAGATGGCCTTTGATCATCCACATATGAGTATTTTTATAGTCTGTTCTGCTTCCAAATTAAGAATGATATTGGGTAATATTAACCTCCATTGTACAC
Organism: Morus bassanus; assembly: GCA_031468815.1. Lineage (NCBI taxonomy): Eukaryota > Metazoa > Chordata > Aves > Suliformes > Sulidae > Morus > Morus bassanus. Next base: position 56,378,003 of record CM062571.1, on the reverse strand, counting down.
TGTGATTTTACTTCTGCTTTGCTTGGTGCCGTCTAATGGAGTTTTGTAGGCCAGTGGTCAAAAAAACATTTCATATAGATGAGTAACTCCATTGTGTAAGAGGGTCCTTCTCACCTAAGCAAAATCACAGTCTGCCTTGAACTACATATATTGTAATACTGGACAAGATTGTTTCCACTGTGTAATGCAGAATGTATTTCTGATTTTGCAAACACTTCTCATGAGCTCTTAGAAAGGAAGTAGTCATTGGAAAAAAAAGAAACAAATGCCAGGTTCACTATGGGAATATAACACAAAACCAGCATGGGTCTATCTCCGTCTGACAGTTTAAATTCATGTCCTTCTCATAATGGCACATGGCCATACTGGCATAAAGAACAGAGCAAATGATGACTGCTGCACTCCAGATGTTCGATGTCCAAATGAGCTATGTTGTGCCTCCAAGGTGGTGGACTCAGAAATGGGAGGCCCGGCTAAAAATCTGGCCCTCATAAGTTTGCATTATTGTCAGTTAGATAGGAAACATATAAAGGCAGGTTCCTGCTTAAGTGAGAGAAACTGGCAATAATTTGAAATGTTTGATATACTCAGAAGTGCAGCAAAAGGACACCTCACCTTGAGGGCAGATGTCAATGCTATGATATACATGTGGTAAAAAGCAAAATATTTTTATTGGCATGAAAAAACAACCAGAAATATGTAGCAATATTATTTTTTTTTGTTTTGGGGGGAGTTGATGTTTCCCATCGTACTCATTTCCAGGAGGTGCCAGCTGACACATGATGTAGAGTCCTGAGAGAAGGCAGAGCAGATTCTGCGTGCAGGAAGAGTGAAAAGACCCGGATCACACAGCTAAGGAGTAAGGTGGGTACATGGGAGAAATGCTGCACATACATATATGTATATATGCAAGGAAAAACAGCAACTCCATTTATCTATGATATAACAATAATAAAAGGGGAGCTCTCTGAAATTAACAAGCTGTACATTTAAAAGCAATAAAGAAAATGCCTATTTTCCAAAAATAACCCATAAGATCTAGTGTCCTGAGGTATTTTTAGAGATGTGCAGGATTCAGATCATTTAGATGAAAAACAAAACACTCCGCAGTAGCATTACAATGGATAAAATATTGCAAAGAACAGAAAACTCCGGAAGTACAAAAACCAACTTCTGTTGAGACCAAAACTTCCCTTTGGGGAGTCATGTCACAATTATCTGTTAGGGGCTTCTCAAACCTTCCTCTGAAGCATGGTATTAGCCCCTCCTGGAAATAGGATAGTGAAAAACCTTGACCATATTCCCTAGCTATTAATAGTTGCTTTGATTTCTCACAGACTTAAAAGAGGATAGAGTAATTTGACTCCAGCTCCTATTAGCCAGGTTCCTCTTTTAATTTTTATTATAATTTTTTTATCCGCTTCAGTGGACATTTTCTTGAAGTAAGGAGTGTGGGTCCATGACCTTTGTAAATATCTCTGCCGTGTGACAGTGATTGTTCTGATAATTATTCATTATTCAAGACTATAAGAATAATTACCGCTTTCAAATACCCTGCAAATCATAAATGCCTATATCAGGGCTTTCCTTAGGCAGGCTTCTGGAACGCTATTTTCAAATGGAGAATTTTGACAAATTTGTTTTCTTCTGTCCTGAATTCATTTATCTTAAAAAGTACAAGGGTGGTCATTCTTTACTTGAGCAGATCTTACCTTCTTTTCAGGTAGGGCACTCATTTATGGAGTGGGTGGGAGTCCAAGGACTGGGAGTCAGTTGCATCCAAGAGCTAATGGATGGAAAAAAAATTAAGTGTGAATAAGTATGCAAGATTATACACACTGTAAATGGGGCATGCAATTTTAAAATAAAGCCCTAAAATTCTGCTGCTCAGGCTATTGTTAATTAGATCATTTAAATCTATTAAAAATAACTACTGAATTCAATCTGCTCCCTTTCCTATGCTTTATTTCTGTTGATGATTTCTTGTAAAAGTAAAATGATCTCACAGTTATATGATTGTTCTACCCGTTAGTCTAGATGCATTGTATAAAATATAATGCAGTACAGATGTCAACCTAAGAACTAAATAGCTTATATTTCTAAAGAACCATGAAAAAAATATTAACACTATAGAAACAATGGTTCAGTAATTACTTTTTCTGTGGAGTGAGGTTAGGCATTTATCCTTATAGATCCCTAATACACTTAAAGTCAGCACTGCCCCTGTGGTCCTTTTACCTTTGTTGATAAATGTATTGTACAGGATACCTTGTATGACCACTACAGTATTTGAGGTCATGCTAGGCTGTTAGCACAAATGGTGTGAACAATAGTTTATATGCCACTTAACTCCTTGGGAGAAACAGTTAACCTTGCCAGAGAGGACAGATCAGTCATGTATAGTTATTAAAGTCTAGAAGGTTTTGTTATGCTCTGAAATACTTTTATAGAACTACAATACTCTGGTACGAGCTCTACCAAGCAGGGAAGCAACAAAGTCAACAATTACCTTTGCTATCTTTGAAAGGGATATTCAAAGTTTTCAAAAAAAGATTCTCACAGACCTATTTTATGAAGCACACACAAAAAAATTTTAATATATTAAATGACTAGACTTGCTGAACCACACCAACCAGTTAAAAATAGAGCCACTGCTCTAAAATAGATTGAGTTTACCAAAAAAAGTTGTGGTTTTGGTGGCCTTGAAATGGGCAATATTTCAATAAAAAAACTAGATCTCCTTGATTACAATTTTCAAAATCATGCTGAAACAACATAAATGACACAGATGGCCATCATAATTGAATTTTATTTAAACCATAAACCATAAAGAACACTTCCAAGCAAATATCCTTTTCCAGATTTTCTCATTAATAGAAAGGACAGAGTGAACAAAGAATAAAACCCAGTGGGAGATTAGTATGGACTTATTGGGTACTCTACATACCGATGGCAATGACACCGCCGTTAACACAGGCAGAACCAGTTTCATGATGTAGTAAGCTGATCCTATATTGTTGTTTATTCTGATGAACTGATTGTCAGATCCAACTGATTTTTGGCACTTTTAGAAAACACAGAGCTCAAGACAGCTCAGGTTCAGGTAGCCTCATCCATTTCCAGTTCAGGTGTATAAGCCTGTCAGCCCATGTATCTGCGTATGGTTTTGTACTTATCCAAACACCACTAACCACCACTGAATCTTTAAATTTTTAGGGTTAACTCAGAATGCTGGTGCAGCTGTCTTAGTCTGGTCTGCATTTTCTATTCAACACACTCAATCACTTCCTCTCCTGAAGTTCTGGTTTAGCATCCCTATATGCAAACGAACAGGTGCTACTTAGGTAAAAGGGACCCAGCTAGGGTTTGAGATTACAGAGGACAGGTCACTTCCCTTCACCAATCAATATCTGCTGCATGACACATCACACATCCCTGCTGCACTGCTTCTACCCTTTCTTCCCAGACATATCCTCAAGTGGACCTCTCTCTGACTCTGCCTGAACTGTTAATACCTAATTCTACACTGAGGTGGCAAAGACTAACTCAGCCTTGGGGAAGAACCTTCTACTGGCACACTGATGTCCTGTGCAAGCACTGGAGCCCTCAGCACTGCAGCAGCCTTCACATCCCAACAGGAAACTCTACCATGTTCTGGGGTAGGTGGGAACAAACATGTTCCAGAATGAGCATTTGGAGGAAAAAAAACTTCTAGGTGTGGATTCAAATACACACCTTCATGGAGAGATTTAGTTGTCTATGTACCTAGTAGCCTACCAAGAACTATTACCTCATTAAGTAAGAATATTTACTATGTCTTCAAGAGAGGCACATGGAGAACAGTGAGAACAGGAAGAAATCAGTTTGCTACCACTGCCTTTTAAAATCTCCTAACTAGCGAAATTAAACCATGTCTCTTTATTTATTTATTGCACTTGTAAAAAGATTAATGGGGATGTGATTCCTTCAGGCTTTTACATATAACCCCATCACACAAAGAACAAAATTATACAGTGCAGCAAATGAACTAAATTAGCTACATTTATTTAAATAACTGCTATGGAGGAAACAATAAATCAACAAGAATCCTCACAAAAATGTGTTTACAAAGTGTCTTGTAATTTGTTTTAGGAAGGACACAGACTTCTAGCTCTTAGCTAAGCTTGCTTCTAACAGTCTATTATCATATCAACTGTTAATGACTGTTTGCTATAGAAAAGCATTTCTAGCAAAAAAGACTATGTGTAACTTCTGCCTTACTGTCTTTTAAGATGTGGCTGGCAACCCTACATGATAATAGATTTTCCTAACAAACATTTTGTCAAAGGCTTCTAATAACTTGGGAGACAATCAAAATTAACTGACAGTGCTTTGTTAAATCAGAAAAAGAGGTTATCTGAATGGTCATAATCATGCAATTATCTCATCTTCACTGTATTTCAAAAGGCTGTATCTATATCTAGTCCTATATTAGGAGTGAGTAGGGGGAGCTCTAATGCTGAACCTGTGATGTATTCATAAATCAGTACTTTCAGAGCCTGTCATGGGCTCCATAATGAGGGTCATTATTCAGGCAGAGTGTCAAAACTACTATCAAAGGACCTTCTCAGAATCACAATCATTCTGTTTCTTGTTAAATAAGCAATGTAGTACACAAAAATGGCAAACAAGAAGCAGGTCAATTTGATACAGTATGAGGGCACAGAGACCTCTAGAGTAATTTACCCTCTGGGAATTCTGATGGCTTGTGAGATAAATTATATACACCCTCAGAAAAGATTAATGGTAATAAAATCCCAGGAATATTTTCAGAAAAAAAATATCCATATGTACATATGGCAACTTCAGTAACAAAGAAGACATTTTCTAAAGCAGAACACTTAAAGAAAATTATTATTAGAACTGCAAGTAGCTCTCTGGAAAGCTACTAAATCTTATTACAAAGTTGGCAGCATTCAGTGGCAATACCTTATTTCGATTTGCTGAAAGAGTTTATTTAAAAAAAAAATCCTACAGCTTTTCCGAATTAAAAAGAAAGGGGATAAAGGGGAAAAAAAGGAAAGACAAACTGTCAAAAATGGATTTACTGAGACAGGCTATTATTGACTTCATTTTATTTTAAGCAATAGGAGATACAAGAGGAATTATTAACAGGACGTCATCTGGACATTTGACCACAATGGCAATAAATGCAAATTATTTGTAAGTGATTGAAGGCTGCATTCAAATTACATAGCATAGGTGCCTAAATTAGGCGTTGGCATTACTTCTCTCCTTTCACTTTAGGGAACAAGAATGTAATAGCCCTACATGCGAAGTAGTCTGAATTGCTCATTCTCCCTTGAACTAAAACATTACATTAGTAATGGGTAAATTAGGCACCAGTGAAGGCAGTCTAAATTCTGGCTCACGATGACTTCTAGATACTACAGCGGCCAATCATTTTGGGATCAATAGTCAACCTCTTCTGACACCAGTGAAGTTCAGTGTCTCAGAAGATTAGACTTAAGCAAAAGCTCTTTATTTTTCCTTGTCAATTAGGTATCTGTGTTGAGTGTATGTCTGATATCAATTTATAATATACATATATATTATACATATATATATATGTATGTATGTAATGCCATGGGTATGTTCATACACAGCACAACTCTGAAACAGCAAAATACTGTAGGGCAGAAATTTGACTGCAGTCTCTCTATGTAGTGCTTCTTGTCTGACAGGTCCGAGGCTTCTCCCAAGGCTTTGCCTAAGAAACAATAAAATAAACTTAAACAGAATTTAGCATGGTCCGTGACTTTATGCAGCCTTGGTCTTCAGAGATGGATGTCCAGAGGTCCGTTTGTAAGTGCAGATTCAGATACAATTTGAATACTACTTATGCCACAGAGCACTGTTGACTTCAATAGGGCTTTTCTGCAAGTGGGAAGTTCCTGGAGGAATGCCACAATCGCGCCTAATACCAGTTATGGAGTCTGAGACTCTCAAGTGAGTTTCGAGGTACCCAGAGCTTTTGAAACTCAGCTGTCTTGTATAGTTGCCCTATTACCATTTTTGACTCTTAACTTTTTTGTCAAATTTCTACGGTTCAGTCATGTAGATATATGTATCCACATGCACACTTATATGGCATAACTTTATGAAGCAGACTGATAACAATTTTTGTATTCCCTTAAAAGCAATAAATAAATTGTGGGTCAGAAGATATGTCTACTCTTTCTCTCACATTACCCTTATTAAACAGCAAGGTGAGAAGTAGATTAAAAAACAGTCCCACTAAGTGCCTCATAAATCCCTCAGCTTCACTTTACCAAACTGAATTTTGTCTGACAATAAATCCTACCTTGTCTAGACTTATTGTTTAAGTAAATTTGTATCTGTGGAATAATCAAAAGCAAACCAATTATATTCAGGCATCTTTTTTATCCATCTGTTTGGATATAACTGTCTATTAAATGGTGTTTGCATATGAAGCAATGTTCTATTGTATGCATAGGTACTCAATTATTTAGATTATACATTTGAATAAACTGTGCAGTTAAAGGAGTACCCTTGTAATGTAGGACAATTACATTTTTCTAGCACAGTTTACAGGTTATTAAACTAATATCAATTTGGCCAACACAGCTGGATATAGGATCCTAACCTTCACCTATGAATGTTCTTTTCTTTAGGGGTACATTTTACCCCTACAATTATCAGTCATTGTTAGTCACTTCAAATTATATCAAATTATGTAAAAGGGTTATAGAAAATGCTTGTGTGAATAGAAACTACAAAAAAAAATTAATTTCACACTGAAGACTGTGCATTAAAACGTAGGTTAGCTTAATGCAGCTATAAAAGTCCTCTCTATACGCACGAGGGGTCAGTCTAAAAGGTGCCCTGTCCATAAGAAAATCACTCTGTCTGGCCAGCATAAGAAAATAATAGTGCATTGTGTCATATTGTGAAAAAGCAGTTCACTGAATATCTCATCTTCCTACTAATCAGGGAATGATTATCACTTTTTTCCAAAGGAGAATACAGTTGTCTTTATGTTGAAGAAAAAGAAGAAATCAAAGACTGTTAAACATACAGAAATCAGTAAGTGTCTGTCAGTCCTTGAAATAAGTTTTCAGTGACTAATTATGAATATCAATTTTGAGTGGGGTGGAGAAAAAGAGAGAGAGAGAGAGAGAGAGAGAGATGTAATAAAATAACCTCACAGCTTCAGCATTCTGGGCATCTTTCTCTGCCTTGTACCTTGTAGAAGGTATACTTTGCACATGTACAAACTGACTTTAAAATGGAATCTGTTCTTCTGCATCTGTTATACACCTGCATGTTCAAAGGGGCAGAACAGATATTTATGAAGATCATCTATCAGTGAAACCATGCTGAGAATCTGAAGCTGCGTGGTGTTGGTCCAGTTTACACTTTTGCTAATGTTCTTTACTGAATACCCTTTCTGTTCTTCCCTTTGACCATCATTATTCTGAAATAACTACCTGGAAGTAAGAGAAGGCACAAAAGCTGAGTTTGTCTTGCAAGGACTACTCTCCATAGACTCCTCCATACTCATTGTAGGTAGATAAGCTCTGCTGAGAGTGAGTCAGAGCATCTAAAATGAGTTTCCTACTCTAAATCACCCTCAAGAGAATCTTGTCTATCTCCATGGATTATTTGGAGACTCAGTGGGTAGTGCTGGCCAATACGATTTGAATTTTTCACCATCTGGAGATCAAATGAAGTATTATGATACTATTAAATATCATGATAATAGTCAGTTAAAGGGAATTAATGAACAAAATATCCATACAGTCAAAAACAATAGCTCTATACAGTGTGAACAGCCCTCTTAACCTCAGAATGCTATAGAATTGTGTGTGACTCCATGGTTGTGTAATCCGTCATTTTTCTAAGGTGCCATGGAATGTATCATCTTTTCCATGAAACTGGTTGCTCTGCCTATAGCTGATGGCCATTTTACTTTACTGCCTGACCTAAGCTGTTCTCCTTAGTGATTTTTCTCCAGAAGAACAGCTTAGTGAAGGCTGAGAGTGTTCACTGCAGCTGGATTTCACAGGGGAAGCTAGAAAACCTAGCAAACAGTTTGCTAGAAGTCTAGACTAACAAGACTAGTAAGCTGCTTTGGGAATTCCACAATGACTCCAGACCAAGACAGATTTTTTTTTAGTAGTAGGAGCATCTAGTACTTCTGAAGTTACCTGCAAGTAGCTGAAAAACATTGTGAGAAAACAGATACACAGATACCTAGGGAAAACCTGCTAAAGTGTTTGTCTAGGAAGTTAGAAAGTACTGTCTGACCACTTCCCCCTTTCCTCCAGCTAAAAGTTGCTCAGGTCCCTCTGGGCTTGGGTACGGATCTGCATAAAACTGTCTTGTTTTCTTCCCTGCTGGTTCCACAGAGGACTGGAAATGCAGTTGCCTCATGCTCTATTCAGTGATGACTGGCTGCCAGGACAGCACAGCTCAGGGAAGGGCAAGGTGTTTCTTGACCTGTGTTGAGAATACTGCAGGGGGAGAAGACACATTGCAGATTCCAGGCTGAGGTCTGGCTAAATCTACAGCAATATCCAGAGGCAGAGTTTGCTAGCTCACTTTTGCTTTCTGCCATCCAGTGTGAAAGCAGAGATACTTCTAATTCAGACTCATCTTGAACCCCATTTTATCCATTTATCCGTATGGTCATGCCAGGGGACAAAGAATTCCAGTAGTATCTTCCCAACTGCCAAGTGGAATTCAGAAGAACCAATAGGACCCTCAGGAGCGAGGGAAAACAATCTTTTATAATATTAGCACACATTGACCAAGACCTTCAAAGTTATCGTGGTTCCCTTGGAGCATGCAGGGCCCATACTCTGAGATGCCTGACTTGAAGCCTAAAGTGCTGAGCAAAGAGACCAAACCTTCCACAATACCTCCCTCTCCATGGCTGTAGGAAAGCAGGTGGGGAAATCTGGCACCAAATGCTGTCATACAGAGCCACAGACAAGGTGGCCTGGCTGCCTGAGAATGTAGGAAAGTCATGTGAGGAAGTCACACTACAATTATTTTGGCTCATTGTCATTTCGTTGCTGATCAAGTAACCTACTGGCTTTCAAAGGCCAAATAGCATTTTGATTATTTCTCCCATCAGGAAGAAATACAAAATGGTGTGAGAATAGCATGCAATACATGTTTCTTTAATAGAACTATGAACACACATATATGAATTGCTGAAAACTTTTCAAAGTTATAACTTTTAATGTTCTAAATGAGACTGAAAAATGAGTAATCACTGGCTGGCCACATTTGGCTTATATATCCTTCTATTTTCATTAATAATACTTTTAAATGTGCCTTGGTAGATGGTGCAATGTATTTTGAAATTTCTGTGCTTAGAGCTGCTGTTTCTTTTTTTTTTTCCCTCTTTTTTCTTTTTTCCTTCCAACTTTTAGGGTACAGAATGGAAATAACGATGTAAAACTTGAAGGTTTTCTTTCACAGGTACATTTTAAGCTGGAGGCCCTATCTGAAAAACTTCTGAACCAGATCTACTCCTGGCAAACTTTTCAATCTCAGCTTCATCTCTTCTGCAATTGAACAATAAGATAAAAATAAATACGTGCACACGCTAATGAGCTAGGTGTGTCTGTTTGGTTAAATTCCTCTATGTAAAATTTTTTCCCTTTCATAGAAGCTAGAGTTTTAGTACAAAATTACACTTGACTCTCGCCAGCTATTCCACCATAACCCTTCAGTCGCACACGTACTTTGCTCCCTCCAGGTCACTTGTAATTGGCCTTTTTCCCTTTGTGTTCAGTAACCTTCCAGTTTTCTGCAGGCCTGTTCACAACTGAATTGACACTAAAGAAAGAGCGGATAAAGGCAGACCTGAAGTCTGTGCAGAGCATATGTAGGGACTTGCGCTCTTGAATACAAGTGGGTCAAAAAATACATTCTCAGAAGCTACTGAGAGACCTGGTCCAGGGTATTATACTACTCCCAAGGAGCTGCACTTTTTGAAATATGTCAGAAACTCTACTACTGTGAAGAGAATCTGGAAACACTCTGTAAACCAGCTGTGATAAACCACTGCTTAGTAGACACTTCAGACATATATGGGCAAAGATCTGCAGGCAGGAGCCCTGTTGTTTCTAAGACCTCTTCTGTGAGAGCTGTTGGCAACACCCCTAGCCATCACAGTACGATGCCGGCCTTTCTGCCAAAGGGCCCGCGTGACAGCTTGGAAATAGCTTAAAAGCTGCAGATCTTCTGAGATGAACCTCCCCCTCTGTACTCCCCCGCCTCCCAGACACACACTGTGCAATTTTTTTTACATGCAAAGGGAGGATATGGGCCTTAGGGATCTATTCATGAATAACTTATACAATGTTTATATGAGGATTTTTCAGTAGTTTGCTCAGAAGTGTGTTGAATTGGCTGCCTGAAATTGGTATTCATCATAATGAGCTTTCCTGAGCAAAACAGGACGCTGCAACATGTAGGGGTCTGCGGTCTGAAGGAGAAGCTGAGAAGCAACAATCAAGCACGAGTGGGGACACCACCAGGCAAGCAAAAGAAAAGCATTAGGAGGGATATGAAGCAGCACAGGAAGCTTGCACAAAATGCAAGCTGTTATTCACTGTTAATTGTCCAAATGCCTTGGGTGTTGCTGGTTATTTCCTCTGAATTCAGCATGAGGTGTTTAAAAAGTCAATCAGAAAAGACTGAAAAAAGTGCAGACCCAAATGCTACAAAAACAGTAAAGCAGGAAACATACTTAATCACACATGGCTGAACCTCATCTTTCCTTTTTGTCAGTCAACTTTCTGGTACACTGATGGTGTCCCCATCGTTTTTTATTACCTATGCCCTTCCTCATGTTCCCCAGAAGGCATCAAATACAAAAAGGCAACATCAGGTATCCATAAACCATCTTTTCTTTGTCCTTGCTTTTTCTGTCTACAGTATTTTTTCTATCTTGTTTTCTTTTTTTTTTTTTTCATTTCACTTTCCACAATTTTCATTCTATCCACCCTAAGAAGTGGGGTGAGAAGAGAGGGGATAGCTGTGGGTGAGATTCTGGTAGCTGGAACATATACCATTACAATTGCTGTGTCAGCTGTTTTGACATCTGAGGCAGTAAGGTACTTTGTGAGCATGAGCTCCACCTGTGACCAGCTGGAGTAGAGACCACCTCAGAGGTCAAAAAGAAGGTGAGCTGCAAGTGACTGGTGCTCACAGAACCCTTTGGAAACATAAATCAGAAAGGATGCAGACAGCAACATTTTATTTTCCTCTCTTCTTTTAGGCACCCACCCTATGGTATCATGAAATGGACCTAAACAAATCTTCCCCACAAATCTCCCTCCCAAAAGTAGCCATAATGAGAAAAGACACTTCTCATTCTGTTGCTCTGTTTTTTTTCTCCTCAGGAGAAAGAGGTAAAAAAGGAGCACTGCTCTTTAAGTTGCAGCCCTGGCTGCTGTAAGGTAGGCATGATTTACAGTGCTGTATGATATACAATCTGTCAGACACCCATTTCAACCCACATGGGCTAGTGATTTGCATTCATATAGCTAAACCATTGCTGTAAAGGAAAAAGATCCCACTTTAGACAAACTGAAGGAAACTTTCAGCAATGACATGTTAAAGAACTGCTATGCACTCTTGGGTAATTATGTAAAATTTGGTAGACACACTCTGCACACACTTAAATTTCTGACATGTTAGCAAACACAATGTTCTCAAACATCACCCTGCATTTTGGTTTAAAAATGATCATTTGTAACCTCTATTCTATATATTACAGCACTGATCAAAAAGAAATAAAGAGAGGAAAAAAAGAAGAGCAGTAGGATAAAAAACATGAGGAATCTAAATATACTGCGTATCCATATACTTCTGGGGAGCAGGCTAGAGAAACCCTGTTAAAAGAGCTCAGAAAATTCCAGAAGTTGAAATGCTTAGTGGCTGTGTTAGTAAATTTTAGAAAAAAAGCTTTTATTGAAAATAAGCTGCCTTGCTGATTCCATGTTCTGTTGGCTTCAAGTGCTGAGCCAATCCGAGGTCCAAGCAGAAAGGCTATAAATTCATGCAAGAATTAAAACCAGCTCTTTGGACTCTACAGAGAATTGAAACAAGACCAAGACATGTGTCTGTTATGAATACCTGTGCCCCATTGGAGGCAATCTTAACATTCACTATTTGGCCAGAAGCTGAAAAGACTAGTCAACTATTTACTCGGAGGCTGGAATGCTACTAACTATAAATATCTCCAGACTTTTGTTTGCCAACAGGTCTCTGAAATGGTGCCATTTGCTGCAGCTCTCAAAACTCCAGTGTCACACACATGTATATATTGGAGCGCTGCTAGAGAAATGGAGAAGCTGTCTGAAAGAAAATCACAGGGGGAACTCCTTACATCTGTGTTTTAAAATACAAAGCTTATCAACACTTTTCATTTATTTACTTACTGAACAGCAACAAAAGTCAGAAAGCCTGTATAAAGAACATTTATAGGTTTGATACCTAGTTTTGCTTTGTATGTTTCAAAAACACATTTAAAACTATAGCAAAAGTGCACAGGCTTCTGTACATTAAAAAATATTTGTTAACAAATGGCATCGTATTCTACTTCGACACTGTTGCAAATACATTACCAACATCTATGTCTAAAACAGTAGCTCTGGGATTTAGCTTTTACAATATTCTGGGAAATGTCCTCAAGACATAACATTTTGTTTCATTTTTCAAAGAAGTTTTGAGGTTCAGGAAAAGAAGCAGCCTATTATTGACTAAACATAACACTCCTCAACATCCCCTGCCATTACAGCAGCAGAAAATTTGAGAAAAAATTTCAAAGTGAATTGCAGTACTTCATTAATGGGAATAAACCTCTGTCACCACAGCAAAACTTCTGTCTAGTTTAGGTGTTTATTAGTAATTAAAATACTGTGTGAGCACAGTATTATAATATAATATTATACTATAATAATTGCATAGAATTAAAAAAATAAGAATTCCAGAAACCAAATTCTTTTCCCTAAGTTTGGTGTAGATTTCTGGGAAGGGAAGGGAAGGGAAGGGAAGGGAAGGGAAGGGAAGGGAAGGGAAGGGAAGGGAAGGGAAGGGAAGGGAAGGGAAGGGAAGGGAAGGGAAGGGAAGGGAAGGGAAGGGAAGGGAAGGCTTTCTTGAAGTGCACTTCATCCAAGCATTGCAATTTTTAATTAACACAGAAACAATCTGTAACCTGAAGAGTGACTGGGAAGAGACTAGTTAAGGTAAGTAGTCTGTACTTTCCTGAGGAATCCTACTACCATGCAGGTACAATTTTACCTGCACTTAAATAGTAGAAAGTCTCGGTAAGCAACAGGGCTGGTAGGTTTTTAAAAAGTGGCCAAAGTTTATTCAATGAGTGAAAAAGAAACAAACTGAGATCAGCAACAACAAAAACAGTGAGAAGAACAACAACCCAGGTCGCATATTCAGGATCCAATACCCAATTCAAAACTTTTTACTTCTTTTTCTTTGCCTTTCTTCTGTGTCTAATAAGGGGATTCTTGGTTATTTTCTGACAAAGTTCCATCACTAACAAAATGAAGGGGACAGCTTCTGTGAAAGTCACAAAGACATCAGTGAAATTCAGAGCTTCCCATTTGTTTTGTAATGTTGTGGTTCAGGAGGGAAGAGAAGTGCCAAATCTGATGTCAGCAGCCACCCATATGGTAAAGGAGAACTAAAATCCCCCAAAACCCTTTAAATAGCTTACCAGGTGCTATTTTTAACATAAAGGTGAAGGGTGCACTCTGAAAGAAGAATTCACTTCTTCATCAGACACAAGGCTGCTAACAAAGCTGTCACCTCCATCCCTCCCACAACCACCGGTGTCACCATTTGCCGCTCCAGTGCCAGCACATTGGCGCCTCAGTCATCTCTGATGCTGCCCCCTCCATCATCAACACCAATGAATTTCTCACTATTACTACTCCTGATACAAGTCTCACCAGCAGTCCTTTTAAACACCTTTGAGCCTCTCCTTCTCTCTCTCTCATATTGAAACATTTCAGCTGACAGTCTATTTTTTAAACACTGAAGTGCTGCTTTTAAAACATTTGAAGTCTCTAGCATTTCAGCCCCTTCCTTCACACCTTCTGCTCATAGGGCCAAGCGATATGTGAGGAATTTCTTTTGGTTTCCAAAAAAACCCCTTTGTTTTCTTTTCACAAGAATTCACCTCATGCCCATGTTTAGCTGAAGCAAAATGAAGAAAAATAAACTTTGTATAGTATTATCAGAAAATATCAACACAGTGCGTGCCCTGAATTGCTGAAAGACAAAGGATTAATCAGTATTAAAAATGTCTTCAATTTGTGAAAACTGGAAATTTGCTGGAATGTCATGCTTGTTAATTTAACCATTGAACACAGACCTTAAACTGCTGTTTCTGAGACTTCTACAAACATCAGAAGTATTTATTCTCTTGCTTATCTGCATGTATTTTAAGTCAGAGAGTCATTAGAAAAATTTATTATTTTTTAGCTCAGAAGTATGTACATTGTCCTCCTTGCTGAATATTGTCTGTTGTATAGTTTTTCCTCAGGATCTGTGAAACTGTAGAATAACATAGTGAATCAACGAGGCTAAAATGAAATGGGAAGAACTAAATATACATTCCCCTTCAGCAGCTGTTTACATAAAGTGGACATTTCTTTCCTGTTTGTAAAAGCTGTTCACAAACACAAGTACCTCAATCCATGCACATCTTTAGAATTAATTATGCATTTCCCTAATGGGCATAAGAACTAGGAAAACAAGGTGCCATCATTAATTTGGAACACAATAAGTTCAAGGAAATTTATCTATCCTAGTAAACTGAAAATCCTCGCAAACCCTGTAATAAATGTCAAAATCCACAAGATAGCTCACCTTCAACTACAGGATAAGGTAGATCTGTGACTCAGTTTTGTTCTCTGTGCTCAGCAAATTTTACTTTGGTGTAAATAACACTCTTTTTAGCAACTGAAATATTTTCATTTGTTCAGCACTTTGTTGGACTCCATGCCACTCTGCAAGAAGATATTCTGTCTTTTAGAACTTCTCCCCAGAGCTTAATACTGCTACCTAGATCCCTGTGTAATTACTGGGGAACATCAGAGCTCCTGTTTCAGGCTTTCTCTAGATTTGGGAATCTACATTTATGATCTTTAGTCAGATCACACTCAGAAGAATTTGGAGATGTGTTTTAAGTCTGTGGAGAAGATATTTGATTAGTCTTCAAGGAAAAGACTAACCAAAAGTCCTCATAATACTTGGTGGTGTAAGATACCTTCAGTGTCACAGATTTGACACTCATCTGTTTTTAAAATCAGGCAATTTTAAGCTATTTCAATCTGGCCCACCAGAACAATAGTTTCCAAATGCCTTTGACACTGAATTGAATAAGTCATCCAGCCTGGTAATATATGAAATAGGCCAAGAATTTGGCTCTATCTATTTAGGTAGAAAGGAACCCCAAGGGCAGGAAGAGGCAAAATATCATCCATCTCCTTCACTCCTTCACCGGACTCAGCTGTTCCCACAAACACAGAAAGTACAAGTTCTTATTTCTGCAAAAGTAGCTGATGATCAAGTCCAATAACAACATGCATACAGTCATATATTCCTGGCCTCATAGAAATATAGGGGTTTTTTAATTATGCCTTGAACTCTATTTATTTATTTATTCATTTAATACAGCATGCAGTCATCTGAGCTTGTCCCTCTTCTTTTTAGGACTTGGTTACGTTTTCCATTTGATTGAAAATGATTACTTTAATGTCATATCAACATGTGATGGTAAAAATTTTACAATGAGAAAATACGAAATCTGAGGTCCCATATTTCTTTGACTAGTGGAAGTGCAATACAGGAAGAAAGATCAGATGACTAGAGGAGCATAGGAAAAACAAGCCAAGGGGGAGAGTGGGTGTTGATGAATTAAAGAAAATGGTAAATTCCTGAGACAAATTAGTCTGGCAGTTCAATAGAACACTAGAAATACTAGCCTAGTCCCATGTACAATTTTTACGGGTGACAACTAATTCTATCACTTTATAGAAGCAAATTCAAAACTTGCTTAGAACCTGACATCCTGAGTTATTCACAGATATTGCTGATTGTCAGCAAATACAGCCTCAGAACAGTACTATCACTCACAAAATGATGTTCACCATCTCCAGTGTTTCAGGTTGACCTGCTGTTCCTATAAAGGATAATGTACAAAACAGCTCTATGGGATGTAAGACTCTTTTGTCTAACTGCTATGACATGACAGTCTCATGAGTTCTTTAAATGAACTGCATTTTCAAGTTGAATGGGGGGGGACCAACCGCTTCTGAAACTCGTTATCTGCTGAAGGTATACACACGTGTATGCAGTCTTGCGCTACAAACCCTCTGCACTAAAGTCTCATTAGAATCTGGTGCTCAAATATTACTTTCCCCCTCTTTTGTTTGGTCCAATATTCTTTGAATCTCACACTCAGAAGGAAGTCATGTAGATTTCATATGAAGGTGATCTGTTCATGTGAAGAACCAGTATCCCTATTCTTTATGGGTTAGGAACATGGTAAAGCAGTTGTGTATTTTTGGTTACCCCCCCAGAAGAAGAAAACAATGACCATAGGGCAAACTCAGACCTTCCTGCATGTATCTTGACATCCAGTTGTGCCAGCTAACCTCAATTCTGACCCAAATTGTTACTTTTACCCAAGTCCCAATTTCCACTCCTCCATATTTGACCTGGCCTTTGAAAGGAGGAAAAAGAAATCCAGCTTACATTGTAGTCACTGAGATAGTGCCTTCTCAACAAGGCTGATGCTGCAGTGGGAGAGAAAGACACAATAACCTAAAAGTAGGCTACTGATGCCAATGGGCCATTGCCTGTGTCTTTTCTACCATAATCACAGTCGGACCAATCTCTCTAGTTTTGCCTAAAGGCACCTTAATGTTACCAGAGAGTACCTTCTACACTCTCTCCTGGAAAGTGTGACTGATTTCCTTCTTGTTCACTGCCTCTTCACTGCACACACAGATTTCTGATAGCCTGTCCTAGATGGTCTTCTAATTTGGCCCAATTCTGTACTACAGCCTGCTGGCTCATGAACCTCTGCTTCACTGTCATTCTCATAATCCCTCATAGTGACCACTTTATGGCTTGTCTCTTGTGTCCACCCAAATCTTCACATCCTCCAATGTGTCCGATGACCCTGGCTTACAAAAGATAACGTCTACTCCGAATGTGATTCCTGCATATTAGCAACACTCCTTGCAAGCTAAGTTCCACCCAAACAAAACACTTTGCAGGATCAGGGAGTTAAGTTTTAACTGAATATCTACCAACTATAACTAACAACCTTCTTCATTTCTCTAAGGGAGCTGATTCACCTTCATAACTCTTTCTGCTGTGGGCGTTCATTTACCATTCTGACATAATCTAGTGCCTCACTGCATGATGCTGATGATGTTTTTGTCAATGTGAAGAATGCAGTACAATTGTTGCAGAAATTGTCTAAGAAACTGAGACCTTAATATGTACCATCTGTTTTACAAAAAAGCTCAATGTGGTAATGCATTTGCAATACCAGAAGCAATATCTCTAAGACATGAAATGAACATATGCTGTCTAAGAGCCTTCAGGCTGACATTGAAAAAGAGAAAAGATAGTACTTCAAGGCAAATATTGTCCCAATAGAAAGACTGCCAGAACCAATATGGCTCAGCCTATTGACAAGTCTCTGGTGAACAACATCATATAAAGACATGCACATTGTTATGGGTTGTACAGCTCTATGCCCCATTTTTTCAGCTTGGGAAAAAAAAGTAGAGAACACCTTCACTGTCACATTGGCTATTCTCCTGTTTCAGATCAACAGATGTTGTCAGATGAAGACATCCTCTCCATTATTCTTTGATTAACTCTTTTTTTTAAAACAAGTCAATGAAACTCAGACTACCTTCTTGTACTAGGTTAAGTAAGCAGGCTTCTTGGAAAGAAAGAACTAAAAGAAGCCTCTGCTTTTTAGTGTATTTTTTTTTCATTCCTAAATTAATGCATTTTATGCATGAAGATATCTGTGATTCTGAAGCTAAAATGAAATTGAAACTACAATAGCTAGTAATGAATTTTATACATAACAGAAGATACAGTAATTTTATTTTAAAATCTGTTATACTTAAAGGAAAGGATCTAAGTTATTGTCCTGTCAGACACACAGTTTATACCAATATAATCTAAAATCTATATTCCTTTCATAGAAGACAAACAAAAAATGCTACGTTACAGAAATGGGTATCTTTGCATGACATTTTAGTTGTCTTCCCTTATTAAGAAAAAAATTTACAAGTAGCCTCCTCTAATTTTGGCAAATCAGACACATTCTCTGACTATCAGTCTTCTAAAAACATTTTGGTTTGCCAAACTTTTTGGGGGACAGGAATAGATAAGGCATTTACTAAATATTTATACACTAAATATTTGGATTTTCAAGCAATTTTTTATCAAAATGGGGGGAATTATTATACTCTATATGTGAATTTGCTGCTGTCCATAATAATATCAATACCTTTCACAATGTAAAGGAATCTAGCCAGTTGTTTTTGAAGTTAATGGCAGGGTTCTTTCAGCAATAGTTACTTAAAAAATATTGTTTCAGGAATACTCCTGTTTTTTGTGCTTAGAATACTCAGCAATATTTAAAGATATTACTTGGTATGTGTACTAAGTAGACTTGATTAAATTTTGAGGTTTTAGGTATTACTGCAGTAGGGTTCTCTTGATGTCTTTAAAACTATACCATCTTAAAAGTGAAGTAACTCACTGATAACATGGGCCCATGTTTGTAGACCTAGAACATATGTGATGGAACTTAATGGCTTCACACCTAAAGATGGCTGCAACCTTATTAAATTCTTACAGGCAAACAAGGATTTGGAAAATCCACAGCATTTCTCCTGTGGATTTTATTCGTTCCACAGGAGGGAGTCTTTCTTCTACAGATTATAGATGCTACAAGCATGCTAAAGGAGCTTGTAAACAGTGCTTGAAGAAGCTACCCTTCTTTAGATCTCAGAAACTCTGCAGGAGGTAGCTCTTCTACTACAGATCTCAGAAGCAGAGTACATTTTAAGTACAGTATAATTCTAATTAACTACACCATCTATTATGTCAGACAAGGGCACAATCACTGACCTTTCACTAAAGGCAAAGCCATCAAAGCAGGATCTTTTTAAACTATGTAAGGGAGGTGGACTAAAGGAAGACCTCACATCACCATCTCTGGAGACTGTGGTGGGTACAGACATTACAAGAGTGGAGGAACCTGGTAGCTACCTAGCTGCTTCTCTGTCTTGTGGTCAATAGTATGCTCTGTAATGGGAGGCTTTTTCCTCCCAAATCTGCCCGATGTTTGGTAAGTTCTGTGCATTCAAGAATTTCAAGATGAAGGTAGTCACTTCTTCCTATAAAGCCTTTCCTATAATCAGAAAAATAAGCCAGTTTCATATACAAACCCTTTTTGAATATGCAGGTTTTAACTAAGAGCTGCTGTAAGAACCAGGACAAAGCAAAACAAAGCAATAGAAAACATTGTTTGTTTAAGAAAGAAATATCAGCAGAAGGCTTTGTTACACCTAGTCACAGCAGGAATTAATAATATAATTATTATTAGTATACTGTATCTATAAAAAAACTGCAGATAGGCAAATGAAATGTTGAACACTAAAGACTGACAACTAGCTGTGTTAAACACTGTTGTTGAACTTTTGAGACTATTTTGAGATCCATAAATCTTAGCATGCTTTAAAATACTGAAACAATGATAGAAGTTTCAATATTTAGTAATTTCAGCCTTTTCAAATATAATTTTCAATGTCCTGTTAACATTGTGTAAATGAACAGACAACTGTTTTGAGGCACTGTTTTATCTTAAATACCTTTCCTACTGCGAATGTTTCAAACTCAGTGTAAAATAAATTTCGAACACCATTGGTAAAGCAGCTGAATGGACTATGTCAAAAAGCACGATGAACAAATTTCCAGGAAGTCCTACCACGAAAGCCTACAGTATGAAAAACAAGAAGATGATATATAATGCTTCCATCTATTCTCTCCAAGAAACAACTCTTGGAGAACAAATGTACCTTCTATCTAATCATAGAATCATAGAATGGTTTGGAATGGAAGGGACCTTTAGAGGTCATCTAGTTCAACCCCCCAGCAGTGAGCAGGGACATCTTCAACTAGATCAGGTTGCTCAGAGCCCTGTCCAGCCTGACCTTGAACATTTCCAGGGATGGGGCCTCTACCACTTCTCTGGGCAACCTGTTCCAGTGTTTCACCACCCTCATTGTAAAAATTTTCTTCCTTATATCCAGTCTAAGATCTGAACTGCTGTCTAGATGTGCCTATTTCTCTCCATTAAATATCAAGGGACCACAACCATTTAACAGGACTAGTGTTAAGGGGATTAGTCCAGGCATCTGTAAACCATAAGGGTTTAATAATTTGTCCATTAAAAATTCACGTCCTTACGTAAATAAGAAAATAAACCTAGATCTGAAGATCCACTCTGCTACTCCTAGGCAATTTGGACTTTGTCTGGAAAACACCCCAACCCCCTCCTACATACCGTAACCAGAATAAGGACACTGGATGTAAAATTTGTTACATCTCAAGTAAAATACATGGAAACCATTTCAGTGAGAAAGAGAGGGTAAAATTTGATCATCTGTTGAACAGAATTGACTGGGGAACGAGAAGAGGTACAGAGAAAAATGGAAGAAATAAATCAAATAGTGGACAAGATTAAGTTCTCACTACCCAAAACTCTGCGAATGGGAATTCGTCTCAGCTAACATCAACTGTTAGTTGTTAACAAGATAGTTCTTTAAGCTAATCATCTAGGCTCCCTCTCTAATCAATGGAGAGAAATAGACACCTCTAGAGGATAATCAATCCTATCTATAACATATTTTAGGATGGAATAAATTAGCTCTGGAAGAGTCTAACTCTCCTCTTTGGCTGTGGTGAAAACACTGATGATTTGCTTAACCTGGATGCCTGTCTTTTAAACTGCTAAAGATAGATAAAATGAACGACTGTTTGCACGATGAGGAAGAGGTACAGGGCTTAAGCAAACTCTGCTGATCTTTCCCTTTGTCCTCCTCCCCCTCATTGCCATAAATATCTGCTTTGCTGACTGCCTTATCTATATCGTTAAAAAGAGTGGAGAATGTCTTCAATTTCTCTGACAATTTGATATCGTCTTATTCTCTGGTTTGCCAAAAGCTCATATTGCACAACATGCTGCAATTGCTGCTCTGAAATGCTTCATTTGAGTTTTGAACTGCAAGTGTTATTGTCACAAATAACTGCTGTATGCCTTCCATTTTCAGTAGCACTGGGACTGTATGAGTGTGAGTCTGTTCAGACTCAGGGGAAGGTAGTTTTTCTTTGGAAATCTAGACCAAGAGCTAAAACAAACCAAAAAGTATAAATTAAAAAAAAAAAAAAAGACAAGTCTAGCATGAGGAAATGATAAGGACAGGACAGCACAGGAGGATACCTGTCTATCCAGGGTGCCTCTTTAAGTAAGGCAAACTAATAAGTAATTTGATAGTAAATACTGATTTGTACCAGAGACTCATAGATAGGACTCTTTCCAGGAGACAAAGAAAACCCAAATGTGCAGGTATATTACCTATGAACCTGCAAATGCTGTGTAGCAACATCCCTAGAAATAGGACAGATGCTTATTTGGTCTGAAAAGGTGTGGCTACACAGACTATAATGTGTGAAATATAGATCTGACAGACAGAGTGTACATAGTACAGTACTGGGAGAGGTTAGTTAGCATGATATAAAGGAAAAGCCCCTCCAAAGAGTATTCTGGATATGGGCAGCTAATACTTTCTCCAGCACATGGTTATGTAGAGAAGAGTAGAAATGAATAAAAGTATTGCAGAGATAGGACCATGTATATAATCTGTAGTTCAGAATTGCTAGAAATGTTAAAAAAATTTAACACATTTCTTTGGGCATAGAGGGGATAAGGATTAAGAGTCTGTTCACCCTTGCATTAGTATTGCATGATCCAGCATACAGTGGGAAAAAAGATATAACTGAAGGCCACACACAGGCCTCATCAGACTTGCAGTTGCACTTTTGTCTGGTCTGTCTTTTATATGCTATCATCATACAGTCATTCCTATATATTTTGATGAATCCTTTAAAGCTGGGGGATACCAAGAAATCTTTAAGTATCACTTTTTTTTTTTTTAACCTCTCCATTTTTTTATTTTGAAGGACTGGCTTCCTTTTTCTTGGAAGCCCTTAGTTAAAAGTCGACTCATATACTTCCATTTTTTTTCACTATGTCTGTCAGCACTGTTGTCACAACTATAGAAAAGGGGAAAAAAAACCCAACTTTGTATTGGTTTTCACTTAAAAAGCAAGGATTGTCCAGGAAAACATACACAACAAATGACATTTTTTTCTAATGTGAAACCTGCATTTTGAAGATAATTTTCTTCAGATTTTCCTCTGATGAACTGAACTCTTGTTCTTCAACATCTGAATTTTATTATTTGTGATAATGAGCACTGTTGAGCATGTGGGAAGATTTAGATCAAGTGAGACAGCAAGCCAAACCTGAACCTTGACCTTCTCTTCCAGCCTCCTTCATGATGTGCTACCTAGTAGTTTTTATAAAACAGCTCATTTTTAAAATTACTTTTTTTTTTTTTTTTGTTTTCCCCATTCAAGAATAACTAAAGAAAAATGAATTTATGTTGTTTCTGGTTTACAGCAAGGTACTTCACACATTTCTATGTATTCTGACTGGCCAGAATACAATTACCATAGCTGTTGTTCATTCCATCACTGAGTATATGTGACTTCTACAATGAACTGTAGTGGGTCAAATAGTGGTGACTAATAAGACTAATAAGACTTATTCTATGTTGGAGCTAACAAATCCTTTATCAGTACTTCAACCATTCTGCTTACGTGGCCTCATTGTTAAGATTATGCCTTTCATCTATGGGAACTAATCCCTTTCATATACAATTTTAGCAAGAAGCTTATAAAATGTGTATTAAAGCAGTATTGACTTGTCCAACAATAAAAAGTACAATTAGGCTTCCAACACAGAGCATTACTAATTTGCATAAAAACCTCTCTAACCCATTCCTTTTACTGCA
The DNA here is from genome assembly GCA_031468815.1 of Morus bassanus. NCBI lineage: Eukaryota > Metazoa > Chordata > Aves > Suliformes > Sulidae > Morus > Morus bassanus. The sequence goes on along the minus strand of CM062571.1, from coordinate 56,354,775 downwards.
GAATATAACCAAGAGGTTACATTCTGTACCACGCACCAGTAATTTACTGTAAAATCAGTAGATAGCTGTACCTGTGTAATAGTGTTCACTTTCTTTGTGCAAATCTTTTAAAAGTGAATTTACATGCCGAATGTATCAATAGGAAATAATATTAAAGATCATTACACTGAATGACCAAGTACAATGGATTCCTTTGATAATATCCCATAATGCAATAACTCAAGACTTACTTATTGAGAGTACCTATCCTGATAGAGTCACGGGTAGGGTCACACTATAGACTCAGTTTTATCATACTTTGCAGTTGCAATAGCTCATTTTCATAATGTACTATTTAAGCAAGAAGCTTATAAGAACTGTAGAAGAGTAATAATGACCAGTCTATGCATAAAACTGTATAAATAGTTAGGCTTCTAACACTAAGCATTTCCATCTAAGAAGATTACTTAATATCCCTTTTGCAAAATTTCTCATTTCCATAACCAAATAGGTGCTATTGTCTATTCACTCTCCAAGTACTACACCTCTTTGTAGCACTACAGGAATTTCTTTTCTGTGTGTATTCTGGAATATATTAAATTAGATTTGTAAAGTACATGCCAACTAGTAAATAATAGTAAGACATGATTCATATGGGGTTTAGACTCCCTAGAATTAGCTGAAAGAAAATCAGAAGAACAGACTACTTGCTCTTAACTGCTTCTGCTACAGAGAGCACAGAAATTCCTCATGACTAGAGATTATTAGCCTTCTCTTCACTTGCTTAATAAAGAACAGTATTTCCTTACCAAGGTAACACAAGATGACATTGCCTCAGGTCACTGCAGGGCATGTCATATCATGTAACACAACATAACCTGATGTAACCTGATCTAGCAGGCCATGTGCCTGTTGCCTATTTGTAGAAAATACTACTTTTTTTCAGAAGAGAGGACATGTCACCATAGATAACAAAACATTAGCTCTACCTTTTAGTCCAAAGCCTTCTGTGTTCACAATTAAATTGGAGTTTAAGTCCAAATCACAAGAAATAGGAACAATTTCCTCTTCAGTTATTCAATGTTGCGTATACTGACAAGGAAATTTCTATAGCTACCTTTTAGAGAAACTATCAGCAAAAGTTTAGATTACGGAGAGTCTAAATATGCCCTGTGAAATGACCCTCCCCCCAAAAAAAACCAAAGAAAAAACTGAACTCATCAAGACATTAAAACCACTAATCACTCCAGTTTTATAGATCTCTGGAACATGTCAGTCTGTCTCTTTCAAGATCAGCACAATTCTCCACTGTGCTCTCTATTTTGCTGATACATTTGACTATTGAATGATGGGATATTTTAAAAGAATGACAATGAATTGCGTTATAAATGTTAATTATACTTATTTATTCATTATTAAGCCAAGAAAACACTAATCTATAACAAAAACTTAAAACTGCTGTGTTACTGATCAAATGATTACATAGCCAATGAACTTTTAAAAATGTCTAATCTGAGCTGTCAGCATAAAGTGATTTTATTTTATAAAAACCCCATACATTTAAATACCTTAAGGCACTACTTTTGAAACCTTAATCCTCTTGAACTTTTTGCTGAAATAAACACCAAGACCTAAGGAAAAATATTTTTAGGTATCAATTGTAAGAGAAAAATAAACTAACATTACTCCAAATTAACAAGTAAGAAGCCTAATTAAATTTTAACTGAGTTTGAAAGATTTGCTGTGCTAATTAGGTAAAGCAGCATAAATTTCTCTCACATTCACATGTGATGAAGCACCAAATATAATATAGAGAAATTCATCCCAAATTTGCCTGATCTTGCAACCCTCAGGTAAGTAGGTGTTCTACAACTAATTGATTTCTACTAAATCCCTCAAAACCAAGAAGTTTATTCAAGAAAGAAAGAAAGAAAGGAAAAAAAGAAAGAAAGAAAGATGCTACCTTTTAATAAAGGTATTAGTTTGCCAGCTTATCTAATGAACAACAAATAACTACATAAATTTCTTGTTATAGCATTACTCTTTGAAAGCTTCACCCCCTTCTCTTGAAGTAATTTTAGGGGAAGATGTCCTTCTTTCTTCCTTTTTTATTGTAGAATACCTATACGGGACCTGTAGGAAGGATGATAATTCATTAAATAATGATTCTTATTATTACAAACATTCATGCAGGAACTGCAAGTTCAAGACCTATGCATTTTGTTCTTTTGTACTATATCTTAAAAATCTGTATTTATTACAGCATTCTGTTTCAACATTCTCATTTTTATATATATATTACATATATTTATATAAGTATTGCCAATTAAATAAATACAACTACAAACTAATATTTTACAGAAATGGGGATTCCCAAGACCAGGAAATTCCTGTTGGGTATCCAAAATCCATTATTTTCATCTGGAGTTTATTGCCTTGGCAAGCAGGAGTGCGATAAGAAGAGGTACAAAATTAGAGAACTGTTTTAAAATATCGCTCTTTTTCAGCCTCACAGTATGCTCAAAAATCAGTGCTTAACAAATATGAGAACAATTGAAAAAGCTAGATCTGAATGCTTTTTATATTTGAAGCAAATTCCAGTCACTGTATCTGAACACCTAATTTGATAAAGCTGCAATTTGGGTCTGAAATTCATATCCTAGGCATCTTTAGTTTAGAAATATTAAATTAGTTTTAATCCTCAACAGTGAAAACCTGCCACCATTCTATGCTGGTAGCAATATACAAAGGCATGAGCAATACAATCACCTCAGAGGAAATGCTGCTTTACTATTTCCCCTCAGTTTGACCCTTGCTAGCATGCATGAATCAAATCAAGAGCTTGAAGATTTTGCAGACCTGGATTAACATATTTGCAAGGCTCTGCTGGATTTTCACAAAGAAAGCAGATATGGAAAGAAAAACTCTTTGTTGTTTATGGAAAGTCTGATAAACATGTGGTCAACACCTGGATTTTAAAGGGATTCTATTCCTTGCTCAATAAAAGTACAATAGCCACCTTCTGAGGCATTCAAACAATAAAACAAGATGATAGCAACAAAAAGAGCTGCCACATGTCGTTTTCTTCACCTCTTTGATTTTGTTTAATAACAATGAATCAACTTTTAAAAACATAAGAGTGAAGTAACAGGTTAAAAAGAAAAATCCCTATAAAATGTGCATTAAAACATGGGAACATATGTACCATGAGGCATATGTTTTCCTAATAAACATTTTATACTGTGAAAAGTCATATTGGTGAATGCATTTCCATATGACAGTGTTTTGCATCTTGGAAATGCCTGATAAAACTGCTGTATGTGAATGATACAAAATTAATGCTTACTAGAGTTTCTGTACATCCCACTGACCTCTGTGGGGTTAATGAGAAAAAATTCTGTCCTTTAAGCATAAAACATTGCTGTTTAGTAGAGGCAAATATATGCACAAGAAATTGCACTAAATTAGGATGGAATTCTTGCTAGCTTTTCTGCCAGTATACATTAGAAGAAAGGCAAAAGGCATCTCCGTACTAACATAGCTCTCAGTAATCAGGAGATGCATTGGCATAGCAGCCCTTTCGCAATCGCAGTGCTGTTGTCCGTATTCAGCTTGTAGAGTGAATTGGAATTAATCTCCTTTTTTTGCTCTAAAGTACATAGTAAATATAACACTGCCACAGAAGTGTGTGGGACCAGGTGAGAAGACAACATGTGGCAGATCAGACTTGTAGGTCATCTTTTTACATACCAGCCATCATGTGTCAAGACTGGTCAGACCAACTGCTTTAGGGATTGAAATACTCTCCCTTAAGGAAGCAAAGAGAGACTAGCTGCATTTTAGATATCTAACTTTTAATGTTTTGATGATAGGTGAGATGAATCCCATTCCAAAAGTCAGGACTGTGGGGCTTTCTTTTCACTTATGCCAAAGCATTCACTAGTCCAGGCTCCCAATCAGCCAAATCTAGGATCTTGCAGGAATACACTACATGTTTCCTACAGAAATTTTCCTATGAGAAAAGAGAAAAGGATGATGAAATGCTTGCTTCCACTCTGTATTGAGGTTTAACTCTTTCCTAAATAGATCAGTCTGGCAAGCTTTCCTGGAACTGCAGTGCTATGTCTACAGAGGGCGAGGTGTGGTCTGAACTTCTTGTAAATAGCAATAGCTTTAAGAGTTTATATCTAAAAGGAATGCAAGATGTAATTACTCCAGCCTCACTTGGAAAAAAAAGCAGAATTTTAAATTTCAAACAGTATATTGCTTCTAAAACTCATATAGCATTTGTTGCTGATCAGGAAATTAGACATACAATTAGATGTGGGATTCAGGTAAGCCAAATTCATATCTTGTTGCCAACAGTTGCTAGAAAAAAAATGTAAACAAGTAACAACTGAGTTACAGATTAGAAAGTAAAACTCAGTGACCTGCTTTTCTGCTCTACTCCACAATTTCTAGAGTAATGAATATTTCCGCTTAGTTAAAAATCTTGCACATATATACAAAAGAAAACCTGAATAAGAAAAAGAAGTCAATTTGTTACATTTTATGGTAACACTTTTCTAGAGAGAATCTATTTATTTCAGCTAGTAATTTTCCTGTGCGTTAACATCTTATTCAACTATAATTGCAAGTTACCTGCCTCATGACAGAGTTTTAGGAGAGTGCATTTTGGTTTCAGGTAGAGCTTCAAAACAACTAATTAAACAAAATAAAAACAGAGAAAGGCAATATCCATCCACTGAGGCAATGCTACATATGAGCACTGAAGCAGCTCAGTTGCACCTCAAAATACATTTGCATCACACTTTGAAATCTTATGGCCTGATCCTGCCACATGCCAATGTGTTCTTTTCACACTGACTATATGGACAAAAGAACTCAGAGGGTTAGACCTTTATACGTTTCATTGTTTACCTGACGTTTATCAATCTGAAACACTGGCTAACTTGAAAAAGCTCTATTATGGGGAAACACAAAGAACATGAATTTTCTTCTCTGCTATTAACAGATATCATTCACTTTTACTGTATACATCAAGCTGCCAAGTAACATATCTTTGTGAGCAGAATATTTGAATTAAGCAGCTTTCAACAAAGAAACTATATAGCTGCCAAAGGAACAATGATTTTTATTTCATGTTTAAAGAGGGGTTTACAGACTGAAGCAATCTTGGAAAAAGAAAAACTTTAATGGTAAAAAGATGTAGCTGGCTGTGGCAAAAGAATAGATGTAATTATTATGGGTTTGTTTTTAGAAGCTGTCTGCTTAGAAAAGTCAAAAACTCTTTGCTTTTGAAAACTTTGCTTTGTTTCTCAGATTTTGTGGTTTACTCCTGTTATAGACATATGTAAATTTATATGTGGGACATGATCTGAAGCAATAAAATATATTTAAAGAAAGAGAAATGATGGCATTGTCAAGTCTACATGTTAAAATGTCATGAAACTGTTCTAAAAATTATGATTTTGTTAAAAATAATGAAAGTTTTAATAAAGCAATTTTTATAATTCTTTCATTTATGTTCTCACTTATGAGCCTTACAAATAAATAAGGTGGCAAAGCAAATCTTTTCACACCAACTTTACAGACTAGAAACATACTTTTTAGAAATGAAAGATTGCATTCTTATACACTCCTTTGATTGCAGGATTTGGTGCCATAGGAGAAAACACCATAAATATTGAGGGTTACCACAATGAAAGCCAGTTAAAAGAAAAGAAATACCATGGCAGATTATGCCTGAGAAGCCATACTGCAAAATACCTTGTCTGGACAGAAAAGTCGTTGAAGTATATATACTGTAGTAACATGGATGGCTTTGCAAGTATTTTCTGCCTTTTATGCTCAGTTATGGTTTATCCTGAGCAACCCTTTCTTTTCCTTCTTATAAGGAACATGAAATGTATACTGGCTTGGTTAAACTAGAAATCAAACTGAGTTACATAATGCAGATCTAAAATAGGAACAAAAAGTTATTAGAGTCAACTGCAGAATATTTACTTTTCTGCAGAGGAACAGCGACTGCTCCTCAAGGTTGGACATGATTAAGGACTTTCCTATTCCTGAAATCAGAGATATTATTTTTCATATTCAGCTTTTTGGGAAATAGTGAATGATTCTCTAGAGTGCTAACTGACTCTGCAAAAGACAGACCAGAAATGTTGTCTCTCTCTTCCAGAGGCATTGGTAATGTAACATCAGGTAGTGATTGCAAAGGTTGGTCCCATGTTTTTATGTTTGAGAGATTTATCACATTAATGAAAGCAAAATAAACTGCCAGCCACATTAGCTACAATTTAATAAAATGTTTTGTTTGTTTGCTTAAATAAATCTGTTGCTAAACCATAAGGCCTCAAATTAAATATAAGCTAAAGGCTGTCTTATGTATGGTTCCAGGACTGGAATCTCTCAGAACTTAGTCAGAATGAGCTACAGCTAAAACAAGGGAGGTGAGGGAAGGAGGGAAATCTGAGATCAGTGAGCTTCCTACTGGGGACACCCAAAGTTTCAGACAGATGGCGAGGTTAAGAAGTGGAGGGACAATAGATAGCTCAAATTCTTGAACAAATTCTACTCAGAAAATATGGCTTGATTACAACACTCAGAAACGTATTAATCCAAGAGTCCTGTCACACTTCCCAGAGACATGCAGAGCAAATTTCTTGTAGAACTCTGCTAAGACAGGTTCTGAGAGTGTGTGTGGTCCTCTATTCAGCTGTGCAAATTAATCTCTCAGTGGTAAGGGAAAATCACTAAAGTATGTGATTTTAACACAGGACAATAAAGTGACTCCAGAGTTTTATTCTAAACTTACTAACCGAACCTCTCTTAATGTGATAAATGTTTATGGATTCTTCTAATTACAAGTCTGGTTTAAAGCTAAGACACTTAGAGAATACAGCTCTCTTTCATAAAGTTTCTGAGGTTTCCCTATAATAATCAATTACCATAATGAGTTTTTTTAAAGCTGCCATTTGTCACTTTCTTAAAATATATAAACTACCCAGTATAAAGATAAATAGCTAGAGCCAGTCTACCCTGAGGCCCTCTACCAAAGACGTCCATTAAATCCAAATCCACTGGGAAACCTGTTGGATTTTATTTCAAAGTCAATCCTGCTTGTGCTAAATAAAAATCTGCAGAAAACAAGTGTAACTTTATGGCAAGGATCACTGCTTTCCTAGCAGAAAATTAAAAAAAAAAGATATTGGTCTTAATCCTTGAAATTGAAGTCAACTTGGTTTGGAAGGAGAACATGCAACTACATAAATCTGAGATCTGTGTACGACAGGACTGGGGAAATCATATACCATCTGCTTTTAGTCCTGACTACATCTTTGATATCTGCCACAGTGTTTGAAGGTGGCCATAGTTTCAACAGTGTTGACAAGGCAGGTTCCTTTGCCAGGCTCACTCTGCTGTAAACAACTTTGCCAGCTTTGGAGTTCTGCGCTGGCGAAACCAGGTAAAGCCACCATACTTTGACTATTTCACCTCCTGTCAGCATGGCTTCATTCTTCTCACTCCTAAATTTAACATGCATAATCGCTTAGTAGTACTAATGTAACATTTTTGCTTAAAATGACAGTGTTCACTTAGAGCACTGCTGCAGTATACTCTAAGCAAATAATCCACAGATATTCTTGGTACACACTGAGTTTTTAAATTTTTTCCTGGATCTTTGGTCAGACATATTTTATTGCATATATATGCTCCTGAATCTCATACAAGGTGTACCTTGTATGAGTAAAAGTTCCAACAGTCCAAATGCCCAAACAAAATAAAAAGTTGGAACAAAAACACTTCGCAAAACATGATTGCTGCTTTGTTGCTGGCAATCCTGGCAGAAATTGACAGTTAGGTCAGCAGGAGAACCGCTCTGGGTTTCTTTCATCAGGAGTCCTGTCAGAAAGGCTCATATTCTGTGAATGAAAAGAGGATTTTAATTTCCTTTTTTTTTTTTTTTCCCTGAAGAAGAAAATAAAAGGTAATGTATTGAAACAACAGGATATATCTGACACCCTGAAACTATTTGCGTTTCACATCTAAGCCAATGCCACCCAAGTAAATATGAGAAGATAATTACAGATGAACAAAGAGATACTTTGGCTTATGTATACTTACTGCAAATTTATACTAAATGAGGACCTCCAGGAAAAGGCAGCTGACAGTTCCTTTCAAAAGTCTGTAGCTCATGACCACAACTGCAATAAGACTGAATAATTTTTAGCACTCTTTGCTTCAGAGAGGATTTCTCTAAATGTATTTAATAAATACAATTTTAAAAAAAATGACAAAACTAATTATTTAGCTAGCAAGTAATAGTATGAGAACAGAAATGAGTAAGCTTTCAGGAGAATGCCTGTTTCTTCTAAGCATTGTGTAGTATATGGCTGCTGTTCTCATTCTTGAACTACAGTGAGAATTTTGTGAGGGTATTTACATGCTATTAGTTCAGCAAGTGCCTGCTGTTACTCAGCTCTGGAGATTCTTTTCCCTCTTGCTCATTCAGGAGCACTTTGGATCCATTTAGCAGTACTATGTCCATCCAAAACCCTGCAGGAGTACTGCCTACCCTCTAATAGAGGGCATTTTTAGAGTCATGCACCTGAGTAGGGTTACAGATGTGAAAGACAATGCCAATGCCATAGGATTGCTTGTACAATGTTGGTTTACTTTTCAGCAATCTTGGAATTTCTTCTGAAAAAAAGGGTATGTTGTTGTGTTGGTCTCATTCTCCTTTCTCAACTGAAGACAAATCTGTTCTTTCAAATGTACAGGTGACCATGACCCAGACCAGACACTCATGACACAGAATCTGCATACCAGTTGTGGATCTATTCTGTTCTGATAGATCCAAAGATTTTGTAATCTGTACTTGACTATCTTACAATTCCAAGCTGTTATTTTTCATTTAGTTCAATGACTTACGTATTAGATATGTCCTTTCTTTAGACAACTGTTATGTCACATGTCTTATTATCTTGTGTACACATGTAATTCTCTTTCTCTATATATATATATAGGCTTCTGCTCTTGAACAAAAATAATCTTTCCTTTATGAATTTACTTTTCCAAGAAATTTATTTTACTCTCTTTTGTTCCTTAGACAAGACTGAACTGTCTGGTATTTTTTGGTTGTATACAGTTCTTAAATAAAAGTTTCAAAAATATCTCATTGACTTAAAAGTCTAAATTTCATTTTTAAAAATTACACTGGTGTTTGAAAAGATAAAGGACTAAATCATTTATCTTTGGCAAGAGTGGGATGGTGTCTGTGCTTCCTATTAAAATTGTATATGCGTTCAACATCAGGCCCAAAAAAACCTTACCCTGATCTCATCTAGCTTGTCCCAAAAGCTCTGCTGAATGGCTACTGTCAGCGGTCTCCTATTTGCCTTGTGCTCTGGTTAAAACTTGCCTGTATGCTGTAGATTATCAGTAGCAGAAGTTACCAGTGCCATTCCCACCACATTTTTGTTCCTGGATTTACTGCCTTCTACTGCCCTTGATCACCACCTAGGGAAAAAAACAGGGCTGTTTCCTAGAAGAGGGCTACCAAACAAACATATAAACAGTGGGAATGTTTACTCAAAGTTAAGACTCATCGAGTCCATTTACAGGGCTCAAGCTAAGTGAGAGTAACTCCAATGAAAATCCTCATTGTAACATACCCAGAATGTACCTAATCCTGCATTTCCTTGAATATGCATAAAGCCAAAGTTTATAAAACCTTTCAAATGTCCTTTCCTCTGATACCTGAAAGCACCCAAGGGTTTGAGCAATTTGGTGCCATGCAGCATATGTGCAAACCCCTACAGGATTCACAAACTATACGTCTCCCATACCACTTTCAGGGCTTGATCCAATAAGGCAATGCTTGCACAACTAAACTAAACATTCCTGGGCACTGAAACTCCATCACCAATATAGTTGGCCTCAGCACAGTTTTGACCCTGGCCCGTTAGAACTTGCTTTTGAAAATATTTGCCAGGAACAGTTAGGGAGCTATGGCTACTCACAGACTGTTCATAAGAGACAGTTTGCATGCAGCCATCCTGCTTTAAGAGCTAAGAGTTTGATGTTAGAGATATTTATCATTCTTCATCAACTTGGTGCCAAAGTACACTCCCAACATTTTTAATTTACAAGTAAGGATATAGCCTTTAGAGTTCTCACAACATGCTTAATACAACAGGCTGTTGTGGTAATGGTAGGAGGGAGGGACCTGTTGTTACTGCCAGCCCAGTGTGATTCATTAAAAGACTGGCTGAAAATTTACTTATAATTTTTAGGAAAGTGTATTTTAAAATATTAATAGGAGTCTCAAATTAAAACATTAGTTAATGTATTTTGACCAACACTGGGCATGCCATGTATGACATATATCAGATGTAGATTCAATCCTGAAGTATTGAATGATAAATCTGAACTGGTGGAAATCACTAGGAAGGCGACTGGACCCAGAGTCTGTTGAAATGAAAGCCAGCTCTTGGCAGTAGTAGAATCTTTCACAGTTGCACAGAGAATATTTTCTTCATTGCAGTCAAATTGGTTCAATTACTAGCTCACTGAAAGGTGAGAAACTGTCTGGGAGTCGAAAAAATTATAAAGATTTGTTTTCTTTCTCCAGTCTATTGTTAAAAACCAGGAGCAGAAGGATGAGATCTACTAATTCTAAAATCCTGGTGATTATGAGGGCAAAAAGGAAGTGGTTCAGTCCCTTCTCTAGATAAGTCTGTAACCCTTGGCTCGGGGGTTCAGCTCTCTGTGATCCAAGGCTTAGTTTGATGCAGTACAATTCTGTGACCTCGGCTCAGTTTTACTGAGAAAATTGTTGTTTAAGGTGTGAGAAAATCCATGAGCTAAAACCGTAAAAGATAAGAAAAGGTAAAAGCACAGACAGAATTGAAACTCTTGGGATGGTGATAGCAGCTCAAGGATTCAAGAAGAAAAATACTGACATGGAAAGGTAAAAAACCCTAAGACAAAAAGCAAATAATGGGAAGTCAGCAACACAACAACACTGAGGAGCAGCCCCTTCCCCAGAGCAATGCAGGCCTCTGCTTCTCTACCTGCTGGACCTCTAGGTACTCATCAGGTATCCTGAGAAAAGGAGGGGAGAGAGTGAGCGTACTACACTTTACTCCAGTCACATGTAGTGCGTAGATCTCTGCTATGTGTATTAACCAGCAAATAATTGTTGCATACTCTTAAAGTGTGTGTATATTCTTTGCAGAGCTTCTTCCCACGTGACAAAGGATGCTTGGACAAAAATGATCTAGTAACTGAGGGCTTCACGTGGTTTAATGTACCAAACTAATATGCAAGCCTTTTACATAAATTTATGTATTCCTTGTCTAGAAGAAAGTTAATGCTCTTTTATTAAAATTAAAAAATATGAACAATATAAATATGAAGAATAATCTTTTTGAAGGAATGAAGTATAAAGACATTATATTCATCCAGTTGAACCAAACTAAAAAATATAGAAACTACCATAAACTAACACAATGGAAAAATCTATTAAATTTAGCTTAAATGCATATTAGCAGTAAATTTGCTCAAATAAATGTGCAAAGATTTTATATATCTAACTAGCTAGCAAACAGAAGCATCAAATACAAAACCTAATTCAACGATGTATTTTAATGTTTGCCAAACATTAAGAATCAGTCTTTTTACAGGAGAATAAATAAGCAAATATGGATTCAAAACAATCCAAAAGAGATTATTTAAATCGAATTTTTGAGAATGTGGAAATCTACTCTAGAATTCATCCAAGAGGAGGAAGATTTCATGTAATTCTGTTCTCTGCAGGAATATGGACCTACAACCCCTAGAAAAATGCCTAGCCACTGAGATAAGTCTACGTGGAAGGATAAGACATGAAAAAAGCGATCTTTAATTTCATCCTGCTGAAGTATAAACAGAATAAAATATTAATTGCATTAGAAAAAGCATTGGTTTGGATAAGTACGACTATGCCATTCACCTGGGGAAAATGAGGTTTATATTTCTGTCATGCTCCCACTTCTCTAAATTACTTCTCTAAAATGAAATATACCACCAGACAACCATTACTACTGAAAATAGGACTGACCATCCTTGGGTTGTGGGGTTCTGGAGATTTTTTCTTAAGAACATGTGTATCACACGTGGAGAGGGTTCAGGGCTATGAATCCTAGGTTTCAAGTGGAGATAAGCATTTCCTCACTACCTAGAGGTGGATTCCCTGCTCCCAAAACACTGTTGTCTTCTATCTGGAAGATAATAACATAACATTGAAAATTATAATGTTGTTTCTGCATGTGGTATTAAAATGTGCTGAAAGCCAAAAAAGGCTTAGGGTCTTACAGGATTTGTTTTCCCTACTTTGAAAATTGAACTTAAATTCTTAAATCATTGAGGTCCATATTCATAAAAGCACTACAAATTTAAGCTTAAAATCTTCAGTCCTGAAAAAATGTGAATCCTCTGCTGCATAACCCTGAAAGCAGCTAAACATCACTGCTGTCTTACTTTTTTCACATTAAATGGCTTTTGTTAAGGTCTAAAAAAAACCCCTCCTCAGAACCAAAAAAGAAAATTAGATTGCAGACCTGCTGTGTATATGCAATTATGAACAGAGAATATATATATTATTATACCTTGTTAATTAAAGGATTTATGATCGGTTACTCTCTCTACCATCATCTTCCTATGTGGCCTTTCCTAAACCAATTAATCTCACTGAACCTTAGTTGAATTATAGGATGCATGTTTCACAAAGTTTCAGTGAAGTTAAATACATTACAGATTTGGAGGTCCTTAGATAAGATTAGACAGGTAATTTACATACAGAAAGAAGGAAAGAACCCTCGCTTTTGGCATGGTAAGCTCCTGTTGGGACATGTTATGATAACTACTTGCAGCTATGTTGCTTAGGTGTCCCTGGGTGGTTTGGAATTATGAATATAGATTGGTCTTTGACAGCAAAAGATTTAATACAGTTTTGGTTTTAGTTTGATGCCATTTTTTCAGCTAAATATCTCATCTTCACTGCATTGTGTCTTCATATGAACAGCAACAGAGAAACAAAGAGGATGTGAAATAAATAGGCTCCTCTGTAAGACTGAATGGAAATCAACAACAAGAAAAGGAATTTGTAAACCATCTGCCTTTCTATGTAGCTGAAATTCTCTCAGGAAATAAGATCACAGTTAAATGAGAAAAGGGACTAAGAGGGAAATAAGAATTTATCAGGATCACAGTTTTGAAGTATTATATATCACAAGCCAAGGAGAAGAAACTACCAACAGAAAAAAAGCAGTTGAGAGACTTCCCTGAGAAGAAGGAGAACACATAGCATGGAAAAGAGTTAAGAAAGCTAAGGTAGAAGAGGTTTTCAGATTTTCAAAGACATTGCAAATAAAACACCCTCTTTACTTTTACAGATTATTTCTGTTCCATAGTCTAGCACCTAAGGAAAGTAACTGCTGATCCATGGTCTTACATCAACATTTGAAGGAATATTTTTAATAACTTAAAAGCTAATAAATGTATTGAAAACAGACAAAATTGTCTACCAAAACAGGAAACATTATCAATTACATTAAGATGAAAGTTTCTGTGAAAAACATATCAAATAAGTCTCAATAAATTATCACAGATAATTTGATATTTAAGGTTAATTTCAAAAGAGAAAGGCAACTTATTAATAAGATCAAAAATGGATTTAAGCCAAAAACCAATGGTATTTACACATAGACCTTACACCGGCTGTGTAATTACAGTAAGCAATATATTGGTCCAAAAGACTGCTTTTGAGGCTTAATGGAAACTAATTTCAAAGGATTCACTCTGTGTGTAGCTCATTATCAGGAAAAGGAACCTAAGACAACTGGATATGATCCTGACTCTGTCATTGCCTTGTAACTGGTGGTTACAGGTACTGCATGCCTTATACCTACTAGCTTGTTAGATTGCTTTAGCTTGGAAATGTTCTTGATTGGAATTGTGGTGGGAGCAGGAAGCCATATGGGTAACTATGCACACAGAGACAACTGCAGAATTCAATATTTTAATGTAGCCAGAAATAACACTGTGTTTACCATAGTCAATTAAATATGAGTAGATTTATCACATTTCATGTGGAAAAAAAACCCCATTCTAATATGTGGAAAAAACCCCCCATTCTAAGCGAGATGCAAAACTGCAGGTGAAATAAGACTACAATAGCTGTTACAGCCCTCCATAGAAAAGGCCATACAATTGTGGACTATGTTAGGGTTAATGATTGCAAGTTCAAAATGTATTTGAGAAGAAAATGAAAGTGTTCTACAGAACAAAATATATGCTTTGGCAATGACTTATACAGAACACTGGGCTTACAGAAAAAGCACTGGTCCAGATAAATAACTTCTTTATTTATGTCAAGAATTTTTAAAATGCTACATTTAATTTTAATATCATGATGAGAAGTATTTCTCCTGCTTGATAGGCCTCATTACACTACAGTGAATATAGTGTTTGCCTTATTTAACAATTTTTATCAATCATTTAACAATGGATAATGCACTCAATGTCGATAGAAATACAGGTAACAAAGGCACAAGGGTACAATCGACTAGGAAAAACAATTTTTTTCTTAGAGCATGGTAATACTACCACAGTGAAATAAAAAAAATATCTGTTGCTATCAAATGAAATACATCAGGACAGTAAGGGGAATCTTAATGAACTCTAGTTTTATTTTGTGAAAACTCTAAATGATTATGATTTTTATTATGCACTAGCTTATACTTTCTATTCTAAGGAAACCTGGGTGTGGCTAACATTTCTGTTAATAAATAGGCCAGTCACAGTTTATGGGAACCTGCATATATCTCAGTTCAGAAGAATAAACTGGTATCTGCCAGACAATGCTATTCTCCTTTGTCCAGGGAAGGCTATGTTTTTGGAGAGGTAAAATGAATCTAAAATATGCTTACTGAAGGTAAAATATAATATAATATATATGTATGTCCCACCAAAAAGCTCTAAAAACCAAACTTCAGACTGATGAATTTAATACCCTAGCTAATGGTAAATTTAAAATTCTTCAATTTCTTAAGCATTTACATAAAAACATTAATTATTGTTTCTATGTATAGGTAGCAATATTGATCATTAATTTAATCATGTGCTTCTTTATTGAAACAAAGAGCATGTTCAAATCTCTTCCCTGGCCTAAGAGAGAACTAAAGTAAGCATAGAGATTTCATATGATACCATTTCACTGTTACTGCAAGTTGCTGAGGCCACCAATGCATAATGAAAGTGTTTGAGTTGTGACAGCTGGCAGTCTACTAAGTTGATCATAAATTGTTTTCTTAAAGCTTCTTTAGCCTTGCAAAGTCAAATCATAGTGTAGATCCCATCAGTCCTTTAAACTGATGTGCTTTAAAAATTCTGGATTATGTTTATCTCAACAACAAAAAAACCCACAATGACACTTGTCTGTTAAGCACTTATGATTCTGTATGAATAATAAAAAATAATATAAATATTCAGCAGCGATCTACCCTGGCAAATGGAATATTTTTGTTTTCCATTAGCTCTTTTAAACTAATTAATGAATTAATGAGTGAGAAGAAGCAATATCAGACCTCAGTAGACTGAAGTGAGGTCACTCCAGTGCCATTTCCAATTAATGTTAGCATTTCATATGCATTACATACTATCGAACGCTGAATCTTTGTGGGTTGGTAGTATTTCGTAGCTGGAACAAGGGACCAAGGACCTGGAGCTGGGCTGGTTCAATTCTTTGTTCTTCCACTGACTCACCTTGTCTCCTTGGGCAAGCCACCAAAGGTGGCAGCTACTAGTGTACCTACCTGGAGGAGTGTTGTGAGGCATAATTAACTAACAGCTTTAAAGCACTGGGCTATAACCTGATGAAAGGAACAATAGAAGTACAAATCATGTTATTATTTTTTGAAATCTGCATATAAATAGACCACCATATTTGGAGGCCTGTAGATTTTTTTTTTTTTTATGGGGCTACTGACAGCCAGTGCTACTAACTTGCCATGTGGAAGAACCTCTAGAAAATAAAATTATTTGTGCAGCTAAGCAATAAAAGATAGGTTTCTGTGTGGTAATTTTTCAAAATGTTGCATGGGGTTTTAACTATGTGACTCTTATTGACTTAAATGGGAGTCATGCAGCTAAAAACCCATACAACACTTTGAAAATGTATCCCTAAGTGTTTTGTCAATAATCGTATGTAAGTAATAAAATGGGATTCATTCTTTTCTACTCAAGACATATAAACATTATGTTTATATCAGCACAATTACTGACTTTCTGTAGCTTGATAGCTAGTCTTTAGTCATACTGTAATTGGTATCCTGATCGTATAATGTCATTTTAATGTGTTCTTCAGAACACACATTATATTATTAGATTCTTGCTGCGAAAGAAGTGCAGAACAACTATATCATAAAAAACTGCAATAATGCTAACTCAAAAAATCATTCCCTATTCAAAATGCAATACAGATCAGTGTCTATATGAGTAATAATTTCCTAGAAACATTTCCAAATTGTGAAAACACAGCTAATTTCTATGAAAAAAATAGATCCACTGTATACTGCTTATACACTGAGAAAAAGAACATATGGAAGGACTCTGAAAGGATTGTCTCAGAAGGGAGGAATACTGTGCCCTCCTTGATTGATAGCTTATGCTTATGAAACATTTCCATACCAAAAAAATCCTCTATATTCTGATTGGATAATAACAGTTAACTATTTGGGAAAGTCCTGTTTCTGTGGTATGTTTCATTAGCTGCAGTCATTATTCACACCTCTGTTAACTGGCTGGTGCCCTTTATCCTTTGGTGATTTTGAGAGGATAGACAAGCCAAATGCTGGGACTTGTAAAATGGATTATTCTTGTCACGGTTATTGAGGAACAATTATTACTCAATAATCAGTCTGCTATTTCTCATTGATCGCAAAGCAAATCCTGAGCTTAAGCTGACTCTCAAGCTATTAAAGATAATTCGTAAAAAAGAAAGGAAAAAAACTGTTGCACTGATGAATTCATGACATGTAAAGAAGAACATTTGAGAAGAACAGGAGCTTAAAAGGGTCAGCAAGGCCAGAGCTATAATAATGTGCTTAAGGACATACGGAGGAAAAGCTGGGAAGATACCAGCTCACAGAAGAAGCATTCACAGGGGTTAGCCACAACGTAGTCATGAGAGGAGACTATAGACTATTTCACTGTTTAATAATACTGTGTATGGAGCGATTACAATATTCTATTAAGATATTATCTCCAAGTTGACATAGCTTTTATTTAGCTTATTGTGTAGCTCGTAAACAGAAAATATGAACCCTGGAATCATCATATTAAGTGATTTTTTAGTAACGGGAAGTCAGAAGAATTACAAACTTACCAACAAAGCTCTGCCAATATGTGTTAGCCTTGAACTGCCATTATAATCTGCTGCTTCTGCTGAACAGAAGCTGTCAATTGTGTAGTTATGTGGTGATTTTATGAGGTAGACAAATACCTCCTAGAAAATACAATGAGATCATTACAAGAAGCTTATTGTGTTGGAAAGGCTTGATATTTTATATGGCATTTCTTGGTAACTCAGAATATAATGTCTCAGCATTGTAAAAACACATGTAGAGAAATAATTAACAAAAGAATAGGCCTGATTATATTACTTTCAGTATATTGGTTGGACTATTATCATATATGGATCTATTCTTACAGATGTCTGGAAGATGAAGGATGTTTGTCTGAGTATAAAGCAAGTGGGGGCCTATGCTTTTACTTCCTAGACAAAAAAAAAAAAAAAAAAAAAAAAAAAAAAAAAAGAGGAGATTGTGAAAGTCTTAACAGCTGCAGCAAGCAACATTACATTAATAGAGATGGTCATAAATATTTCGTGTGGTTTCTAAGATTTGATTATATTTTAATTCTCAAGTCATTGACATATCCCCTCAGCTAAACAATTCTTTTTTGTCTGGCAATTTCCATTACTTTTCAAGCATAACTGTCAATAAAATGCAAAAAAATTTGTGAAGAATTAGATCCTATGACTACCAGGTGAATGGTGTAAATACATGGATATTCTGCTATTGAACATCCAGATTTCTTATTTGAGTCTGCACCAGCAGACTCAGGGGATCAAAATAGAAAGGTTTCATCTAGTGCTGGTTTTATCTCCCTGGGCTTCATGTCTAGTGCAGGCAAGGCACTTCACCAAAAAATACCAGCAACAAAACCAAGTTCTTCCTATACCAAATCTTTTTCTTGCAAATCATTTGTTCCATTCTAATATCTGTATCTCATCTTTGTGTCTACAGGCAAGATAAGCAGTGCTGAAGATACACTAGCTTTGTATTTCTGCCAATAGTTTGACAAAGTTTGAAAGTGGTTTCCAAGTACAATTAAGTGAACCAGCAGTTCTATTTTTCCTGCTATTATTTTTTCATACTAATTAACAAAGCAGATTTTATTAAACAATTCATTAAATGATAATTTAACATGTCTTTCCAATTTGTTATGATGTTTCCAACTTTATTACAAAGTGTGTTTTCCTACTGAAATAACATGCATTTCTATATGAAGTACCATTAATGCAAGCAGCAGTGTGTACAATTTATAGACCATTCTTAAATTGCCTTACTTTTAAAGTGATATTGCAATGTACTTATTTCATAAGCAGTTAATGTGATTATGTAAGAGCTGTAAAATGACTTAACATGATTAGGTATTATATATGTTTCTTTTCACAAAATAACCAAGTAAACATACATGAAAGAGCATGAAATTCTAGAATCGTATTATAGATATATATCATGTTGATAACATAGAAGATGAATTTGCTAAAAGGTAGGTTCATCATCTGTGAATTTATTTGCTTCCTTCCTGAGATGTCTACACTGCAGTGAATGCTGCTTTTGAGGGCATGACAGGGTTAACTTGAAATCTGTTCAAGTGGAAGTGTCAACAGACAGCCACAGCCACATGGAGCTTGGCTTAACCATCTGAGCATTTAATTTGCTTCTCCAGCAGCTTCTGCAGCCCACACTCAGCTCCTTGCTGCTGAAACTGTCCTACCACTGGTACTTTTGCTAGCTAGTATAAAGCTTCTGCAGCTTATTCTAAGTGAGCTGTGGTCACAGCAGCACAGGTAGAGCTTTTGTGGAAACAGATTAACCAGAAAGATTCTGAAAGTGTATTGCAGACACTACAGAGAGGCACAGAAAAGAACAATTGCAATGAAAATTATCATAAATCACCTAACTTGAATAGGCTTCAGAGGTTTGCTACAGACTGGGTTAGTGCTTAATCATTTCAGACAACATATTTAGTACAAGTCAATGCATACACCCAGTATCAAATTCACTACAGGTGTAAGCAAGCGTGACTTTAATTGAGTTGTGCCTGCTTATATTAGATTTGGCCTAAGCTCAGAATGGCTTTCAGCAGGTATAGTTTATGGTGCTCCAGATTATATATCTCTTGCCATAGCATAAAAATAAATATAAAAATAAATACAAGGATAGATTTTGTTATGATGACCACAGTCTACAGTTAGAGGTTAGATGTATAGGAGGCATTATACAGGCTCAGCAAAGAGATCTGCCACATTTCTTTGTAACATAGTTTTCTAAGGGTTCTGGCAGACCAGCTCTGATAAAAGAATTTTCCACTCATTTCTCCTCTACCCCAGTCCTCTCTTGCAGGCTGTTTCCTGACTGCTGGCAGTGGCTGCATAAGTAGCGTATCCATGCTTCAGTCTTCAGTCCAATATCAGCACAGATGCACTTTCAGGAGCACCTTAAGTTTTTCAGATTGTAAAAACGGCTATTGGAGCATGGACATACTTTCCATTCTTCATCCCCAACACCAAAGGGGGAGTCCCCAGCAAAGGGCTGGGGAGGACAGCTTAATCCGGAGTGCTGTAATCTCTGCACCACTGCTCCGGTCACTGTTTAGACCAGGAAGAGACTGGGTCCTATGCGAACAAGAGGCAGCAGAACCACTTCATCCTAAAGCTGCATCTTTGCTAGAGAGAAGCTGCCTTCTGAAGTCAATGGAAGGAAAAACTGTAGTGACAATGTAGTTCTGTTTTTAAGCAAAAAAGACAGAAAGACCAGTCTTTAGCACCACCTAGTTAACTCAGGTGAAACAAAGAGAAAGAGGTTCCTTGTACCCACTCCCAGTTCACCATGAGCACCAGCCACTTTGTAGCCTGACAAAATCAACACTTATTTGTGACAGAGAAAATGCAGTGTGAAATTGCATCAAATCTAATTGCGTAATTATGGTCCATGAAAACAAGTACTTGAGTGGATGATGTATAGTTCAAGAGAACCATGAACAACTTTGATTTCATTGTTGGGTCACGCATTTAAATCCACAAAGCTGCCCCACGCAACACTCAACAAATGATAAAGAAGCTGGTTTGTTTGTGTCAAAGCCCATCAAAACAGAGGCTGACACAAGCCTGCTATCCAAAGGGAGCTTGGGGCCATTGTGGATGGTAGCCTGTGCCCTAAAAACCAATTTCTTTCCCCATGGATCGATTTCATTCCTGGAAGCCAGAGAAGTGCTAAAAATGAATGAGAGCTTTGCCTGGACACCGGTGCCTGTCCTTCTTCCATTCATTAACACTCCCTAATCTGAAAAATTCACCAGCCCTATAGGTTCCCACACCACACACCAGTTATGCTGATTAGAAAATTCACGCTTCAGTATTAGTGCTGATTAAAAAGGTTTTCCTGTGCTTTATGCAGATGTTGAATATTCATCAACAGTGTCTGGTTTAAGAAATGACAAATAGCATAGGAAATAATTTTATAACTGCATCAAAAACTTATTTGTAGTGTTCAGCAATGTCCCCCTACAGCCTAGTTTATAAACAAATTATCTGAATTATTAATTTATCATGCAGGGACTGCAAAAAAGGAAAAAAATCCCAGTGGGTTATTACAGCCCTTCACAGGAAATGCATATCTCCTGGCACTAATGACATCATCAGTAACAAGAAGTTTATTTCCAAAGAACTCAAAACAAAATTTAATTAACTGTATATGATATTTTCAAATTAAATATGAGTTAAGAGGTTCAGAAGTGGGATTAATGTAACGGTTCTAAAGTAAATTCATCTTCTAGTATATTAAAAACAATAACAACAACTACAATAAAATCCCTTTCAAACTCCAAAATAAACATACAATTTAATGGAAAGATTCATTTCATCTGCTGACAATATGGAAATGATTTGCTTCTGTCTGGAATTCCCATTTGTTTAAAAAAATCAGCAAGAATGCTGTTAGATAGGGAGTGTAGCACGGGTCAGTGGTGCTGGAACTGCGATGAAAAAGAAAAATCTTGCCAATGAAATCCCCACTTTCCCCTACTTTTGGCAGATTTTCTCCTTCTGGCTGACAACAACACACAAAGTAAAGAGAGAGTAATCTACACTGCATGATGTCCATTTTGGAGTTGTCTTTAAAATAACAAATCAGACATACCAGACATATAATAGAGAACAGGACTACTTGGATTTCTACTGAAATTTCCTATGTTTGTTACCAAAGACAATTGGAAAACAAAATAAAATGGAAAACAAATGCAAAAAGTTACCTTATAAAATGAGAAATTATTTACGTCAACATAGAAAAAGTATTTGATGTTCTGCTGGGAAAAAAAAAAATAATCAAAATAAAAAAACATGAAAAAACCCAAGAAAAACCCTAGAGGAATGACAAGAATGTGGGAATTCCTCAAACTTCAGGAAAAGATCAAGGATTAGATTCTAGAATTATGTCTGTTTTAACTGTTTGGATGTTCAGATATGTGTACTATTCAAGCAGAATCAGTGTCAAGTGTTTTTTCATGATTTCCTTTTAGTAGAATTACATTTTTAGAAAGAAAGCAACAATTACCAATGCATCTTTAAGGCACTGACCAAATATTGAACAATTCTTTTTGATGCTGCAGCATTATTTGTTTGCAAAAAAAAGGCAATGAATATGCAGGACAGATGCCAAGATGAAAGGGGTCGAAAATTATATCACTGCCTTTCTTTTCAAAGGGAAGATAAATACCCTGCTACTGAGAAAACTGCTTTTCCTTTCAGCTTCCTTTGACTCAATCCTCTTCTAAGGAGAGATTATTGACAGAAGAAGCAGGAAACTTGGACACTGATGTTTTGGAGAGAGAGGAGCAAACTGCTTCTCCGCAGCCCCTTCTGCAGCTTACCTGAAGAATATATACTTCAAATCTATGAATCTAAAATTACAAACTTGACCAAACAATCTCCCTTTCCCATTTCCTTATGACCACCTTTCTGGTCATGACTTCTATGAAATAGTAGTCACTCAGAAACTATGGCTGGATAATCAATTTCCAAGGGTTTTCTTAACAGTGGTGGTGGCAATAAAAAGAAGAAGCCAGAAAGCAATAGTGAAAAAATAGCAAATTTCCCTTTATGACTTGCAGTCAGCAACAAGAACTGAAGTTTGACATCTCAGAGATTGGTAGGGAGGAAGATGAGAGAGCCTGCAATTATGGAGGAAGCTGAAGTTTTACCTAGAATTTACTAACCTATTTTTATTTTTAGAAAACCATTATGACACAGTAACTGTTTTGTGAAATGCTGAGTGTAAGAGAGGTTTTATGAAGCTATTAAAGGGTAGAGGAAAATCTTGTCTACAAAAAGTCACCACAATTATGTACTGATGTGTAAAAAGAGAAAATTATATATAATCATATGCACAGACCAAACAGCTGATGTGAAGCCAGGTGATAATAGCTAAATTATATAAATGCAAAGTTATTGTTATTATTATTGGTGGTGGTGATGACTGGTTCTTTTACCTTGGCACATAGGAGCCACTCTGTTTGGCACAGTGTATAAAGAACAAAAAATGTTGTTTGTCCTAAGGATCAACTCATTTAAGGTTTCACTGTATATTTTTCACTTTCCTAAGTCAAAAATTTATATTCCAAAAAATTGGGTAGCATCAGAAAGCCATTAAAATCAGCCAACCACAGAAACATTTCTTAATTTTCATCATATTGTTTCTATTCCCATAGTCCTGCTGATTTCATTAGCCTAGTTACTTTAGCCATTGTAAACAGAAACTGCCATCAACCTGAGATGCTGATGTTCATTTCTGCTGCACATACAAGTGTATTTCACAGCCTCACAAAGCTAGCAGGCAAGAAAGCATATTCCACCTTTCTGAAAGTATTATGAGTTGTTCCCAGTGCTGTGGAACAAAAACCACTGAGCCTTCAGGTGTAAGACACAAGTTCTAGGATGCTTGGATGTGCTAAATGCTAGATCTTTTAAGAGATTTTAATGTTTTCTCTTGAATCCTGTAGAGTTAGAAATGCAGAAATGTGTAAAATGTACAATTACTAGATACAGGGTAAACTAATACTTGCAGTCAGTGATATTCTGCAAATAATTTCTTATTTGGCAGTGCTTATAGTGAGGATGTGATTCTAGGAAGAAACATGGGGGTCCACACTGGGATCTGAGCAGGCAAAATGAGATGTTCTTCCCCTGATTACTCTGCTGGTGCCATAAGCAATTCGAGTTGGGACTAATTCTTCCCAGGTATTCTAACAGAGGACATCAAGAGGGGGGCTGGTTTCAGGAGTGACCTTGATGTGCTACTGTAATGAAACCAGTAGAAATTAATGTTCACTTACGCATGGCTTTGCCAAGCATAAGCAACACAGCTGTGTCAAATTCTTACCATCCACTTCACTGGAAACAAAACTAAGCCTGTACAGAACACTTTAAAATCCCTTACAACATATTTAGGTAACAAAATGCATAATACAAAACTTATTTCAAGGGCAAAAAAGCGGACAATCTTGCCAGGAGTTTGCTGAGATTATAATTTTTTACAGAAAAAAACAGCACTATATACCATGTATATTGACGTAATAAGATCCTGTGCAGTATGGATATTTTAAATACACATGGTGTACTAAAATTGTAAATTATCATAACTACACTTCACATAAAATAAATATTGTATTGTGTGTAAGATATTGGCATTGTGCTAAAACATACTGCAAATATAGTGAATGTGATATTTAATATACATATATAGGTTCATATCAAGTTTCTGTTAGAAATAATATAAAGTCTCTCATTCAAGACGTCTACAGGGAAAAAGCAGAATATTAATTTTCATGGTACTCCATTCCAATATTTCCATAAGTATTATGTGTCTATGTCTATATAAAACTGTTGCTACATACTAGGACCACTATAGCTGAAAATGTTCCATAAATTGAACAGGAATCTTTCCATTCCAAAAGTGCCAAATAACAGGTCACCTCAAATGGATGGTGAAAAGCATAATTATGACTGCATTTTAATACCTGCAATGAATCCAGCTTTGAAAGCTTTACATTGTTTGTATGCTATATTCCAGTTATAAATAAAATTTTAAAAGGTTCTGTATACCTCAAAAAGGATATTAAAACTTCAAAGTAAAATATATGTTTATTATGTTACTATGAAATACTACATTGCAGAGGTGTGTATAATTCTGATGGCCAAAAAAACCATACTTACAGAGTGTGAAATTATGAATTATTGTTTTCTTTACTCACAGCATTAGTTTAATTGTGCTTTTACATTTTCCAGTAAAGTTTTCACAGAGACCTATAGTCTGATAAAGCCAAGTTAAAACCGCATTCAACACTAGGCCTTTTACATAAGCTAAACAATTACCAAAATATTAAAAGATGCCCTAAAAGTACATCTATCATGTATAACATAATCTGAAGTAACACCATCAGTATTAAAATAAGCAGCGACAGTCTCACCTGTGACCCTGAAATATCAAACCTGACAAAAATGGCAGGGAACCCTCTTCAAGGAGAGTTCTGCTGTTTTCTCCTGATCCTGCATTTTAAGCCGGTTAAATTCACTCCTAGGCTCGTGCAGACTGTTTCTGCAACCCAGGCACAGCAAGCTTCATTTTGGTAATCCAACTATAGGACTATGGCCTATCCCTAATGCAGTATTGCACCTAGTTCCTTTTTGTTAGATAATCACTTCCTTATGCCTACATTCATAATCAGCACAGATAAGGTCACCTTCACTTATCCCAGCATCACTTAGGCTGGAAGGGGTACCAGAAGGTCTTTAGTCTCCCTGCTCAGAACAGGGTTGACACCGAATTCAGACCAAGTTGCTCAGGACTTTGCCCACTCCTAAAAATCTTCAGGGATATAGATACTGCAACTTCTCTGGCTATCCTGCTCCAGTGCTCAATTATCCTCATAATGGAAGTATTCTGCTTGCACCACATCAGAAACTCTCATGATTCAATTTATGGGCACTGTCTCTCTTCTCCCAATGTGCACTTCACTAAAGAGCCTGGCTCTGTCCTCTTGGTAATCCCTAAGGTCCCGTGAAGCCTCCTCTCTTGAACAAGCTCAACAAGCTCAGCTCCCTCAGCCTCCCCTCACAGGGCAAGTGCTCCAGCTCCCAACAATCTTGGTGGCTCTTTGCTGAACTTGCTTTAGTTGACCAACATCTTTCCTGTACTGAAGGGCCCAAAACTGGATGCAGTATTCCAGAAATGGTCTAATGAGTGCCAAGCTGAGGTGATTAAGCACTTCCCCTGATCTAGTGGCTACAATCCTATTTTTACAGCCAAGTACACTGTTAGGCCTCATCACAGCCAGGTGGGACTTGTGTAGGTTACTGTCCACCAGGACTCTCAGGGACTTTCCAGCAGAGTTGCTAACCAGCCAGTCAGTCAGCCCCTAGTCCTCACCAATGCAGGGGGTTAGTCTGTCCCAGGTGCAGGACTTGGCATTTTCCTTGTTGAATATCATAAGGTTCCTCTCAGCACATTCATCTAGCTTGCCAGGTCCATGTGAATGGCAGCCCTGCCCTCATGAATAGCCACTATACCCCCAAATGGTGTCATATGCAAACTTGATGGGGGTGCTGTCTGTCTTGTCCTCCAAGTCATTGATAAAATATTAAACAGGATCGGTCTCAGGACAGATCCCTTAAAAACATCACTTGTGACCAGTCACCCAAGGTAGAGCATAGATGGTGAAGCTATAGAGTTTGAGCAGTGATGCAGCCAGGTTTTCCCTCACCTAATAATCTACCCATCTAGACTGTAACATCGCAGCTGTGATACAAAGGTGGGAGAACATATCAAAATCCTTGCTCAATTCTAAGTCAATGACACCAATCCCCTATAAAACACTGATGACTTATATGCGTAGTATTCTACAACAAAAATATTTTAACACCATGTTTTCAACCCAGTTTGTGTATTCCTTCCTTCTAGGTGACAGCTGCTCTAACTGATAAGGAGCTCCTCTTATGAGATGCATCCCATCAACCACAGGTCTTGTGCAGTCTAATGCTCTGATTAAACTACTTCACCTCATGGTTTCTGATATAACTAGGGAAAAATCATATAATACACCTGAATATTCACCGAATTTCAGATATTAATTTCATGTGGCTACTGTTCCAGCCCCCTGGTGACTACTTTTCCAAACATCTGGGTGATTGAATTTTGCTGAATTACAACCAGAAAGCCAAATATGTGCTTGCACACTAGTATATTGATAGCAGGGATGGTATATTTCATTAGGGACAGGATGCAGTCTGAAGAAGTTCAGGGGAGATGGAGATTTTTACAAAACCAGTGGCAGACTCTTGGAATACAAACTAAGTAGTTAATTCAAGATCCACATTTCACACATTGAAGCATTTACTCATCTGCAACTTGCCTACTACCCCCCAGAACATTTAATCACATTCATTCTCAAAAACCTACGTACATATTTAATTGGTTGATGGATCGGGGCCTTAACTGAATAGGGCAGAGCTGCGGTGCAGTGGAATGACTAGGACACCTGAGGCTGTAGGACTCATCTCATCCAACATTAGACATCCAACATTTATAACAAAAGCATATATCTCAGCCAGTTACTATAGACCCCTTTCATAATTAATGGAGAGAAATAGACATTTCTAGGGTGCAATTCATCAGTCTTACTTTAAACATCTGCTTTAGGAAGAGATGAATTGCACCCGTCAGGTGCATATTTTTCCCTGCTGGTTATAAAGGGGATCAAGGTGGCTACCTCAGAGGCAGCATCTATATTTGAATCCTGCCCCAAATAAAGCCTCTGAATGGACTTAGGCTACAGAAAAGACTCTCAGCAACTTGTAAGTTGCCTCTGAGACTTGTTCTGCACCTTGATTCCTAACTTGGGTTCCTGCCTGCTGCACTCTGGTCTGTAGTTCTGTAGTTCTTGGTTTGTTTTCTGCTCATACTTGCTGAAGTATCTGTCCCCACCTATCCTGTAATGCCTGCTCCTGTTCCTGTCCCCTGACC
Organism: Morus bassanus; assembly: GCA_031468815.1. Lineage (NCBI taxonomy): Eukaryota > Metazoa > Chordata > Aves > Suliformes > Sulidae > Morus > Morus bassanus. The sequence goes on along the minus strand of CM062571.1, from coordinate 56,327,383 downwards.
ACAAATTTAAAATCCCTGGCACTCTGACCTTTGTCTGAACCTGTTTTAGGCTTCTGCCTTGCCTCTTAGGTTTGGCATATATGGATGTTTTTTCTTCTGGGCTTCCCTCCTGACTTCTGCATAAGGCACTTTCTCCCTAGACTGGAGCATGAAGACTCCTTCCAACTCTTGACATTGATGTGTCTTAATCACAGGCTCCAGGTTGCACTTCCATCCCATTTCCAGCCCAGTTTAGCAGCCCTGTCCATCCATGCCCTAGTTATAGTAATTAGGCTGTCAGCTATTGAAGAAGGGATAGCATTTGCCACATAACTTCTTCTGTGCTGTAAATTGCTTACTAGCAATATGATTCAATGAATATGACTATTAAATGATACTTACAATAATAGAAATATAAAGGTAATACAGATCATTAATGGCGCAACGCACTTAGGGGACACTGAGCATAGGGACAAACCTCAATATATGGACATCTGTCTACATGTAGCTACTACCATTCAGCTATTGATCTTCTGAAACTCTTCAGTCATTTTTTTAAAATAGCCTCATAATTTTTTTATTGTCTCCTCCATGACTTCTTTTTCATCCTGTCCAAAGTATCTCTCTAGTCTTCTTTCTACCCCTTCTCTATTATTTCTCCACCTCTTAGTATCAGTAACAGAAGCTGTTTGAGCAGAATGGAGCATACCATATTCCCTGAGCTCAGCAAACATGTAACCCCAGCCAAAGCCCTCTTTAGGAAGGTCATGCATGTGGATTATTCTATCAACTGAGCCTGCCAACTGGAGCAACAGTTTTTCCAATAATAACAAGCTTCTGATGAGGATCAAACAAAATACTGATCATTCCAACCAGACCATAATTTTGCTACTACTAGTGACTCTGCTAGTGGCATCTCCTTATAGAGAGCAACTGGGTGACTGAAATCCTCCATGTTCTCAATAGAACAGCCATTTATTACACTTCCAAAAAACCTGCTGATACAAATTTGCTTTAACTTTTTTTTAATATGACAGAAGGCTTTGCCACAGTACCCAACAGAAAAATCTTAACTTTTACTAACTCTTACAGTAAACGGAGATGATACTAAACTATGTAGAGTTACAAACCCAAAATAAATCAAATTAGTTGCATATTATTATATTCATTTTTCATAAAAACTCAATCAGATTGTTAAATGCAACTGCAATGAAATAAAGGGGAAAGGGATACAAAAAGACACAGCTTCTCCATCCTTGCAAGTGATAATATAGCCATAATAATCCATTCATCACCCTTTCTCTACCCTTGAAATTACATGTGTATTTGCTTTTCTTTGGCTGATCAGTAAACTACTAAACACAACTCATAAAAGAAGAGAAAGCTTTAGCAAATGGGATATTAATTGTTAGAAACAGCTCAACTGTACAAAAAAAAATTTTACAAGCAACATTATCCTTTCTAACACGCCTTTTGTCATTAGCATACAAAGGGGCCCTGCTATTGCCCTTTTCAAACACTTGAGTATGTTAATGTCCATAATGGTGACCTAATCAGTTTAGGTGTATCATCCAAACAGTCTCACAGAAGCAATTGAGAGAATGTCATTGAGGACTTGCAAATGTAGTGTGCTTCAGCGTATCTGCAGAGCAGGCCAGAGTGTGACGGATGGCAGCTATGTTATACTCCTTCTCAAAAGCTACTGATCTCTTGCATAAAATCACATTCCAAAACAAGGCTTCATTGGTATTTAAATGGATAAGCATGGAAGCACTGTTAGATTCAAGTTCTGGTAAGAGCTGTGAGACATTCTTCACATAAAAATCCCAGATTTTGAGCTTGGGATCAGAAGCTATACCCATGAAATATAGCTTAATACAGCCTGTAGGCAAAATATAAAGCTGTGTAAAAATAGGTGCTTGAGTCCTTGCCCTATGCATGACAGCAAATGTCTTGCATGTGGGAGCATGAGAAAATTTCTCCTAAACTGAAAATGGTAAAGTGTTAATGAATAGAACATAGAAAATTAACTTATAACACCTTTCCATTTTTAATTTTATCTAATTTTTTAAAAATTATAGTAACATAAGAATAAGTTATGGAAAAGGCCTAGGATGATATTCTGATTTTATGCAAAAATGGCTGAAGAATCTGGTATTGATTTGAAAGTGAGGAGTAAAACCATGTGCAAAGCACTTTCATTTGTTTTGCCAGCAAGGAAAACAAAATATTTGTGTCACTAACAAAATTACTAAAGGTCAAAGTTCTAACCCAGAGGCATATTACAATCTTTTATCTTGTGCACATAACTAAGAAACACCAGCGCTGCACAAATGAAGTATCTTGATGAAAATTCTCCAGCTTTCAACACCCCACTAAGTTCTTCAAAACGTGTTTTGTAATGTGAGGAGGCAAAATGAAATGTAGAAACAGATGTTCTTCCCTCTTCATTTGCTCAGAAAACATTCCCCTTAAATTAATTCAAGTCCCTCCCACTCAGTATAGAGATTCCTCTTTAAATACCCTGTCTTTTAAACTTTGATGAGGAAATAAAAAAGCACATCACACAATAATAAATTCATAACTGACAACAGTAACAATGAAATGGAGTCACTACAATGTGAAAATGCCTTTCTAGGAGGTCTATTTTATGAAATACACAAGACTTGAAATTCTCCCTTTTTCTTATCTTGCATTTATTTATGGCTCTGACCTTGTTAACACAGGGGATGCTTGGACTGAAGGAAGCCATGGGAGAAATAGCAAGTGGAATCACAGCGAAGGTGAAAACAGCCTGTGTTACCTATTTTCAGAAGAATCTGAATTTCAAAATTACCTTTGAGACATCTGCATTTACCTGCACGGGGCAGAATCACAATATCTACAAACTGCTTTTCTCCTCCTTATGTGCAGATTTTCAGAGAAATTCAGCATTAAGGGTTATGTATGGGCTGGTAGTGTAGCCTTGCAGCAGATCTGCAAAACAAAACAACTCATGCATAAGATCCAGCATCCACACTGTACATATTTCAATGGGAGTTTACTTTAGGCTGGTCATTGTACAGCCCATGGGCTCAGTGTCTGTTTGCAGTCAGTGTATAATTTCAGTATGCTTTTGTAGAATATATCCCAGTTTATTTTCATTCTAACAGAGCCCAGCTCATGTTGTCCAAGGTGACTGCATGATGTGAACAATCCTCTTTTAAAATCCATAAACAATTATACTCCAGGCTACAGAAGAACAATTTTAACTAAATTGTTTCATTTTGCAGGCAAGTAAAAACAGCAGAAATGCCAGTGGTCTGTTTAGTTGATGTTTTTATTTAATTTGCTTTGAATCACTTGTCAGGAACTACATTTTTTCCTAACAGTTAATTTTAAATTAGTTCTTCATGGTGGAATTGAGATGGAAAAGTATGTAGGTCCTAATGTTGACTGATAAACAAGGTGGTGCTTCCCCCTCTGCAACGCTACTTTATCTCTTGTCGGTACATCACCTGTGCTCAGTGTAAGGGTGTCATTCATGCTGCCTGGGGCCAAATTTCCCCATCCAAAATAAGACCAGAAGCTGTAGCCAGTCTGCCTCGGAGGGGACAGCAGGCTGTGAAACAGCCCAGTTGTGAGTAGGTCCAACAACTCTGTCTCCAAAGGTCCAATACCTTCCAGATGTACTGTATGTTTCCTTCAACAGCAAAGTGGCTAAACACAATGATTTAGTTCATTCTGTTCTCCTCCTCATTTCAGAAATTAAAATGAAACCCACCTTTACTTGAAAGTTCAAATTACATTTAGACTTAAACACAAGCTTGGGACTTCTTTCAGCTTTTGAAAGCCATTCTACTTCTATAAATGAAGATTTTTTCAGATCTCTCAAAACAGAGCTGTTTTCAGCTGGCTTAAATGAGCATAGCTTCTAGGCTTTGTATAAAAAACAAACAAACAAGAAAAAACTATGCTGGAAAGTATGCCCTCACCCAATGGTAAAGAGTCCTACCCATGTGCTCTTGTCTCTCACGTTGTAGTACAGCACCTTACACTGTTAAACATACTTTTTCGCCATCTCTACTGCTGAGAATCAGTTGGATGCTTCAGTTCCCTCGGCATTTCAGTTGTTTTTATTCTTTCAGCTACATGCTGTTATCATGAATTATCTGATTTCAAAGAACAGAAAATGTGTCTTTTTGTAATAAAGCCGTTTGAGCTATTTAAAATGTGTTTTCCAGATTATCAAGCTTTTTGTCACATTAGAATTTTGCTTTAACACAGATAAGCCATAGCTTCATCAAGTTTTATCTTGCCCAAACTGAGCAAGGGGCAGGCTGACTCACTGACAAGTAATAGAAAGCAGAGTTTTTCATCTCTATGCCACCAGCTGAAATTCAGCAAAGGTCATCACTGATAACCAACTGAGTTTTTGATGGCCTTATGAAATTAGCTGATTGTCTTGTTAGAGTGACTAATGGACAGATGTTCTTATTATAAAAACCATTATACCAATTGATAACCTCTCTTGGTCAACTCAACAGAGACATGAGGAACTGAATGAGGCACAGGTGCTCAACCACTCTCTTACATCAACAACTGGCACCTGGAAAATATGTTTAAGGGCATATTGCCAGGGGTTAAGTGTGTTGCACCTATTCTGAAGCTGAAAGATTTCAGACACCTAAGCTGTTAGTCTATTACCTTTCTTAAATGCCATGCTATTCCAAGTTTTGTTTTAGAAAATAAAGAAAGGAAAGATACTGACTCAGTCCAAAATTCAAATTGACCTAGGCAGTCAGGGCAAATTAAAATATTCCACAGTAACACTGAAAATAATTGGTGCAATAATATATGATTGAACAGTATAATTTTATAAGCCTCTACTGGTATCAAGTTCTTGCTATTCTGATGCATTTTCCATGTAAGTCTTTTCCAGTAGAAACCAAGACGTTTGTATTGTATAAGAAGAGACATGTTGTAGAGTTGTTCGCTGAGGCTGGATTTTAACTTCTATTTAAAAGAAGACATCGTCATTAAAAGCAATGATAGAAAACCTTGATTCGCCTCCTCTTTTTAGGGGTAAATTTCTTCTGTGGCTGTCAAATATAATTTTCAAAAATATGTTTCTACTTGCTATGTCCTCAGCATTGCAAATTATTTTTCAAGTTAATTTTACCAACTCAGTTAATTATCAGCCTTTTCAGACTAATTAAAAAAAATAATCTAAAGAAATATACTGCCAACATTGGCTCTGGATGCCAGAAACTCATTGCTTCTTCCTGAAACAAGCAGAATACATAACACTTCAGCAATTTTTCCTGCACTGTACTTAAAGCAGACTTCCCCAGGGCTTACAAAACCTGTGCATTTAGTGGAGACTATTAGTTCATTCATCAAACACATGATATAAACCACTCTGTTATGCACTTTCAAATCAAAAAAGATAAAAAAGAAAGAAGGAAAAAAGGTGCATACAAAGGTAACAGTGCTCACTGAAGGACATGCTTTTTAGTGCTTGGCTGTACAAAAACATGTTCACACAAACAACTGTCGCAGCAATTATTTATGATTAAAAAACATGGGAATGTTGTGGTGACTATGCATTAGAAGTCTAGTATATGTCAATTGTTTTATTCATGATAAACAGATCATTTAGTTGGAAAAATCCCATCTGCCTAGATATATCTCTTATTATTTATGAGAACCATGTTTAGGAATGCAGGCAGCACATGTGCATAATTAATCCTGAAGAGAATTAGACATTGTTTGATTCACAGCTGAATGCAATTAGCATTAGGAAGTTTACATATGTTGGCAATAACACAGATTAGCAACTAAAGTGCTTGTTAAAAAATTTAACCTGAGGCTGCTGGAGCAGACCTCTCTTAATGATGCTTTAAATGTTGTTGATGAAGTAATAATCAATTTTTTTTTATAAATAGTAAATCAAGAATTTAGGTCTAATTAGCTGGGCTACAGATCACTTCACTTACGTATCCAATGTACATGTGATGTGCGCTGTGAACTTTCTTTGAGTCTGGTGTGCAAACAGTTGTTAAGGGAAAGATGTGATCCCTTCTGTAAAAAAAAAAAAGAAAGAAAGAAAAAAAAGTCACAGATGGGGAAGAATGAGATGTCTGTGGTGGGAGTGACTCTATGCTCCTGGCACTCAAGAAGGAAAGAGCTTTTCCTTTGTTATTTCAGAGCTTTTTAACTGAAGGATGAAGAAACAATGCCTTGTCTGCCTTTTTAAAATATAATAATTAGATTATAATTCACAGTCTGTGAAATGAAGCCCTCTAATGGAGAGGGAGGAGGAAGAGAGAATATAAGTGATGAAAGTGAGGAGGCAAAGTAAAATTGAGCTGTAATTGTTTTCACTTCAACTTTAAGAAGTTCAACATTAATTAAAATGTTTCTGCACCACTCACCACCAGATTGGCACAAAAGAGGGCTGGCTGGTATGCGCAGCTGCTGACTGGCAGGGATGTCAGCAAGGCAATTGCCAGGAAGGCTGCAGTTACACACGCACACTCCACACACACATACAGACCCATATATTCTAAAGACTATGCTGCAGTTAGAGCAAACATTTCTGTTTTTATTCCAGTAGCAGGCCAGCATTTCCTTCCAGGTAAGAAATTAATACTTCCTGAAACACCTAAAACAGTTTGAAAATTGTTCCAAGATATCTTTGCCATTACTTTGGCTTAGCGTTTTCTTTGTTTTTCTCATCATCAATTACGTTTATTCGTGTGGGAGATGCTCAGAGACATAAACTTCAGCTGAGCACCTACCATGCCCTAAGAGTCAGCAGGAGCTGGATCCATGAAGAGTTTTCCTTCTCCTTCAGCTATATTGACTTCTTAACCTCCAAACATTTCTTCATTTGAGCAGGTGCTCTTGGGGGATGTATTGTGCAGTCCCTGTAATCACCCTTCATACATCAGAGGCACAGGAGAGGGTACTAATTACTATCAGTGAATTAAATTACAGGAGGGTCCCGCAGTCCCTGCTTCTTCTGGCAGATGCCTGTGTCTCCCTGCACCAAGCACAAGGATGGGTATGCCTGTAGCCTCAAACCTTCCTTCCTCTGCAGGCTGGGAAGCCCATCTCAGGATGGGATGGATAGCCAGGAAAATTTTAAAGTAGCTGAAGGAAGAGGGAACAAGCAGAGAGCCAGAACTGATGGGACTTTGCTTCCCCCAGAGCCAAAAGTAACTCGTTTTGCATGTGACAACACAAATTGGGCACTTCCTTACTCACCCATCTACACCGCTGCCAAAGACTGTAAATAATCTTGAAATGGAGTCAGAGCTAAACTGGAAAAGGCATTTAGGCTCCTAAAAATGGGAAAATGTGCTAGCAGGCATTCAAGAATGAATAAGAGCTCTCATCAGAGGAAGAGCATGGAGCGCAGAGCAGCTTCAGTTGGACACATGTCCTTCCAGGAGGCATGGAAGAGAGCAGCCAGCCCAGACGATTTCCCTGGTGAATGGCAAGTTCTCCCCGTAGCTCCGGAGGGGAGCAGAGAAGGCTAAGCCTATGGGGAAAGCCTGCACACCTCTAAAGGCTGAGTGGCTTCTTCTTTAAATGATAAGTGTTGCAAATTTGTAAGTGCTGCTCAGTCCCATGATTTGATATCCATTATATCAATTCTGTAGGCTGTGTGGGAGCTCATGATGCTTCTCTTAGTCACTGAGACTGATCAGACTAGTAAGTATCACCTTGATTTTTGTACAGAAAAATAGTTATCTGCATCCAAGTTTAATTGTCAGTATTTTGTGCGTTCAAGTCCTATAAAAACAGATGATTCTGAGGAGACATGGCAGTAGCCTGGTGCAATTTTAAGAAATTTCCAAGACATCTTGTTTGTTTATCTTTGTTTATCTGATAAAGCCAGATGAAAGGAACAGAATACCTAATATGTCAGAAGACTGAAGTGAATTTAGACTGCTGTGTCTCACAAGAAAGGAAGGAAGGGACAAATGAATGAATGAACTTTGACTTTTCTTAAGTAGACAGGGCAGCGGGGCTCTGACTGATGTTTACAAAAGTAGATGCGTTTGAAGCAGCACCATACGGAGAACTTGGAAGAGTTTAAGGGTTAAGCAGGAAGAGCCTTAGGAACCAACAAGATTGAAAAATATTCAACTCTAAAATACATTTATCACCTTTTACAGAAAAGGAATTCTCATAAGCTAAAAAAGGGATAATTTCTGTGCAACATGCCTGAGAAAATTAAGAATTAGGTCATAAGGAAGGTGAACAGAAGTAGCAGCTTGGATGCACCACGACAAACAGTTTCACTGCATCCAAACATAAATTATAACAATCTATTGGGCAATGAGAGGAACTTTGCTTGTTCTCATGCTGTCCTTGCTTACAGATCAAGGAGAAGGTTTCAGGTCACTAGACTTCCTACAGTGCCAGCCCTTGCCTCTGTTTACCACTTGAAACAATAAAATCCTGAAGCAGATGCCTAGCTTCAGAAGCCTGAGTACTGCTAACTGTTAGATACTGAAATAGCATCCTCTCTGTATATTAATAACCCCATGAGTAAGAGGATTGTTTATAATCATTTTTCCAATAGAAACAAATTAAACTCAGAACTGACAGAAATTTGTTGAAAATAAGGACTTTTCACTTCTGCCTTTTTCTAATATAACAGGCTCTGTAAGGTGAATAACATAAAAAAATGAAAAAAATATTTCTTCATTCAATTCCTTTTCTTCAGCTCATGCACTGTGATATTCTTTTGCAGTTCTTTGCTGTATGCACTTTGATAAGTTAAAATGTACCCAACGAGTAGCCAAAGAAGATGCTATTATTTGCAGAATAGCAGTAGTAGCATATTCCACTTCCAGCTAATTATAAAGAAGTGCATATTTTCTGTGAGATATAGGAAGAGTTTTTACGGTCTAAATTATTCTATGTTGGCTTTAGGAGGACAAACATTTGTTGTTGACAACTATTTGATCTGTCTCATAATTCTGTCACTGTGACAAAATAAAACTATATTTTATTCTTTATTTCTGTGATCTTTCACCTAGATAAGAACCAACACCTGGCATCTTTTCAAATTTTCTTTTTTCTTTACATCAGTGGCAAAAGTTAAAAAGGTAACATAAAAAGAAAGATGAAAAAGGAAAGCTGTTCAAATTGAAGGACTGCAGTTTCAAGTTTCAATCCTGTATCAAAACATCTCCGCCTCATCTTCTTTCTCAGTCATCACAAATGAAAAGTACAAAGAAGTACACAAACATCAGTACAATGCTGTGTGTGTACTGCTATCCAAAAATCACAGTTACCAAATTATACCTGACATATCAAAAACTGACAGTCACATCCTCAAGATTTTCTTCTGTTCGTTCCCATGGACCTTCTTTATTAATAAATCTGACACATAAAAAGCATCTGTATGACTAAAGTGTCAGTTACTGGAAAGACCGTTTTGATCTACTTCTTAACTTTTATAAGAAATATTCTCTTTTTTATGAAGACAGGATCCGTTCACTGACTGCCAGCTTTCAAATGACCACCTCTTGAAGTTTAATTTTAAGTTTTAAATAAATATTGTATGCATGCAGAATAATTATGATGCTCTGGAGAGACACTGTATAATGACATTGATTCTTTTTTATCTAAAAATGCCAAACCCTTGAGGCAGCAAAGTCTGTATTTGCCACAGATACAAGGAGGTTCATTCTACATGTTAAATTATAATAGGTTGTTCATGTTTCTGTCACTAAGTAGGCAGCGAAACATCCATTGTAAACTTCAATTTTCAGCTGTTTAAGACTTACTGGTAAAAATTGGCTTTGGTCAAACATTCAGTATGGAGCGTTTGAGCTGTGGAATAATTGTTCCCCTAAAAGTAAAAGGTGACTTGTAAATTCTGCTGTAATGTTGTGGAACTACTGAAAAGAAAGCATCTTGGGTTTGGATACACGTTAACACCCATTACTGAAAAAGCATTGTCTTTTACTAATAAATGTTGTAGATGTTATTCATAAAAGTATACAGTTATTTCAATATTGAAAAGAAACTGAAATCCCTACTTAAGTGTGAAAATTAGCACTTGTGCATGCAAAGCAGCTTCTCATTTTATTTTTATTATATTTAGTACACCTAAATAAATGTTCTGATTTGATAATTTACCCCAAAACCAAAATTACTGCAAAGCCGTAGACAAAAAGTCAATAATGTGATTAAGCAAGTTCATTTTTTTTATCTGTTCCTTGGTTGACTCCTTAGGTTAGCAGGCTTTTGTCAGGAAAGAGTGATTTCTTTTACTGAACATATATTTGATCATTCATAATATGTACAGATCCTTTAAAAAATGACTGATGTCTTGAACACCTGCATTTGCTTTAAAACTGCCAGCTACAGTGTTTTCACTATATTATTATTTTTGTTCTCAATAGTAAAGAATAATAATGATATATATAACCATAATATTACCATTAATAATTAATCATTCTTAAGAACAATAAAAATGACAGTAACAACAGAATTAATGGGGTCCTTCATATCCTAATCCAAAATCAGGGGGAGAAGGCTCTGAAGACTATAGTAAGTACCCAGAAATAATTTCCATTGCAACCTTAGCTTTCATTAAGTTCCTTGAAAGATTCATTCCTCTCATTTAAATGCAGAAAAAAATTAGTCATCTAAATCTGTATTATATATTGATATGAAACTCCTCAGTCTTTTTTTTGGGTGAGAGATAGGTACATTTGGAAAGCAAGTCATTCCACCTACCTAAATATCTACTTTATGGTAGGTGACTATGCCTCTTGTCCTTAAGGCCTAGCAGACTAGATGCCTAACTTTTAGATACCTATTCTTAAAAGAGGTGTTCCTAATTTATTGTTTTGGGGTGCATAATGACAGCAGATTAATATCCTAACGTTCAGTAGTTATTCCTACGCAAATAACCCAACTGTGTTTAGACAAAACTGTTTGACAGAAAGCACACCAAACCAGGCTGAAATGTGTAGACTAAAATTGCAACTATTCTTCCATTACATTTCATGTATGGTTGGTTTAAATGGTTTGATTTTAATAAAACCATGGACCAAGTGCCTCCTGCTTTGGAAGGCTCACAGAAATTCTCTCCTGAAGGACGTATCCTCATATGGATGAGAGTCTTCCTCCAGTGAACAGGCTCCCGTCCCCTGGTCTTCCCATTCAATCCCCAGCCAAGGTCCAGAAGGACTCACTGCTCTTCTAGAAATTCTTCAGAGGGCATAATTAGCAGGAGTATGCCAAAAGCATGCCATACTTTAGTAATGCAAACTTTGTTGCATAGAGAGTGGGATTCATCTCACGTACTGTGAGAGTTCTTACATGAGTTAAGCAACCAGACTCCCTGTACAGTCATGGAGACAAATAGACATTTCTAGAGAGTGATTCATTTGACTTATTTTTCACTTCTACCTTGAGAGATTAGTCGTACGCTAAAACTGCTATTTCTCTCCACTAATTACAGAGGGAATAAAAACTATTCTTGGAGATGCAGATATCTGTATGTATCAGATATATGTATTAAGAACCTCTGAAGTTAAAGGGCTGAATACTATTAAAAAACAAAACAAAACAAAACAAAACAAAAAAAACTAATTTCCTTTGCATATTCATAAATTTGTTTGTGTTTTCCTTCAACAAATTTTGTTAGTAACATCTTTTTCTTTTATAGCTAAATTTGCTTAATGTTTCGTACAGTATATTCTTCCATCACATATTTTAAATGTTTCTCTGTTCTAGACACAATCTTGGAGAGAACTGTTCTTGGCTATGCAGGCAGACAAAACTGTCTCCTACATTCATCACCATGTGTTGACTTTTTAACTTCCTTCCCTCTAGAAATAAAAGTTTGCATTGGGTTTCCAGATAAAAGTATTCTCATAAACGATTGAAAGCATTGTGACCCAGCTTTTATCATATTTTTAAAGCAAAATTGCCCACTGATTTTATGAAGAATTTCTCCAGAAATTCTTTAATGATTTGGTCCAGTATAGATTAAGCTGAACATCCTTGTTTGCAATTTTGTTTCTAAGATTCCCTTCATTATTAATCCACTTAGTATTCATTGCAATTATACTAAGTATAATTGTTTTGCTATTCATGTGGCTGTCAGAAGGGTTTTTATAGGCCTTCCATTATAATTAGGCATACATTAATAGACATTTAAAGCATGTTACCATTCTTAACAAAACTTGAAGATGTGTTCTACTAAAAATGAAAAAGCCTAATAGTGAAATGTGAACACTTCATTTTAAAATACATAGTCTTTACCCTTGAAGTATCTGTAATTGGAAGTTTTCGAATTTCTTTTCTTGCCTCAATCCAGGACACTGACCTGGATTCAGTTAATGATGGACTGTCTGGTTATGTATCTCCTAAACAGAAGTACATTGTCCACTTGCAAGATATTTGGTCACCCAGGGACAGCAATAAGTAGGTCAGAGAATACTCTCATAATTCTAGAAAACTCTAGAAAACTGCTATAGGCAGTATTTCAAGTCCAAGCAGGGAAACTTTCTCACTAGAGGGTTTTATGGCGGGGGTTTCTAGGTAAGAGGCCATCTCCAGAAATCACAGACATGATGTCCACAAGGACAGGCTTGGTTATTATCCATTGGCTATTGAATTTTAGGTGGCCTAACAAGTTCTCAAATAAATCTTGTTAGAAATAAAGTGCATCTCTTTCTTTAATGGAGCCTGTAAGTCTATCAACTACACCACAATTAACCGCTTTAGTGTGCTGTTCTGGCTTATAAGGAAAAAATTAACCAGGTCCATCGTATTCAGCCTCTATTCCAGATGCACACAAAGCCAAAGGAAAAGGCACGGAACCAGTGCCAGAGCAGTCCCTCTTTCTCTAAGCACACTATTTATGAATATGTATACATAAGCTAAATAAATCCCATAACTCTTCCATGTAATGTGAAATATTTGTGACAAGAAAGTTGAAGAACAGCCTTTCCAAAGGTATCTGGCAGGATGGTGTTTAGGAACGCTCCCTGAGAGACAGGAAACATCTTCCAGCTTGGGAAGATGGAGGGGACAGATCCTGGGTCTTCCTGGACCTACTCAGAAACTGTCCAGCTGGGGGCTTGCATATAAAATGGATAATCTTCTTCCAGTAGTTTTGTGAAGTTAGACCCAAAACAGAATTCCCAACCAAAATTTTTAAGCTGATATAACTTCAAATTAGCCAACCTTACATTTCTCAGGAAGAGAGCATTTGCCAAAAAGAAACTGTGCTGTTCTAGGCAATAGTAACCCAAAGAAAAAGCAATGATGTGATGACACTTCCCTCTCTGTGCTTTTCAAATAAGGAATAGAAACAGAAAATCTTCTTGGCCTAAAGACACTCAGATTACTACCTAAGTGTAGAAAAAATTTACTACTCCTCAAGGCTGCATGACTTAAGCCAGAACTGAGACTGCACATAGTGTATTAGCTGGATTTGAGATCTATGTAACTTTTGTCTCTCTTGATGTTAATTTGCAAAATATCCCTATGAAGTCATTTAGGGTTATTTTTTTGTTTGTGTTTTTCTGAGAGAAAGCAAGCAAGAGAATTCTGTGATGGGTTTTATCTTAAGCCCCTATCAAACAACTTGTTCTGAGGACAGGCTTACTTTCTAAAAATGTTATCATGGTTTGAAGCTGCTGTCTGCTTTCATGTCTCAGGCCCATGCTAATTATACCTAGCAGGAATCTTGCAAAAAATGTAACATCATGTGGCAATAGAACAACAGGTCCAAACCACTTCAAAACTCCTTACTGCATTTTGCACAGTCTTCACTATACTAAAATAATTAAGGAAACATTGTGAGGATTACTTAGCAACATATAAAAATCAGAAAGACAATAATGCCTCAGTACAGAACTGTATTTTGATCCAAATTTATTTTTAATAGCTTATTCTAAAACAAAAGAAAGATTTTAATTAGTACACATAATTTCACATGCTAGATAAAAAAGTAGGTCATCTAGATATAGAAGAGTTTCACAACTATTTGTCATACCTTATGTTGCATATACCTTTAAGCAGAAGAAAGACAACAAGAAAAATATTATATGTTATAGTAAAGAATGAACACTTATACAACTCTTCATCTTAAATTGTGCTTGCCAGGCAGGAACTCCAAGTATCTCTGAGTACAGTGTGAGGTACCTTTAAATGGCTTTCCAAGTAAAGGAGACAAAATAATAATTTCCATATATCCTATGGCTGGAATTAGGGAATGTAGTATGGACTAACCTATCTATACTATAATTAAATCATTAGCTCTTTCATGGAATGAAGAGGAGTTCAGCATCTGAATATAGTATAGTTCAGTGCCTTAAACAAATTAGCCTGTAAAGACCTATAGTCCAAAGTGAAGACAAAGTTCAGTTCGATTGGTCTTTTCTAAATTTTTTTCCCTAAAAGCTAGAGATTTTATATGCCTAATGAAAATAGGGAAATTCATAAGAAAATAGGTCATTAAACTTTAGAGTATAATAATTAAGCAGCTATCTCTCCATGTGTCTTATTTGCAAATTAATAAAACCTAAAAACAACATAACATTCCTACATATTGATTAACACCTAGAAAATTCATTGTTTTCTATCTTTGTGTGCTTCAGCCAAGGAGTCCTGCCTTTTTTTCTTTTCATTTTTCTTCCCCTTTTTTCCCCCTCCAATTGTTAACGAAAGAAGCAGCATTTCAAGAACAACAATTAGGTTGGTTTGTGACACTGGACTCCTTGGGGATAGTTTCGGAGCACTGCTGTAAGTAAGCCTGTAGGACACTGTTTCAAACAAACTACACTCCTACAAAGGGTTTTTCTTCTTCTTGTGCTGTGTAATGCACACAGGGATGTATGTATTCAGGACAAGGAAAGAAAATTAATAAATGGAAGAAAAACAATAAACAAATTTAATGGTATTTAATGGAACTCTTGTCTACATGCTCTTCCCTTAAAAATTATCATTTGTAAGTGCAAGTCCTTATCCTAAGGTACGTCTTAGTCTAGACTGAGGCAGGAAACTCTAGGTCAGACATAAGGTGACTGAAAAAATGCATATAATTTATTCATATCTCTTAATGTGAAATGTGTATTTGAAGAGACTAAGTATCTCAGAAAGACTTTTTTTGCAACAGCCAATTACTCTCAGCTTTTTAATTCTGGCAATGCATTTGGAACATTTCCATTGTTCTAAGGGTTAAAAACTTCACTGTGACAATGACGAGCCTTATTACTCAGTCAAAGTAAATGGATCACCATATAACCTTTCAGAAATGTTCTTCCTTAAGCTATTAAAACATTCCATGCCCTTAGATGACAACAATTTCTCTGCCTTTTGAAATTTCTTTTCTATCCTGCAGAGTTCATAGAGATATGCTTGGTTAAAATCAACTTATATAAAACTATGCACTGTAAATTCTGACACTTCTGTTTGAATCTCTTTTCAAACACTTGTCTTTGCTCACCATAATAGATGTCAGTTCTTCTGATGTAGTTCAAGCATGAGCTTCATATGAAGACTCAGCTATGTCTATTGCATTTCTGAAGCTACTACTCACTGAAGTTTTGTGCTGTTTGACATCAAAGATAGGCAAGAATCACCTGCTGAGTTCACATGCATGGAGCAAAACATCTTCAAATCACTTGTGCTAGACAAAAGTTTTTCATATTAAGCTTTCACTATCATGTGGACTTAAAGACAAATGTAGTCCTTGTTAAAGTTGCAGCATCGTGTTATTAAACTATGCATCTGGGCCTCATGATTTGTATAAGTTTTAAGACGAAGGATAATCATTTAGTTGATTTATTTTTTGGCATAACTTTTAAATAATTCTGTTGCACAAAAAAATTGTTTTTCATTCAATATGCAGTGATTTTGCTCAAAGGTAAAAAAAATTTGAAAGCATGGCATGCTCTAGCTTAGAAAAAACAGTGCTCTACTTTTTCAAACTTTAATAGCTGACTTTTTTTATCAATTTGAAAACCAGAAGGAGGCAACAGTTAAAACATATATTGTATATAGGGAACATAAATGAAACAAATTCATATTCTAAAAGTTCACAGATCTGCTTTTTGAATAAGTTTAATCAAATAACACACTGAAAAACAAATACCAAGGTAGAAGAAAAAATATTTATGAAGGATCAAGAACTACTGTACAATGGATGTGTGTCTAATGGATGCTTCATCAGCATAACTGTGCCAGAGTTTTTAATCACAGTGACTCCAGCGATGGCTTTATATGTAAACCAAATTCTACATGAATATATGCATAGGAATTATATTTTGGAACAGTCGTGTATGAAAAATATTTATAATTAGTCCGCGATTAAATGTCACCAAGTGACTACATTAGGTGCAAACCGAAACACAACAGGGCGTGTGATTGTTGCGAGATAATCTAATGCCTTGGGTGTGTCAGCTCAGTCAGCAGATGCTGAGATGTAGTTGCCAATTTTAGCAGACTGAAGATTTTAGTATTATAGGCCCTCCAGTGTTTTTTTATTCATTTAAGTAGCTTGAAATGAATTTAAAAGAAAGAAAGAAAGATGTTTTTCCCCTACTATTGTTTTTCCATTTCTTTAGTATATGGATCCAAGGGAGCCAATGTGCCTAACACTTTCCAATCTCTGCAGTTGTTCCATAACTGCAAGGTTAAAAGCCTAGCAGGCCAGATCATTAACTCACTCCTGACTATTTAATTTCTTTGTGCCTAAATTAAAGGTCTGCTTTAGCACTTTCAATATTAATATTTTTCTTGTTTTAAATATGTTTTCTTGTTACTGAGGATTTAATATATTACAAATAGAGAGTGTAGTTAAGTTGTACTAGGTGCTTATATGTATATGCAGACAGGTTCAGAGCATGTTTTTATGTGTTTCTTACATAGGTAAGGGACTTCTAAGTCCCTTTAAGTACTCTAGCACTTGTCCCTGTATCACAGGGCCCCACGGTGCTCCCAAGTCTCAGGTATTCATCCTAGCTCTGTTCTAAGTACATTTTGCACTGAGATGCAAGCAGGTGAACTTCCTTTCCATCTGTCCCTTCCTCAAGTCTTGTCTTCCATCTAAAATAGTCCAAGCATGTGGGCTGGCAGGAAACCATGACTGTCCACGCAGTAATTGTATAATAACTGAAATACTTCTGGTATATTCAAAATCTTAGGACACACCAAACCCCAGACAACAAAGCTCTGGAATAGATTGTCTCTTATTGTAGGATCAAATACCCAAACAAATCAGAATCTGCCAGTCAAAGCCTCCTAAACCTTATAGACCATAATATGACCTTAATATACACAAATTAGGCACCAAAGCTGGAGCTATAGAATGCCTTATGAAGAACAATTGTGCTAAACAACACAGAGTAGGAAATCTGGGGATAAGGTGGCTGGGACAGAATATGGGATACAGACTATGCTGGTTTAGTTAAAACACAATAAACCCCTTGCCTTGTAGTTGTGGCTCCTTCAGATCTGTCAACATTAGTTTAATATCCTGCTCTTAACATGAATTGTATTCAATATGAGGCATTTCAGAATGTATTTAAGCCTGTGCTCAGATTTAATTAGAAACAAGAAATATAGCAGATGGAGAGAAATCATTGTTGCACAGTTGGACCCTAATGCAAAGAAATTTCTCTAACAGTTGACAGTTAAGAACTGCTCGATTAGTAAACCACAGCAAAAGAAAAGCGATCAACAAATAAAATTAAAAAGCAGGATAACAGCTGCTCCAAAGCCTCTACAAAAATCTTTTATGGAAACAAGGGAAAAACTAACCATGACACCAAATACCACCGTAAGATAACTAGATTACAATACTGATACTAGAGTTTAGCATCTGTGAAGTTGGTACAGGAGTGACCTTTATACTTGGCTTTCCTATCAGAGGAACTCAGATGAGACTTTCTGTTATCAAAGAACAAAAAAATCAAAGAGTCTGTTCTACCACCAGTTTTGCATTGTACAACTCTGATTTCCCCATACTTTACACAACAGAGACAAGTTTCTGTACACAGAAACAGTGTGCTGCCCAGATAAAAATATTTTGCTTTTAATGAGCTTTATACACCCAGTCATCCTAACATCTAAGTCCACAATACACAGAAGAAGTAAACAACATGTTAAACTAAACTATCCACAAGAGAAAGCACAAAGCACCGACAGCGGGTGGGTCAGCAATCTCTCATTTGTGAGGTATCAAAGGCTGTTGATAGATCTAATAAAATTACTCTGAATATCTGACCTTTGTCCATGGCCAGAAGGAATGCAGTTATACAATAGGGGAAGGGAAATCGCTGGTGACAAAATGTATTTTCAAATAAACTATGCTTCTAGTGGCAATTTTTCTTTATCCACTATCATGTAATACGCAGAGGGATGTACAGTATGTACTTAGAAAAGGAAATGAAAGTGAAAAAAATGGAAGCTAAAACTGACACTAACAATACTTAAATTGCTTAATGGAGATGCTGTGTACATACTCCCCCAGGCAACAGATCCTTGTAAGTGTTTAGAGCTTCTAATTGTACCGTATGTCTTAATAAACAGCAGGTTACAAAAACTCTAGGTCAAATGTTAGAAAACAGAAGGATTTTGTCTATAATTTATTCAAAAGTTTGATTGTATTGTTGCACATTAGTAGGCAATCAAACCTCAGAGTTATGAAGCTAATTATTGCCAAGCATCTCTAACGTATGTATGCATGTGTGTATGTAGATACAGGTGTATATATGTGTGTGTATGCATACATATATATATTATGTATGCTATATATTTAATATATATCTATACATACCTATACATATACATATGTATAGCTGTTTTCCTGAGGGCTGAAGGCATTGCCAACACAGTGCAGAAAGCTGCACTGTATTATATTTATTTCAAATGTAGCACAAGATTTAGCATCAAGTTATTTCTTTTCTGAGGACAAGACTAGGAAATCTTTTTAGATTATTTTATTTTAAAAACAAGAACATACATCAAAATATATCAGACATAGCTTCTCTGCTCAAGTATATCTCTACCCAGTTTCCCTCTCCATTTTGCTGAGTTAGGTGACAGTCCTGTAATCACACCAAGGACCTCTCTTGAAAAATGACTCTGTACCAGAGGATCCAATACCAAATGAACAGTTAAGATTGCAAGCTGTTTAACATAACCCCAGCTTCCTTTTGGGCACACATGCAGAAAAGGCATGAGGTGGAGAAATACCAAAGAAATCAAAGCCCCTCTTGGGTTCTCAGGATGCTCTTCCACAGGTCTGCATCTTCCTTTGCTCCTCTGCTTGTGCCAGCTGCCTCTGGAAAACTGTGTCCACCTTGTCAGTGAAGTACAATTTTGACACCCTACTAGGTTGTTCTGAGAGAGGTTGTTCACTCAAGCTTCAGAGCTCTCTGGGTACGAGAAACCCCAATATGGGCTCAAACCTTGTCACTGAGATAGTCTATACACACTGAGCACTTTGACAAACAAATATTACAGGAATCACTATAATTTCTGGGAACGCTGCCTCCCCATTGCAGCCAAGGATGCTGAAATGCCTCTCATTTAAGTGTGTACCTTCCTGACTATAATGTAGATTTATAAAACCAAGCAACTGATAGGAACGTGTTAGGCTGATGCAAGAAACATGTACAGAAGTGCATGGGTGATGAAGGTAACTATGTTTAAGCCTGTTTTCAAGTCCACTCTCCGCCGTGTAAGAAATGAAATATATATAATATTAATAAACCTTTTGTGGATTGATATAGCACAGCTTGAAAAGCCTAGGTGGAGTAAGGGCCAAATAGCTGCCCTGTAAAAAGAAGTGGTAACAAACCACAGATTGCATCCCTTTCATAGAACATGATTCAAGGTGAAGCAGAAACCTTTGGAGAAAAGCTACTTTTCCAGTCCTCCTAAAGTTTTTTCAGTAAGGCTAAGAACAGAGGAAAGCCAAGAATTGGCCTATCAGTTTATTAATTGGAAAAAAGATTTCATGAAACTGTATAACTTTTATGATTTTGCTCTTAAGTCAAATGAAATTTAGAGCTATCGTGGAGTTTATTTAACTGCTGTAGGTTATTTCTACAGAAGATCTCTCCATGTCCACACTGAAAACAAAAACAGAACTAACCAAAATTATTGAGCCTAAGAAACAAGATCCCTTTAAAGGAAACCTTCCAATCTTTGTCAAGGAGTGGTGGCAGGAGGTCTATACCTGCACTTTTCAGAGCATTGTGATGGCCAACTTATCCAACCAAGAGGACCTGACAACACAATCCATAAGCCAAAAGTCCCTGGCCACAACCAGACACTTTCTAACTAGAAAAAGCCAGATCATTGTGCTAACTAGTAAAAACTCTCAAGACCAGACAAAAATTAATCAAATATAGACAGTTTTATACATATATATAAGTCAAGATTCTATAAGAAACACAGAATATTCCTCTTGTAATGTTTTGAGGTATGGTAGGGGATATCCACCAAAACCAAAAGAATCTGTCGATATTTCAAAAATCTTTCATTTGAAAAAATTAAGAAAGTAATTAAGCAGGGAGGGTATTGCTAATAAAAATATACATATTTGTTCAAATATATCTGCTAAGATTCTAAGAAATCTTAATTGCTGTTCTTATGGAAATTATATATTTTAAATATGTTCACAATGGAAAAAGAAACGTCATAAAATGAAAATTCTGAAAGGAAAAAAAAACATTTGAGAAGTTACTATAGCAGGGGATTATGACCTTTCTGAGATTTTCCTATGGAACATTTAACTGAAGCAGGCATACTTTTGTTTAATATTTGGTTTTGGATAAAGAAATGCAGGATATCCTGCACTATTGTTTGTCAGTGTTTTTTTAATCAAAAATCTTCCATAAAGTACAAAACCAAAAATTCATGATTTCTTTTGAACAGCCAGTGCCTTATAAAAGTAATGACTAGAATCTCTGGATACAAAGAAGAAAGAAAGGAAGGAAAGAAATATATTTTAAACCAACACTGAAAAATGGGTATGAAGCTTGCCACCAAGGGTAAAAAATTATTCTTCCTGATCTTTTGTTATGATGATATGTAATCTTAAAACTCATTAAAAACATACTTATCCTACTTTGGCTATTTTGACTTGGTTTTAACAGCAAACTTCAACACTAAGTTCATAATCCCAAGATAATTAATTTCCCCTACTCTAAACAAACTCTTTCTGTGTATATATTTGTTATCAAGTGTTACTAAGCAATAGGTCTTCACATAAGATCTACCTCAACTCATCCACCACTAACGTTTCTCTTCTGGACGATTTGAATGTATAAAGAAACCGTAGGGTACAACAGTGGAGAGGTTTGCCATAGTGATCCGCAAACTTCTACTAAAATAGTCGATATATATTTAGAGTAGTCTTTTCATTAACTGCAATATTTACCAAGGAGCTAAAGCTTTTAAAAGTATAACTAACTATTGTTACTTATTCTTGTCATTTATTTTGAGAGGGAACCAACAATGTATTATTAAACACTGCAACCACCACTTATCATAAAATTATGAAATGTGGATCCTCCTGAGTATACAAGACCCAAAAGTTCATAAAAAAACTTGGTTTGTTAATTTAAATTCAAATGAAAGAAGCTGTGACCTGATTAGAGTCAATACAAAAACATAAAATAAATACCTAATGGAAATATTAAGAACTCAAAGAAAAATTTGTGTATTTTCATCATAAATGGATATAAACTTATACCACTGGGCAAAGATTATATTATCCCATTTTCTAATGACACATCAGTCCTTAGAGCTTGAGGTCTATTTCTGTTTTTATCATCTGCTGGGTATTCTATTGATAAGCAAGAAAAGGAAGTAAGTACACTGTTTCTGGAATAAAAATGAAACTTCATATGTAACTAAGTTACTGGAAAAACCACCATGCAAAATATGACCTGTACTGGAGCAGTAAAGTTATGTCGCTATTGCAAAAGAGCACCCTGCCAAGTGTTAGTGGACACCCTTTGCATCCATTCTTGGAGTTCATTTGCAGTAACAGCAACGTAAGATCATTTGGAAAGACAATTCTGCTTACAATATAGTTTTTCTCAGGACTTTCCACAAGGAAGATAAGACCTCGTGTAGTGATTAAAAACAGAATCCATCTTATGACATTTTCATCTGACATTTTCATTCCTTTACATATCAACCAGAGTACTGCAATCAAATATTGGAGCAGATGTATCTATAGACCTAAGCTGAATGACCACAAAATATCAAATCATATGGCATGCATTACATCAAAAAAAAGGACTAGACCTAAGGACTAGAAACACATTCAAAAATGACAGAAAACAATTTTCCTCCTCATCTTTATCACTCCTTTTCAGCACTGGTGCCCTGATTACCTTAATATTTGTTATTGACATTGAGAGAGAAAAGTCATCCTGCCAAGGAGCTTCTGACTGCTCTGAGAAATGTAAAGGCTACAACTAAACTAATGGCCTTTTCCCCAGCATTTGCTATTTTGAAGAGTGGAATTGAATGCAGTCCAGGATGCTGGATCTCTTCTCATAGCATGTTTCACCCACACTCAACCTGGAAATCTCTGCTTTTTTTCCATAATACAAGGAATGTTCACAACATGTTGGCTGCTGCACATAAAATCCAGACATTTCAGATACTCTATAACAAACATGCGGGAAATTAAGACAGCTGCATGGAAAGGATAACTTGTTCTATCAACTGAGAAGAAGGTTACAGACAGCTGGGGACACCTCTTTCTTGTTTGCAGAAAGGTTTCTCAGGACAGAGTGTTCGGCAGGGAGGAACAGCATATCACACAGCAAGATGTTCACCACAAACCTCAGAGTGGTGAAATATGAAATACATATGCTCCTCAAGGAATTCACATATGAAACACAGACAGAAAACAACAGCATCCGCTGTCTTAATAACACATTTCCTTTCTCAAAGACTGGCAAAACAAAGAGAAACATTTCTGTACAAGAAGTGTTATGTCCACATGTGCCATCTGTCAACATCTGCTGGTGAATCCCAAAGAGGTCAAGTGTTCTGCAGTTTGAACATTTTTGTGTTTCAGCACACTGAATCACTTTCAAGAGTAAGTTAGCACCCCTCTTGTGTTGAGAAGGTCTGTCCAAATGGATACTTTCCCACTGTTTTTGCAAAAGTGAGCAAAATAAGAAAGAAAATCTGTCTTGACAGCAGCTCTCCCTAATGATCCGATATACCTTGGCCTGATTAGATTGAAAAAAATATACCCAGACCATCATCACTAGGCCTTTCTCATAATGAAAACACATACAAATGGTGTAATCACCATTAGGCAGACACATTAGGAAGACACCACAACCTATAGACACTGTCATTACTGTCCTTTACTAAGGAACTGCAGAGCTACACACAGTAGCATAGGAGTTATTAAAAAAATTATGCCCCTTATAGGATAGTGTCTGAGCAATGCACAATCAGTTTAGAATTTGTCCTCTAGCCACTAGTGTGTGGTGGGGAAATATACTCGTTTCTGTGGGTTTTTTCATTAGAAATCAAACAGAAAGGAATTAAGTGACATGTCCAAGGCCACTTGAAGCATAATGGAAAACTGAACTCAAAGGCTTTGAACCCCAGGGTCCATAACATAATCAAAAAAGATCTTTCCAGTTTAATATTCATATTTCCAGTGTACTTGGGGAAACAATTACAAGGAATGGACAATTATGCAAGCATCAGGAATCAGGAACATCCATAGAAGTAAATGGGAAAACTTTTATGTCCAGAAGACACTGCTGTTGCTGTTACAGATAATGATGCCGCAGCTGATCCTGCCACTGCGGAGTGGGGCATAATGTCAGTTCTGGATGAGGAGCTACACTGCAGCAAAAATTCTGATCGTGAATCCCATGATACCATATCAGCATTTAACAGTCTTGACTTTCATGCCTAGGAGACAACTGACTAAAATGCCAAGCAAAGAACCAGTGAAATCATTGTCAACTCTATTTAATATGTTTTAAGAAAAAGGACTAATTATTATTAACTACTGATCAACTACAGAAAGGCATGGGAAGGTGAATCTAATCTTTAGGGGAAGACTAATACCCTGCATTTACAAATGCATATTCTTTACTTTTAAACTAGGTTTTTGGTTCCGTTTGATAGCATCTGTACTCGGCAGGTTTAATTTGCCACAGTTTTTGCTGTAAGACTAAAGCCATGAGTAATAAAATGAGGTTTAGTGGTGTTGAGAAAACAGTTACTGTTTCCTTATCATTTCAATAGAAAAATATTCACAGCATCATTATATCCAGATAATCAGAGACTCATTTACAGATAATTTAGATCATTACTCCTCTTGGTATGAGAATGAGGAGATGCCATGCAGCCCCCAGCTCCCCTTATAGCCACCTCTGCAATAATAATAGATAGTTCCCTTCATTTCTGAGCTTTTAATATTGCCAGTTGAATACTTTTTATTCTTTTGGGTCAGTCTTCCATCTCTAAGGATCAGTCTCATTCTTGAAATATTTTTCTCCTCTTTCTAGATTTTATTATTACTATTATTATTTAGTTCCATAATGCTAGTGCACAAGGACCCTAGTCCGCTCCATGTGCATGACCTTGTACAAATGCACAGCAAAAGTAGTCTGTTACCTGTGATATTTCAGAGATAATTCATAATTAGTAATGTGTGAACAGCCCAAATTTCAGAGACTTTTGGCTGCTTATGATTTTTGTTCATTTTGATTTTTGTTCACTTTAACAACATTTAATTTCAATGATTATTTCAACATTCTGAACAAAACCAGCACCTTTAATTCTGAGTCAGTAAACACCGCTATGAGCTCCAAAAGTTTCCAACAAAATTAAAGTAGACCCCGAGTTATATTTTCTATCTCTCTAGGCCAAAAAAAAAAGTTAGCAGAGCCACCTAAAATACAAGCCATTACACTTGTTTTATACACCAGAATGAAGCAAAAGGAGGCACAAGTCTAATTTTTTTAACAAATCCTTTGCAGTTCACCTTTAAACTAAAGGTCATCAGGTGAGAATCAGTGTGTTTGAAAGCACTTGAACTGCTTGGGGAGTTCATCTCATCTGTATTATTCATACATATTTGCTGATTATAAATCACAATGGACTGAAATATTTCTAGTCTTTCACATCAGCAGGCATCCAGAAAGCACTGTCTTTTATTTACTGACCATGTTAAAAACGGCACACTTTTTTCTTATTTTATAATAATATGCTGTCTGACCAGTTCAGAGAGATCTCTAATAATGTCTCAGTCCAACCATGGTCTCATTATGTTGGTAGGAACTGTCATGCAACTGTGAATGTGCAATAAGTGTAGAGGTGCAGTAAATGGCAGAAAAATATGAAAAGCATTCTACTTTCAAATGCTGCACAAAGCTATTTATTCCTACTACACTGAATGAACTAAAAATTGAGGAGAGAAAATGAGGACTTTACTTCACGGCCTTCTAAATTGAAACAAAGACAGGTTTTAAGGATATGTCTTACAGCAAAAAATGAGGAATGTTATACAGTGCAAGACACGCACTTAGCTTTCTTATATTCCATCCATTTTTTAAGCACAGCAGCACACTGATTTCAATGGAAGTTCTGTTTAAAAATCAATGCTATAACATGACCCAGGTAACAGTTTAGAGACTATACATGTTATTCATAAATGATGTCATTCTGGCCCAGATCTATCACCCTTACTGTGGGCATCTTCCTCTGACTGTGGTCTCGTGAAACATGCTATAAAAATGGTACATCTGTATCTCTGCATTTCAGTTTTATAGAAACTGGAAACTTTTGTACTTTCATTCAATTTTGTGTACTGGCTTATGTAAAATATGCTATAAACAATAGTTGGATTTCAAAATAAATAGTTATACAACATGACAGAACAGAAGTGAGACTTGTCTGAGGATTTTGATGCACAGCAAAGAGAATTTATTAAAGGATGTATCTTCCTAACCTTGGGTCTGGCCTTCCAATTTGGAAGCACAAAAATGTTGTCTATGAAATCAAATGAGAGGTAAGTCACCCATTTGCTCTCTGTCTGTGCCACATCACTGCTGCTTCTGGCATGACATTTCTTAAAGGATGAGACAGAGTGAAGAAAAAAGAGAATTGGTGAAGTCTCTTTCACTTTGTTAACATACCTGTCAACAACCTACCGCCATCGACAGTCTCTTCTGTTGCAATTCTGTTTGGTTCACCACATAGGTACAAATTTCATCCTTATGGTGAGTACTGCAGTAAAATCAATGCTCACACAAGGATCAATGATTTAAAAGGCTTGCACTCACTACAGTACTGTCTACACCCAAACAGGTGCTTTGTAAGTTATCGTTATCCAAGAAATAAACAAAAAATATTTTTTTCAGAGCAAAAGAATATGCAGGAATGTTCTTTGCAAGAAGAGAGAAAAGAGCACAATCTCATTTCAATCAGTACAAAATATTTCATTCAAAACCCAGTAGTTTGGGCACATCCACAAAAGCCAAAGCAAAGAGAGGGAGATAAATTCACAACTGTTCCAGAGAGCAGCTACTTGAATTAATAGCCCAGTTGGCGGGAAATTCACCCAAGCTGTGCAAGACCTCTCTTCCAACTAAGAGGTACGATCCCGAGCTCTCACCTGCCAGGAAAGTGTACTGACCAGCATGCCCCAGCAAAGCTCTGGGGGAAGCTAAGGGGCCAAGGCCAAGCCAACCCCTCAGGCGCTGATCCGCTTTGTATTCACTGTGGCAGAGGCTGGAGCCCAGCAATCTGCTTCTGCAACGTGTCTTATCTGCAAGGCTAGAAAACCCTTCTTTCCCTGCTTTGCTCCATGAATATTTAGGTACCCCAGGCAAACTGGAACAGCTTTCCCCAGAGACGTGTTGGTTCCAGCATCCCCCTGAATCAGACAGAGAGTGGGTTTGGACCAGGGTCTTGTGCCAGTCAGCAGAGCAGCCTAACCACCATGCTATTAGGTGTACGAGTGTGGAGCTCCCGAAATCCCTCCTGTGGGAGCAGTGGCACTTGCCATAGCGTATTTAAATATTAATTGAGCAAGAGAGTGTGAACGACTCTTTAAGCCTGACTAGCAGTTAAGTTGTTCTCCTGGGACATGGGAGCTGCGATTTCAGATACCCTTAGGCAGAGCAAGGAATTGAACCCAAGGCTCCCACAGCTGCATCTATCTTTTTGCGCACTTCTGAATCCAGCCTGAATCCAGCCAGCACCACTAAGATCCACGGATAGCTAAATAACACCAAACTGCATTGCTCAGTGAATTTATTGTTCACCAAGAAATCTTTGCCTCACTTACAAGCCACTCCAGTTTTGCTTGCCTGAAAAGTCAAAGGTGCTGACATATGTCACCCCATTGCTCCTGTGTGTGTGTATGCCTCCTCACTTTTGAAATATTAACACTATTTTTCCAGAGTCAGAAGTGCAGTTTCCCTTTACTTTCTCATGAGGAGCAAACAGCGAACCAGGGCAGGTCAAGACAGTTTATTCTGAGAGGGAATTTTATATTACCATGCCGATAATGCCGTATGTATAGTATATGAGATTGCAAGCGTCAAGTGCAGGGTGTGTCTAAAGGTAAGGCAAAAGTTTGACAGATCTGCAGAATGAGCTGGGGAATGTTCCCAAGTCCCTTAATATCCTTTGAAGGGAAAGCCAATATGGGAATATCCTTACGGTAGAAGCTATGCGGGCAGAAACTGTAAGCCCATTCATGTCTCTAATTGTTCCACATCTGAAGTAGGCTGCTGCACATCTGTTATTCCACCACAAGAGTGGAATCTTTTATGAATTTGCCTGCACCTATCATGCTGAGGGAAGGTTTCACTGAGTAGAAATTATTTTCTTGCCAGACTGTTCATCCTTTTGGAAACTAACTGGGGCCAACACAGATGTGGTGAGCAGCACAAATCCCTCTTTGGAGCATAGATGGTTCCAGAAAAGCATCATTTTTCTACTGCTGGCAAGAAGCCGTAAGCTCATTTATATTATTTTCTGAGAAGCAAGAGAAGATACTAACTCCAAATGCCTCAGTGTATTTGCTATTCTAATGCAATCAAGTGACTAGGAAAAAGAGTGATGCCATACACAACTGCATTAACTATGAGAGCTTTACAATAAAGCATGGTAAAAATATACAAGCAATATGAGGGGGTTAAGGGAATTGGCAATGAGACCTATGGTCTGGGGTATTCATCCAACTGAAGGAAGCAGGGGGCAGATATTTTGATGGCTTATATGAAATGAGGTATTCTCAGAAAAAATGCCTAATAGTCCTTACCAGCATATTTTTGGCTCTCTTACTGCTCCCAGGGTAATTTTAACAAAGTCAGAGAAAGTAAAATACTTTGCACTATCTGAGACAGTCTTCTGAGGTTAAGACTGAGGAACTACAGGCTGGCAGATTGGGTCAACCTTACATGTCCCTCCCTTTTCTCTGCTTGTTCTTTACATCAGGAGACCAATTTGTTTTCTAGGACTTTCTCTCTGTCTACCATTACCAAACTATCATACATATAACATTCAAAGAGATAAGATGCTAAATGTTTTGACTAGATGTTCTGGCTCCTCAGCCCTAATAACATGGATTAAAGTGTGCATTCCATTACGAGTAGAATTGTGCAAATAATAAAGCGGTTTTATGCCTTGACACCAAAAAATAAAACAATTAATTTGGGCTTGCTCAAAGCAAAAAAAACCCTGGGGTTTGTATGTGAGTGTATATGAGTATTTTGATTTCTCTTTAATTTACCCTGCGCTGAGAAACACGTCTTTCAGGTTTATGTTTACTATTTTATTTTTAAGTCCTTTTTAAGGCATAAATATTATCAACTTTGTGATCAGTTATTTGAAACTTCTCACAGCAAAATATTTGAACATTATTCAGGTTTTGTCCACTCTTTTAAGCCTAA
Source organism: Morus bassanus (assembly GCA_031468815.1). NCBI lineage: Eukaryota > Metazoa > Chordata > Aves > Suliformes > Sulidae > Morus > Morus bassanus. The sequence goes on along the minus strand of CM062571.1, from coordinate 56,298,461 downwards.
ACTATTAAGTGAAAACAACCTAAATCATGTGTGTTCAGTCCCCTGAAGTTTTATTTTGTTTTAAACATTTTGTCAACAGATAAAATAAAAATTATGAACAGCCAGTATAATTCCTATTAGTATTTTTGTCTTCTGTCTCATGCCTTCATGATGAGGTGATGTTGCTGTACAGTATTTATCCTCCCAAAATTACATATCAGGAGATATTTAGAATATTGCAAATACAGTAAATAGCAGTTATAAAAAACCTATAGTATTCATCCCTATTAATAGCAGAGTCAACAGGCAGACATAGGAATATGCAGAAAATAGTAACATGCACAGTGTAGCATTCTGGACCAAGTTTAGAAAAAACAAAGTTTACAACACATGCTGTACACAGAAAGTTGCATTAGAGACAAAAAACCAGGTTGATGTCTCATCACTACACTATGATATACTATCCGTTCCACTCCAAACCCGTTGTTATGCCCAAGGTATATGCTGAAGAAGGTTGCCTGATTTTCAAGAGCTGAATGTTAGATCCTACCCATGAATTAATTGTCAGGTCTATGCCACTTTTAATGCATTGTTCAATAGGTATTAATCTATCTGCTGATCACTCAGAAGGAAGCTGCCATTCCACATAGGAAATTATTAGCCGGTCACAGAAACACATATTGGAAGGTCATCTCTTGACTTTGGCTGAACAACTCTCCTGACAGAAAGGGTTAACAAGCAAAAATCAGTATAGTTCAAAGAGATCTATCTGTAATAAATGAGCTATATCCTTCTCTTGTGAAAAAATTTGTAAGATAGCAATCATATACAAATACCACTTGTGCTTTTTTATTAGCACAACAGTCTCTGTTATTAGCACAGTATGCAGAAGCGAAAGGATTTTACTGATCATCGTATTTGCACTGTTATCAATAACTACGTACACAGGCCAAAATAAAAACAATGGAATGGGTGTGTGTGAAGGGAGGAAGAGGGAAGAAAGAAAAGAGGAAAAGTAGAGGGGGTGACGGGGGCTGTTTAATAGGCAAAAAACACAGTTCCAAGGAAAAATCTGCAGAAGTCTACATGTACACATAGGCATTGCCTGTGCAGATCTTCAAAAGGCTCTGAGCTTTAAAAGATATATATTTGGGTAATACTATCTTCTTATTGTATCTGAACAGTAATTGCATGTGCGATGCATAGAGAATATACACCAGTAACAAGAGAGTTTATATTTAACCCAGTTTTCAAGATACCTAATATTTTGTCAATCATTTTATAGGTTTTAGCTTAGGGATAAATTTGGCTCTGGCTTTTCCCCAGTGAAATCTGCAACAATAGAGAAATATGTACTGAAGGGAAGGAGAAACTGGGATATTGAGCAAGCCTAATAGAAATCTAACACTTCATTTTGTGCTTAATAATTACTTTTTACAGATCTCTTTGACAGGGAAAGCTTTTTTATCTCAAAGTTTTACTGCTCAGCTATGATGCTGAAAATCTCTAGATTTTTTCCTTGCTTCAGATTCTAAAATATACATATGGTCTGTTTTCTGACATGAGACAGTAGTTTCAATTTCAAAAAGCAACAGCTTATCTGCCAATTCTTTACGTAAGACTTAACGGCTTAAAACTATTTTGAGCCAACCTGTAAAACTCACTATTGTCACAGTTAGCAGGAAACAGCTAATTTGTCCATATATAAACAGAAATTTCATGTTTTGTTGTATAACTATGGCAACTTCTACAAGTGACTCATCCAGGACTTTTGTTATGTTATTTTATGACTCAGACTTATTAATGTTCACCCTATTACCACTACCAGCCTCCAGTACAGTATCTCCACTTTCTGAAACTCATCTAAACTATGTCCTTAGGGCTGAAAGTCCCTATCCAGCTGCCCATTAAAAATTTCCAACACAAGAAAGATTCTTTCTTGATCGGTGTGAGCACTACCTATAAACTCCAAGTTTTAGCTCTGTGCACCCAGAGTGCTGGGTTGTGGTCTATTACATGATGACAAGACCTATTTTATATTCAAAGTAGCAAAATGACTACAGTATGTGACAAGGAGATAAGTACACCCACCTAGTTTGTTTCCAAGTGGATCAGTTCTTCAGCATGTATTAAGCCCTTCCAGATTTATCCCCAGCGGCTGGCTCTTTGCCAGGGCTTGGATTCTGTTCTGGTGTGCAGTGTGCTGAGTATTCCCAGGTGCTGGTATATTTTTATGCCTTAGTCCTTACTTACAGTTTTTCTTAGGGTTGCTTTGAAGTGTGAACAATCGTGTTGCAGCACACTACAAAGTTCTTTCCACATCCAGAAATCTTTTCATGTTGCCTTAAGTTAAGCCATCTCTAAATGAGAAAATAGGAGGATGAGCACTAATAAATTTCAGAAGGAAAGTGTCTATTTCTTGCATAAAATTAATAATTTCAGTGTACCAGAAGCTATGTGAGCAATCACAGTGCAAAATTAACAACTTAAAATCGTCATTCACTCCATCCTCCTAAAACTCTTTGACAACGGCTACTAATATAGTACTACTTTCAACTTTATAGCTCCCCTTTTTACCAACCCTGCTATTATAACACTTGACATGCTTGGCTGCCATGGTGTAATAAAGAGGGGTAAAATGATGTATTAAAGGTCCCTGGTGCAAATCCTATTCAAAATTTTTCAGTTTGGAATAGGCAGTACAAAAAGGCAATACCAGGAGTTTAAGGGTCATAAAGTAGTACAGGCACTCAGCTCTTTAAGTTTCAGTTAACTTTCTAAAAGCCAAAGCAACAACGGCAAAAGCTATAACAATGCATTCTACTTGCCTTTGGAGAACAGACACCTAGAGAATAGTAAGGGAGAGAGAGTGGGGAAGCGGCCACATTATGCTGCAGTTTTAGCCAGCATCACTCATATGTGACTCTCGGCAGCTGTGTGATGCAAGTAACTGCTCAGTGCCCGGTAAAACAACATGGTATGGTAGCACGCTTCACACCATGAGGCAAACAGCACTCTGTGGAACAACAAGAAAAATCAGAAAAAAGCTCTGGAAAATCAATCCAGTGTTTTGCTAGTTTAGAGCATTCACTCTTCAAAATTAAATTCTAATTGTTTGCTGTTATTCTCACTGATTCTTTTTATATTAAAAAAAAAGTTTCTCACTATAGTTTATATCTCTTCTTCAATGTTTTCTTTTTTAAGATTTTTTTTTTAAAATGCACATATTTGTGGCTTCAAAACAGTGTGGATATATTGGAAAATATACCTTACTGCATACAGACTGGAGGACTTTGGTCACCAGATAGTAAATGTTTGTATACCTCATTGCAACGCTATTATTTGCAATTGTGTTTGTAGAGGTGCGATAAATTAGAGAAGGTAGCTCTAGTTTACTGTCAAAGGACAGACAGAATGGCCTAAGTCCAGGCACAGCGCTGCTTCTAGTTATGACCGTAGCTGAGCTGTTTAGCACTCTTTGCCTTAGGTTTGCCAGCGACCTGAACAGGGCCCCTATAACTACAAATTAAGTGTCTGTAAAATGTGATGTACAGGATTATATTTTGGGGGGGTAAATTGAGGAAGGGAGTATGGGTGAGATTCAAAGCCCATTCAAGTTTCTGAAATGCTTCGATTAACTTTTGCAGTTTTCAGAGGAGACTTTATACAAGTTTATTTAAATTTCTAATGGAGAGTGATACTGTATAAGCCAAACAATACTTTTATCATCTTCAAAAAGTCTAAGACATGGAGACTAAACCAGAGGAGAAATATCAGAGAAGAATATGCTCTATTTTACCATCACACGAATGCATGTATAACAGATAAACATCCTCCCTTTCACTCTGGATCAAGAGCCAAGGGAGATACTGCATACTTGAAGCCATCAACCACTTAAAACTGCTATTGTCAAAGCAATTTTTTACAGCAGACTGATTTGTATGCAGACCATTTTTAATAGCACAGAAAGAGTTTGGGACCATGTGATAGAGTACACAAGTGATTTCCAAAAGACATTTGAAATGTAAAAATTCTGGAGGCTGCCTCCTTCCTTTCTCCCCTTTCCTGCAACATGCATACACATGCACACACGCACCATCAACTTCCACTGACATTTCTTCATTACTATGAAGAAGCTCAGGCTCTCTTGAGGGATTTTGCAAAGCACTGCTCCTCTTTTTAAGTAAGGCTACACACTTACATCTCCACAAATGATTTCCATAAGTTTATATTCCATCAAAACACATGATTTCTGATCTTAAGGTGTAGAAGTAGTGTTAACAAGGTCCTCCTATGAAGATTTTAAGCTCTTTTGAATGCAATTTCATTCTTTCACTTGTCAAATTTGCACAGGGCACTGGGACATTCTTTGGCATCAGAAGGTGCAGCTGGAGAATAAAATGTCCTGAAATCCACACTGGAAAACTGAAATCTTTGCTTGTTTGATCTAGGAAAAGGCCATACCTTGGGTGCAATGTTATCAAATCATGATATCTGCAGGAGATGCTAGCTTTCTGTAAGAAGAGTAAAAATAAAATAAAATAAAATAAAATAAAATAAAATAAAATAAAATAAAATAAAATAAAATAAAATAAAATAAAATATTGAAACCCTTTTCTATAGTATGAGAGTCTATCAACCATTTTAGGGTCCCACTTGGTCACCACAGTATTTAAGGTAGACACAGTGATTTGTCTTTTAAAAACTAACACATTAAGACAGAACCACACTTCCCTCTTAGCTGAGCACTTACTAAGACTTAATAGTAACACTTGGTTAGGATTTTAGTGGGGAAACACAACAATCTTTTTTTACTGTAAAGCTACTAGAACCATGTAATCCAGCTGTAAGCATGCTCGTTGAAACAGGAACCCAAGAAACCAGACACTTTGCAATTCCATTTCACTGCACTTTCAATGTACAGTAACAAAGGTAACAAAAAGATGTTTATTTCCTTTGTACATCAGACAAAGAAGCTGCAGTGGCATTTACTGTTTAGGTTTCAAGATAAGCACATATGGAGTTCACAATACATCCACACCAGTGACAAGATAAAGCATAGATCATGTGAATTGTAGGGTGGACTGTAAAAACCGTCAATATTACAGTAATATGAAGAATATGGTACTTGAGTATTTCTACAACAAATTACTATTTCCACAATGGTATAAATTAATAAAAAACTTACAAGTATTTTGCAATTCTTACTTGTTCAGTCTATAGTCACACTTTTAAAAATCTAATTTATAGAAAAAATAATCTTAGTTATATTTAAGTAATACCATTGTAGGAAAGTTAGAAATTAGTTAGTTTTCCCTTTATGTGGTGCTGTAAGACAGCAAAATCTAGTTGGATGAATAGAAGAATGGAAACTGGGACTTTGGAGTTTTCTTTCTTGCTCTTAAAATGATACACTGTTTGAATCTCAGTGAACCACTAAACTCCTGCTTCAACTTCACTGACTATCAGGAGAATAATGATTGTTTTTAGAAGTACTGCAAAGCCCTGGCACCAGATCTGTGGTGTAAGGCACACCGTAGTGGGCAACAAGTCCTGCTTTTGTGTGGCTCCACAGAGCAGAGTGCCAGACTGAGCACCATCAGGTAGCATTGCCCCAGGCTCTGTTAGACTTCACATACATTCCTCATCATGGCCCAAGTTTGCTGTGCAAAAATGAGGTGTCCCACTGCTTCACATGAATCCTCCCTCCCTTGAGCTTGATCATTTTGCTAAAAGAGTTCCTGCAGCAGTATCATCCATATGGCTACTCCAACATTCATTCACTCAACATGACTTCCTTTTTGATTTTTCTCCTGCCTCCACCACTTAATGAAGAGAAGCATGAATCACAGTCTTATGAAATATAAAGAAATATTTCTACATCAAGAACTTCAGTATTCACTGAGCGCTCTACTAGGGTTCATTAGGAAAAATGTCACAGGGTAGCTGCCCACTTCATGACAAATGACAACAAACAACCAGCATCTCCCTAGGCCTCCATTCACAAATATGCCCAAAATAGGTTTATTTACACACAAGCCACAGTAACATCCAGCCACTGCCATAAGCCAGAAGAAATATAGTGAAAAAAAATCACTCTAAACATGCATGTTTTTTAATTCCCAGATTACGCATATATTTACGCATCATTCCCAAATGACTCAGAAAGACCTATTCCTAGAGAGTGGCCTAGATGACTAAAATAGGTCTTAACTGTACTGGAAAACTAGAAAGGCAGCTAACACTACTGACACACAAAAATCAGGGTGCTGGGCTTATCACTGAAATTTCCCTAGTTAGGCATGCTGGTCAGTTCTGCTAGATCATCTCAGAGAACTGCCAGGCTGTTAGATGTAATTAAAAACAATAACTCTCCAACATTCAGTTGCTGCAAACTGAGGTGTTAGCACAGTCTCCTGGAATCATAGTAGAGGACCCTGTAAGGTGAAGTGGATTGCAGGAGCAAGAAAAGAGACTTAAGTGTCCTTCAGTAAACAAACAGCTGTAATTCCTAAATGTGTCTGCAACCTAAGCAATTTCTGTCATGTTTGAGGAAAGAATCCTCTTCTGTGCAGTCCTTGTCTCTCCGTCTTACTCATTGTCTCATCTTAAAAATATTTATCTCTTCCCTCTGAATGTTGCTCTTCCTATGCTTATCTTGATATAAATAAACTGCATTACTTCATTTCTAAGGTTTTAGGGGTGTAAACTCATCACGTAAACAAAGGACAGTGACTCTGAAAATTCTAACACACATCAAAAAAGTAAAGCTTGTCTTGAAACAATACATTTAACAAAAAGCTTGACACAAAATTAAAATTCTGCAATATTTTTCCAGTCAGATTCATGTCAAACTGGTGACTTCTCTACATTCAATTCAATTTTGGAATGTTTATGTCAACTATGTATTATCAATTCTTGCATTACTATGTATGTTCCACCTTTTCAGTTCAAGCTATATTCCAGTATTAACTGGAATTGTGAATTGCAAAACATCTTTCTCTTATAACATAAACTTCCTGAGCTTTCCCTCCTTTATATTCACAGCTACTGTCTTAAATATGTTTGAGCATATTCCACTTTTTGTCTAGGGATAACTTACATTATTTTAAGAGAGGTGATATGTTAGAACTGAAGATCATTTCTCGTTATTAAAGTAATATTTAAATTGACATTAAACATTATAGCCCACTCTTCACTTAACATTGTTTCATCACAACATCTTCTGATGCTCTAAAGGTAGAGTTTAGGCACTAAGCACTCCACATGGGGCAAAGAAAGGGATATACACCAATAGATTTAAGCTCCATGGTCCAGCTGGGCACTCTGACCACATTTCAGGATGAGAGGCAGATGCTGACTCTTTCCTTTCCCTCCCTCCTGGCAGTGATTTCCACCATGGGAAGCTGGGGCCTGAGGACAAGGAGGCTCTGGTGCACCCCAGCATGCCCCTCAGCCCAGACAGTGACTGCAGCAGTACTTCTTGGGCTGCCATAAAGCTGACGGCCTGAGAGAGCATCCTCTTTTGCTTTGTACTCCAAATTAATCCCTAAAAAAAAAAGAAAAAACAAACTTAGGTTCCCTGTCAGCCACAGGACATCTGTTTGATAGATTCTGTCAATGACAGGAAGAACTCAAAAGTCCTACTACCATTATTTAAAAATGTACTTTATAATATTCAGCAAAGCTATCCTGAACAGATGAAATCTCTTTGGAAACTGGGTTGAGCAAATTCTAATGCTCAAGAGCTCAATCCATCAGAGCACGTAGGCATGCACTCACATTCAGTTCTTTGGCATGTGCTCCAGTGCTGTCCTGGATGAAGCCCTTTTATTCCTCATTTAGGACGCAATTTGAAAATATATGCCACCATGCGGTGTTATATAATTCAGCTCTATTTGAGAAGGATAAGCCAAGAGAAGGTCATGGCCAGTAAAAAGCAACTAGAAAGGAATAGAACAGCCTTTGTATTATCCTGTCCTGTCCATTTTATATTTTAGACTGAAATATACTTGTTCCTACAATATGTTCCAGCATATTCCCTTCGTCTCCTTTGGTATGACTGGTACAATCCCATGCAGTAGTTCATATGGAATACATATGAAAATCACTTGATTTGTATTTATTTTTTTATTTTAAAAAGTCAGGGAAGAAAGTATGAAAAGAATAATATGCTGATAGCAGAACCTGGTAGAAACATATGGGGCAGTCATGTTGTACTTTCAGTAACAGCAGAAAAGCAAGTGAATGTGAACTCTGCAATGTAAAATTTAACTCATTCACTCTCGGAAACCAGTGAAATAATTGACTTGGACTTTGATCTGTTGAAACTGTGGTTTTGCTTACTCACTTGTTGTATCTTAATGTTTAGAGATGGTTTCAAAAAACCTTCCTGTACTTCTGCTCAAGGTTACATGCTTTGACAAATCAACAAAAAAAACCTTCAGTGAGGGATCTGAGTATAAGTTGCTTCATCTGCTCACACAGAACCCCAAGACTAATTTAAAGACAATTCATCAACCTTTTGAACCTGGCTTACCAGCAGCATCATTACCTTAAAGCATAGGAATGCAAATGAACTTTTGTGCAATTAGCTGGTATGTGCACTACTCAAGAGTAGCAAACTGATCCCTGCAGATCAGAAATGAACATCAGGAACCTAAGTCAGAGCAATTTAACCGGCAGCTTGTAGGTACCACAGTTTAAAGGCATAAAGTCATATACTGTAGGAGCCAGCAGAGGGTGCTTCCTTTTTAGGGTTGGAATAGGAGGGAATCTCAGGCACAGGAGTAAAAAAAACCTTCGCGTATTTTTCATTTGCTAAAATATTTGCCCCTACTTGAGATACACTGCATTTCTTTGTGAAAAGTGGGGGTTTCAAACATAAGGTAGTTGTAGAGTAATAAATCATATGCATATTTTAAAATACATCCCCTTTCCCAAATCTGTGTTTGTTGGTCATAAGGTAAAGATTACATAGTTTGCATGTAACTTTTTTTCTTTTTTAAAGGAAACAATTTCCCTCACTTAATTCCAGGTAGACTTCACCTAGGCAATGTTTTCACTGCAAGCAGCTCCCACTCTGTGAAGCAGTATGAAGTGTCACTGACATTCTTTAAACTGCTGTTTGCCTTTGAACAGTTTTTTCAGATTTCCTCAGGAATTCTCTATAATGAACGTAACATTTTACTGACTCTACATCACCACTAGGGATGCTTAGACCAGGTGACTGAGTAAACCCACCAGCGAAAAATCCCCATAGCGATTAGGTTTCCAAAATAGCCTATTGTCTAGTCCATGGTGAGCCGCATAGATAAATACAATGACCTTAGATTTCCCAGTATGTGCCACTATTACCCCAGAATCCCCTCCCTAGGGAAAATCAATATCTTTAATTAAAAAAAAAAAAAAAAGCAGTCTGAGTTGAAATTTGTAAAAGCAGCTTTTATTTAGCAGCCTAAGACAGAATTTGCCTTGCAGTGCTGGCCCTGTTACACCGATTCCCAGCTCTGAGAGCCGTACACTGATGTGAATCACAGCCGTCAGAAGGGCAAACCAAGAGTGCTAGAAAGGATTAGAGGTCTGAGCCATCAAGCCAGCTTCAAGGTTTTTCTTTCCCCATTATTTTTATGTTTGATAGCACACTTTAATTAAATACTTGGAAGATTACATTTCGCTAAATATGTTGCGGGCAAACAGATTCTGCAGTCAAGCCGTTCTTTCACCTGAGAATATTTATCTGTAAAATGTAGCACATTTCTTTGGACGGCAGCCATTCCTGGCAGCAGATCTCAGCACTCAGTAGGAAACCCATGTCTTTGAGTTCTGAACTAGCCCGTACTGGAATTAAAACACAACACTAACAGTCAGAATCTGTTGTTCTTGGTGTGTAAGTGTTTTATAACTGCATGGGGATATAAGAGCAGAGCTTCGAGTTTAAATCCTTTTTTAGAAAATGCTGTGATTAACTGCATGACTTCACTTATTGTTAAGGTAACAGATGGAAGTGCCACAGTGAAATATTTCCTTTTTATTTACAAACAATAGAAAGTCTTTCTGCTGATAGGAATTAAAACATTACAGAAGCATTGGTTCCAGAAGCTTAAATTCTTTCATGCTACCACATGCATTTGAAAGTCAACATCTTTAACATTTTTGCACTGTCTGAATTTATCATCCATAACTTTTTTCTGATTCCTGTTCAAATGAGTTCGCTTCTTTAGAAAGAATTATGTACCTACAGTATAATGAGCTAATTAACTAAAGAACAAAAGGTGCCTTCTGTTATATGTGAGACATAACTAGCTCCCAGACAGAGGCAACACATTCTTTGTTTTTAAAGGCAATTGGTATTGCTGATTTTGATGTCAGATGCCCTGTATCATTTTGTACAGTGCCACAAAAGGACTGATAAAACATTAAAATGAAAATTGGCTTTAAAAAAACCCACGCGCCACATCTTACCAACAGTATTATGAATTTTGAGAGGTTTGTAAAAGATGTGCACTTTGATCAATGCAGGGTTTCTAAGAAAAAAAAATCACTTTTATGCTTTTTGATTGGCAATAACACTGAGCAATGGACAAAACTGACAGAAAGCTAGAAGCTGCATAAACAAAATAAGGAAGGGGTTTTATTAAATATTAATTCTATTAATTCACAGCAAAAATCTTTGTTTATTATGGTATATTAAAAATATATTTTCTTTATTCTAAATCATTTCTCCACAGACATAGTACAACTTGTCAATGCCTGTAAAGATCTCTTAGCTTGCTAGAAACGCCTCAAGCACAAAGAGCAGTAAAATATTTTTAACACCGTAGACTTAGATATCACCACATTTAACAAAATATATTAAAATAATGATTTATAATGTGGTTACAAGTGAATGGTAAAGAATACATTTACTTTTAACCAGTAATAATTGTCATCATACCATCAAAAGACCTCAAAAGAATTAAAACCGCTGTGCAATGAAACTTGGCAGATTCTGTGAGCTGTTGTAAGAGAGCACTACCTGCATCCAGTGCTCACAAATAGGTACATGGAAGCAGAAGGATGCTGGAAGTACACTTCTGCATATACATAAAAGAAAAACTGTCTTATTCCAGGGTTCCTATAGGAATTACAGTAATAACTGCATTGTCAGTATACAAGTTCCAAGAGCCACCACGCCACCCGTGGCTTCCTGGGTCCCTTGCACACCCTCTGTGTGAGGCAGAGGGTTTGGGGCTTGTCTTCTATGCTACAGGTCAGCTCAGCCCAAAGGACTGCAAAAAGTTGCACTGCAAAATCATACTAAGTATTAGACTGTAACTCCATATTTCTTTCTCTTCTAGGTGTCTCCAGAAATCAGTAAAATAAGTAAGCTTTCTACTTTAGGGAGACTCATCTTTAGACATGTATTTCTATTAAACCTAATTTCTGTAACTGCATCATCAAACATCTAAAGAGATCCTATGTATTCAACAGGATACCATCCCCATGGGATAGACTTTCTGCTATCCTTAAAAGCTCACATATTTAATGTACCTCCTGCCTATATAGTGACAGCAAAGGGGTTGGACACCTCTTACACATAATGTCATAGTAATTTCTCTTTCTAAAGGTGTCCTGCAAAAGCAATTTGAGCAGCATGCACAGAGTCATTTGATTATCAGCTATATAATGGGCATACACTATCAGGGTTAACAAAACTGCACATGCTGCTGTAAAAAGGCAAATATCCACCATTTTCATTTCTGTTTGAATGGAAACTAAAATGGCAGTTAATACATACCATTAGAATTAAGGAAGAGTTTCCTGTTATCATTAATAATCGCTTGCCTTCTCTGTGGACACTTAGTCACTTGGGGCAATACGAGTGCACACACAGAACCAGAAACTCCCTTCCCACCGGCATCTAAGTTTCACAAAAGTTCTTATCCAAAGGTCAGCTGCCAATCGGTATGTACATATATACACACATGGGTCCTTGGTGGGAATAAATTCCAAGTTAGTTGGCTACAAAAGCATATAGATACTACTACTTGAAGTAAAGAAGAATAAATCTTTTTTATTTGTTCTTTTGTCCTTCCTAGAAAATGGGACGCCCGTACATCCTGATCTGCTGTATGGACCAACAATAAATAATGGCACATAAAAGATGGAGATAAATTTTCATTACAGTATCTAAAAATCATTAAAATGTGTCTGTATAGCGGTCACCAACCTCCGCTATACCTTGACCTTCAGGCCTTCAAATAGCTCTTAACATCAAGTAAAGCAGCAAAGGAAGAGGCTTTGAGGAGTAACCTCAAAGCTATGAATCTGTCTTATTTGAAAATCACCAGCAACCTCTTCATCTTTATGAAATCAGCTATAGAAGATCTTGTTTAGCTGAGATAACAGTTACACAAACTTGAGCTGTTGCTTCTTGTCCATGCAAAAAGGTGAGAACCACAATGCAATAAGAGCTTCATGACATTCGCTCACTAGACTAAAATGGCTCTGGTTTTGAAAGGAGAAGCTGTACAATCCTTCAGAAGAGTAAAAAGGCTAAGATGGACAGCTATGAACATCCCAAAGACTGGAGAAACAAGCAAAGTGCATCTGCATGGGATCTGAGGCTGTTCTTTAGGATGATTTCCCTTTTCTGTATTAGAAAATTACAAATGTATTGGTAATTTATAAATAATTTCTAATTACAAATCAGAAGCTGTTTCCCTTTCTCAAACAAGCTGCAAAGTGGTGAAGGCTTTTTCTAGCAATGTTATATCCTACACAGATTTTTCCAGACAGAAGTCTGAAAAAAGCAAAAAGGGGGAAAATACAACAGAAGATGACTGTCCTGCTGCCTTCATCCTCTAGCAGGCCTCTTACAATGTCAGAGAGCGCTGGCTTGGGCGCACCTGTAGAGAGCAATGTCTGCTCTTTGCAAAGGAAAGAAAAACCATTCCATAAAGTTGTAGAAAAACTAATAGTCTGTCAATATCTTGGCTCTTATGCCTTCATCACACTCTCAATGATTTCAGCAGGAGACTGCTTACAATAAAACTGAGAAGACTCCCCTGAAAAAATTGAAAGTATAAAAAATGGTTTCACTTGGTAAGCTTGCCATTCCCATCCTGAACAACATGTTTTCAGTGGAAACTTTTCCTGCTGCTCAGTCAATGTAAAAATACAAAATAAACAAAAATCAGTAATCTCTTACATCTCAACAGAGATAAATAACCCAGTTAATAATTTTCCAACTATACTAATAAAAATGTCATAAAAAAAGGTTGATGCTTCTCTCACTTGAGTAGATCAGGAACAGCTATACCATAGTCATTGAACGGAAATATCCTATGAGAAGAGAATCGGAATCATAAATGTTAATAATTTTGATTAAAAATCTGTCATTATATGCATTGCCACACACTTCTATTTAAGGCATATGAAAACATATGTTTTTACAAGCAAAATGATATGAAAAATTAACATAATGGTTCATTTCTGAGGAAGATAAATAGCTGATAGGTTGTTAAATTTATTACAGATTTAGTATACAGGTTTTTTGTTAAATTGATAAGGTAAAATTCCTTGAATTAGAGTACAACTTAATAAGAAAAAAAATTTTTACCCATAACAATACTAAAAAGCATCTAATTACATATTGGCAGCAGCAGCATATGCTTCAGCAACTGATCACAGATTACTAATTTTAATAATCAGCAATGATTCTAACCCATTTAATGAATTGCTTAATAGTAGATCTAACAGAAGTTTAATCCATGTTGCAACTACTTGAAAAATAAACCCAACAGTACTATAATTTGATATGACAGTCAGGACTGCAAGTGTAAGATCATTAACACTTCACAGGTTATACCCTGAAGTAAATCTTACAAGAAGTTCACATAAATAAGGACAGATTTACACAATTATGTAGTTATGAGTATCATTGCATTTCTAACCATAAGTGAATTCTTCTCAATTTCCTATTCATTTGACTTTGATATGCATAAAAACCGCAATCCAACAGAAAACAAGTCAACTCATTTTTCCTTTTTTCTTATTTGGTTTCAGGACATTTATATATCAGGTAGAGGTATATGAACCCAGACAGTTTCATCTGAGAGATTTTTTGCTTGTGAAAGAATTCAGAAAAGTTTCATTTGTTCCACTTAGGTTTGCATTTTTGCCTGTTGTTTGACTGGAATGCTACAAAAGACTTATAAGGAGTTAAAGAAAAGTTAAATTTGGCAAATACAAGACTCCTCTCTGGAAAAAAAAATAGAAAGTGCTGAGAATAATGATAACAAAAAATTTAGATAACCCCTGTGGTGGCAACATCAATATTTTGGAACACTTTTAAAATAAAAAATACAAAGACAAGGGAGCTCTCTACTTGTAAGGGAGCTCTTCATTGGTATTTGAAACTGAATGACTCAAAAATGGTACTGCAGCACACCACGCTCTGATCAAACACATTAGCTTGTAAGATTTCTCACCTCTGTGGAGCCACTGATGACATTGCTTGATTTTTATCTGATAGGGAGTAAATGGGAATCAGGAATGTATTATTTCAGGAGATTATAAATAACTCTACATTAAAGACCCATAGCCTTGAAAGATGGTTGTGGTTTTTTTCTTTTTAGGAACCTAGCAGGTTTTAAATTTTGTAGATAAAGAATTTTTAGATTGCAACAAACACAATATATCTGTCAGTCAGTCTGTGTTGTTTGGTCCTAAAATACTCCCAGATGATTAACATAACTGTTGGTATGGATGTCCTATGTTCTTCTGACACTTAATGCCACTGACCTGGGGAACTCCACCCTAAAATGAGAAATGCAGCTAAAAATCACATTTAAAGAAAAAAAAAAAAAAACAAAAAAAACCCAGTAAGTGACCATTTGGTAACAGCAGCTCTGCTGGCTAGTTACAATCAAGTTAAATCTTGGATAAGTAGACTGGACTTCGAGCTTGATTTTAAAATGTTACCAGTGGGTATACTTACATAAAAAACTATGTGTTTATATAGGTAAGAAATTAGTCCTTTTTTTATGAAAGCAAGAAAAAATTATCAACACTTTGCAAAATCTCTGAAAGAATTTCACAGTATTTTGTACAAAATGCAACTAACTTTTTTTGAAAGAATTACCTTTTGAAGGACTATTCTATCAAACATGGAGATTAAGTTAGTCACTGGGCAAAGGCCCAATGCAGCAAAAATGTCAGAGCAGTTTTTACTGCAGAGTGGCTATTGACACCCTCCCAATGTAAATTCTGTCTTTCAGTAACCTCAGAATGCTTCAGGTCCACTACACGTTTGCTAGTATGCCAGAGGTATCACTCCTCTCTTTGACAGACAAGGCAAGCAAACCTACCCTCTTCCACCTCTTTCGCACTAAAAATTGTCCTCACTGATGAACATACTCATTCACTCTGGAAAATACCTGATGACTCAATGTTAACATTAAGCCCTAGGTGGACCTGTCTCTTCTAAAATTCAGGAATCCTATATTTTAGGGAAGCTTAGAAAAAGCATAAAATTCCAAGGAGTGTTGAGGACAGCTTATGATCATAATCAAGGAATTTCATTACTTCGTTAAAATTACTCTGCAATTTGTAATACCAGATTCTTTATGTTTGTTACATTTGCTAAACATTATTACTGGCAGTCAACTGAAAAAAAAAAGTTCCAGTACTTCTACCCTCATAATCAAGCTTTCCAGTTCAAGAAACTAAATCTTCAAATCTTTGAACCAAGTCTATGCACATGTAAAGGAGAAGGTTCAACCAATATTTAAAATGATTGAAATTACTGCCTTATTTCTTCTTTAAAAAGTTCACAATGGTGTTGACTTAGTCACACCAAGACTTTAAGGATTACTAGATTTCTTCTAATTTTCTTCTAAATATACACATAAATAGTATTTTACGTAACTTTCAATATTTGTGGTTGTCACCATTCTGAACTATCTGAGCAATTTTTTAACACAGCTATTTCTTATGAAATATTAGAGGAACTAATTGCTCAGATCTGTTACATGTGAAACTGTGAGATAGTATATCCTTTGCAAAGCATGTTTGGTTAGCATGTCTCTGCTTGAAAATTGCATTCTGCATGAAACTCCGAGTTAATATCCTTAATTATAAAGATAATTTGCCACAAATATTAATTTCATTGATCAGAAGATCCCAGTCTCTTTTCAATATTCCTCTTTAAATTCATATGAACATTTACAGAAAGTTATTTGGACAATATGGCAAGATTTTTTAAAATGTTCTCTACTGTCAAAGAAATTTTTATTAATCAGAATGGAAAGTTATTTATTTTTTATACCCTGATTTCAGACAGCTCACATTTAGTGCAATTTGGTACAGTACACGAAACTATTTAAACAGTGCTTTCAACTTTTTTGAGCCTTTTGTTTTACCAGACTTCTGTGTTTCTTCACTATGCAATTTACTGAAGGCTAGTAATTATTAGGACATGTGGTAGGCGTTTATCACCAGTAACATCACACAACCCACTCTATGATCAAGATACAATAGGGCAAATGGTACAATTAAAGGCATATTCTTTGGTGCATAACAATAGAAGCCTTGTGACATGGCAAGATTAAGAAAAGACTCAAACATCTTTAAAACTACTCATTACCACCAGTTAAAATGTGCATGTCTGACCTTTATGGTAATCAGTAGTACTCCACTTGTGCACTATAGAGCTAAATAAGCTTTATTTTAGACACACAGCGTTCTTTGCAGTGACCTGCAGTTAACGTAGCTGATCTCAGAGCTGACGCTTACAATGAATCAACCCATCAATGGTCATAATGATAGGCCATCATCTTTATCTACCAGTTTATGATGACAGGCAGAAAACAGTACTGTACATTTTCCTGCCAAGTGGAGTAGTATTTAAATGTTGACTGCTACATACATCAGATTAACAAGGTTGCAAAGTTACTGAGAATCCCATTCCCTGAGGTACAGATTCACCCTGTGGTGCTATTATACCATAAGGTATATCAAAGATAATTGCTTAGTTTATTATCCTGTTGTCTTTTATGTCAGGCTCTAATTGTGAATTCAGAAGCCTCTTGATCTCCCAGTTCCTTATGGACCTGTTATTAACCCCATTCATTTTAATTAGGATTTATTACTATTTTTATTATTAAAGTGCAAAATTTTTTAAAGTAGGTGTTTCCAAATAACCCACAATTCCTTCATATGACTTCATTAAAAGAGAGATTGATGGGATGTTCAGCCAGCTTTGTAAATACAGCTCTCTCAAGCTCCTTTTCCATCCTCTGACAAAATTTGGCTTACCAAGGTTCAGATTTTTTTACCCAGAGTTGCTTTAATATTCAGTTAAAGACCATGTGAACACACAGAGATTTCTGTGGTAAAACCAGATTATTATAGTTCTGTATGATTTTATAGAACCATCCCAACAAGAAAGTGCAAGGTGGCTATGTCACAGCTGCTATCTTCCCCACAGTCCTGAAGTATGGTGGTCAAGCTTTCACAGTTCTTGTGCTGTACTTGCAGACAAAAATTTAAGCATATTCCCATAAAATACTACACAAAACCTACAGAACCTAGAAACAGTTAAAAAACTATGGCCTGGCTAGTACAGATAAGTAGTCATTCATAATTCCTCCTAATGTATACAATATTAATCTGTATGTACCTAGAAAATCTGACTACTTCCTATACTTCAAAGTCATTGCCTTTGCTACGAGACCTAGAAAGTGCTTCAGGATTCATTATGACATGTGGAATATATAAGCAATAAGGCATGACAGGGAGTGTGGTTATCATAAGATAATCACACCCCTGGGTCATTACAAAGCATGAGGTGCAGCCGAGCACCTCTCATTCCCCCTGGGGTGTGATTATATCATGATAAGCATACTTCATGCAGTTACCTTATTGCTTTTATAAAAAGTCTTTGTTGGGAAGAAAAACTGTATTTTTTACTTAAAGATGATAAAGTTGGCAGTTTACAATGTTGAGCAGTACTTTCTGCTAAGCTCGATGGTTTATATGTATTAATCTACTCCTTTAGAATATGCATCTGCCAAAGCCGATCCAAACTCGTCAATCAAAGGAGGTTTCCATAATTCAGCATGTGTCCGAATGATCTGGCTGGAGAAGAGCATCTGCATGTCCCAGACAATCCCATAGCTGTTGACTGCTCACTGGACACCTATTTCTTTAGTCGAGAATTAAAACAAAATAAACAAAAAAGAAGACAACAAACTAAGGTGCTTAACTAAAAGTTAAATGATGTTTTAAACACACACATCTCAAGTAAAAGGTAGGCTTCAGTAACTGGAAAAGAATTCAACCTGCAAAACAAGAAAAAGTTTCTAACTTGCTTTTGCCGCTGGTAGATGTTCTCCTACAAATTAAGGGTGACAACTTAATTTAGGGTCCTAGATAAACTACAAAATCCCACTGCTGTCATTCAGATTGTAGCCTAAGGGGTCTAATGTGATCTTTTGGATTTACAAACACCTGCCTTGGATTATGCCATATGTCTTCTTAGTGGCTCCGGGGGTGTATGCTCTGTCCAGTGTTCGGCTCATTTTGTGCTTTAAGAATGCATAACTGCACACAGGATATGAAGGTTTGCATCCATTTACAATTTATCAAGTGTGATGGCCATGTTCTGATTTCAGAAGCATTCAGTGGTCTGGAAATGGACATATGTATGGGCTGAATTTGGCCCTGGGCCATTTATGAATATAGGTAACACTTTTCACCTAACATGAGCAAGTCACAAATTCAACAGTTTAATTTAAATAGGTCCTTGTCACCATATCTTCCAGATTTAAGAGGCAGGGTTAGGAACACTGTCAGTATCCTGAATGAAAAGGAAAAATTCCACTAGCCTTCTATCTTCCAATATTTGGTTTGACACAGTGCTCTCACTACACAGAGATGCATAAAATCTTGCTTTTTCCAACAACAAACTGAACAATACCATTTTGTCTTTATATTTTAATCATAAAGAGCTACAAGATTTTTATATATTTATTTGATTTTTCTATCAAATGTCAATTTCTCTTTGAACTGGAAATTTGTTTCTTAATAAAGAACATTATGTTAAAATTATCATATATAATATGTATAAAATGTTTTATGTAAATATATGTATGTAACATATATTATGCTAAAATTAGTTCAAAAAAAGGGAAATTATATCAAAAGATATATTTCTGAAGCATTTCCTTAGAAGTCTATAGACTTATGACAGAGAAATAATCTGGTCTTTCAAATAACAGTGATACTAATTACAAGTTAATTTAATAATAATAACATAAAGCAATTGAGAAATAACAAGGACGTAACAGATGAATATTAAACTAGTAATTTTGGGGCTAATTTTAGCATTTTTCAGATGACATTTTTATATAATAAATTTGTTATTTGAAGTGATTCACAAATAACTTTGGAAACAGATTCCTTATCTAGAAGAAATAGGTTGAAAGTGAGAGGTGTAGTTGCTCACTTCCTTACAGTTAGATGGAAACAGCAGACATTAAAGCGGTAAAGGAGAAGTAAATTTTAGTTCCTTTGTTCCTGAAGCTTTTATTTTAAAACTTGCAGCTAATAAAATCACTATCTGATGGTTTCTAAAAGCATTCCTAGCATTTTATAACTGTAGAGGTACTAACATACAGATGTAGACCTCTGCCAATATATCTGTGTTCAGAAAACAAAATTTTGCTCCCAAACTCTTACTCCACATTTTAGATGAATCCTTCATTAATTAAATGAAAGCTTGAGTATGCAAGGAATACCAACCTCAACCAGACTAATTTGGACCAATACTGTTTAGGTTTTTTTCAGTTTATTTGAAGCTATAGAAAGGTGACATGATGTTTGTGTATGCAGAGTCAACCTTAATTCTGTCACTGTCTAATATAAGAGTGTTTTACTTACGGCTTATCATTTTTTTAATATAGAGCCACTGTGTATGATATAAAATAGCTTGGTTCCACACCACAGTTAATTATTCGTAACGGTATCAAGAAGCGCTTGTTGATGAATTACAGGAGAGAAAGAATGGAATGGAGGAGGAAAACGAGGAAGTGGGAATTTGGGAAGAAATATGGTTAGTGTTAATGAAGTACTATATAAAATAAATGCAGTACAAGCAAAATTTATTTATTAATGCACTTCTACATATTCAGTTTGTTCAAGTCTTGATCTGCATTGAGCACCTTCCATAGGGGGGTGCAAGTACTAGTATTACATAGCATAAATGGAGGTACATGTGAGTAACTCTCAATGGATAGGTGACTACCAGCTTGGAAAAAGTGGGCATTAGGATGCATGTGCCTGACAGATTTCCAGTACTTTCTGCGTAAAAGCATCAGTGGGTATTAGCATATTTAAAATCTGTTCATTCCCTGGACTGGTAACCATGGCTGCACTTGCCCAGATTTTCTCTCCTCCCCTGCAATTGGAGCCCAGAACAACAGGGGTAAGTAGGCTTAGAAGTGGCTAGCAATGGCTAGCCGGGGCAGCCTTACTCCAAGGAATCTAGGGAAGGACTGTCAGCTAGAAAGAATTTAGCAGGAACACAGAAAATATCTTACTAGATAATTGTTTACTGAACAATTCCCTTCATTTTCTGCAGCACTAGTCAGCACTACATGACTTCTCAGGAAGTGGGGCAAGAAACTCCACTTTAGTCAGAAAGCAGACCATCCGTCCCTAGGAAAATGGCATCTCTATTCCCAGTAGCTGAAGACTGGTATAAAGTCTGAATCTGAAGGGTTTATATGCTTTCCAAGACTGGATTTTTCTGATGTACGGGGTTTTGGTTTTGGGGTTTTTTTTCTTCCTTCAGGATTAACTGATATAAGTCTGGACACATTTGTTATTCACATAAATTTCCATCCCTCACTGGAATTCTGTTAAACTTATGACCTCCCTGATATGAAGGGGAAAATCAATACCTTAGCTTAATCTACGTGTGTGAAGACATATTTCTATTTACTAGATTTAAATTCACTGCCATTCAGTTTTGAGCATCCTTCTGCTTTGCAAGACAAGAACAGACCATCCTCATCTACTTTTGTTGTTTTATTTGATTCTAAATTGTTCTTTCTTCTTCTCTTCTCTAAAGTAAATAACACTAAATACCCACTGCACAGTTTTAAGATGCCCCTCTCGTTTCTCAATGCTTTTTCCCACATCTCTCAAAGATCAACAATGACCCTACACAGTAATTTGGATGAAGTCATATATTCATTTTATGTAACAGCACTAGAAAGTTTTCTATTCCTTCTCCATCTTGTTAACATACGAATATTTGCTTCCCTTTTTAACAACAATCATACACTGAGCAGATAACTTCTCTGAGCTGTCCATAAAGTTTTCAAGGTTTCTGAAACGATGTTGAGTTTTGTCTGCCATGCTGTTTCCTATCACCTACTTTAAATAGGTCCTCTTGAAATTCCTCACAAGCTTTACTAATTTTCTGCAAAGTTTGCTTCCTTGCTTTACACTACCCCTGAGGCAATCACATCTGATTCTATAGCAATCTTCTGTTCATTTATAATATATTTTAAAATGTAATTTATTAATAACTATATTACATAATACAGGACCACAGATTAATCCATGAATCCATTGCTAGCCTTTCTTAGGGAAAAAATAATTTCTTCCTATTCCTTTTCCTTGTCTTGTAGACAATTTTACTAAACTAATTCTTGTCTGTCATCCAACAACTACTTAGAGACTCTAATAGCCTCCCTCAAGGAAGGCTTGTAAAAGCCTTTTAAAATACAGAATTCAGAATATGAAAAATTGTTCTGTTTTTGAAATATCTTCAAGTAATTCTAACAAATTAGTGAAATAATTTTGCTTTGTAAACCTTGCCCTACTAGAACCTGTTTACTATATTCCAGTGACTTTGTTACTCTTTTCTAAATTATGTCAACCAATTAGGTCTGTGCAGCTTTTACTGGCCTTTTTCTAACTTTCTTTTTCTAACACAAATATAACATTTGATGCCTTTCAAATTTTAGTCCCATAATTATTTCCTAATGAGAATAAGAGACAATATATTTGCTAGCCATTTGGCCAGTTCATACTTGAACTCTCTCCAATTTTAAAAGATTCCTCCAAATACAGGGCATGGCATTCCTCTATATTCTGGGCCAACTTCAGGTCTGCAAGATATTTACAGATGTCACACTTTCTGTAAGGAGAGACACCATTTTATTCCTTTTATAAGGAATAAAAAATGTAGTCAGAATAAAATGGCTAGATTGAGTAAATACTTATCTAGTAGACAAATAAAGGATTAATAAACTAAGAAACAATTCAATAATAAACCTATAAATAAATTAGTTTTGCTTGTTTGAATCAAAACTGTATGGTCAGAGCCCGCTGTTGCCCGCTATTTCTCCGAGGTATGGAGTCCAGAGTCGCTCTGCCTCAACAGCAATGTGTCTGAGAGCAAAATTATCTTTTTTCTTCTCCCAGACACAGTGTTGCTGACATATAAAATATATTCATATTGGAGCAGAATTGTAATTAGGATAAATATTTGATGTCCAAAGTGCTATCACGCTAATATAGACAGGGAAGACAGAGATTTGTATGTAGGTAGTGTATTGTTGTTGCAGTCTTATACTTCTGCTATATTTTTAAAGATTAAACAAATAAGAAAGATGGACTGAAGCAGGCAATATCAAAACAGCTTTACTTGCACTGAGTTGTTAAGAGAGCTTTTCAGAAAATGGAGCAGTAAAGCAAATACTTACACCTCGGGAACGATACAGCATTGCAATCTATTGGTAATGATGGAATTAGGCTCAGCAGAAACAAATTCATACTTTTTTACTGAAATCTGGTCTGTATGGAACAGCTAGGCTGATTACAGGGGATGATGTGGAAAACACAAAGAGGTCATGAAAGATCCTGTAATGCTAGGACTAATTTGATGTATCTTGCTTTAGTTTCAAAAACTCACCCCTATTTCTGTAACTCGATTCTGATTCTGTCTGGCATTCCTTATGCAGTCAAAATTCCCTCTTAAACTAATAACAGCTTCACCTAGATGTGAAGCAAAGGTTTAGTAAACACAGAAGGATTATTTTGTTTTCTGAATATAGATATATAGCAAAAACATATATCTGTGCTTTAGTGTGTCCATAATTATAAAATCTTAATTACGATTATATGTAACAAAAATACAGAAGTGTTATTAGGGGTAATTTTAAAGGCAAAATCCTGCAAAATAAAAGGGTATAGATTTCTCTTTTTACAGGGATTTACAGTACTCATCAACTTGTATAGTTCACATTAGCATCCAGTGACATTGCTTTGTCTGTATATATTTCTAGCTGTCAACAGTATGTCCTGAGGCAATCGCATCCTGATTCTATAGCTATCTTCTATTCTTTTATAATACACAAGGGTCTAATTTTCCATCAGCAAAGCATGAAATCATGTAAGAATGCCACATAACCAGCATGTGCAAACAAGTAGCACTTTTTCTACACATAAAAATGCTTCATAAAATAACAAATAAATTAAATCTTCTTGTTCAAGTAAAGTGCTTGAAAACCAAGACCCTTTTTAGAAATTAGAGTTCTCAGTGCAGAAGTGGCCATGCCACACTCTTTCTCTAAACATGTGCACTACCTTGCAGCGTCATTTTGTGAGGTAAAAGCATTTAATTGAGGCTAGTGGTGGAGCTTTCTGTTTCCTGGACAAATAATATAGTTGCAAACATCAGGCATATTAATTAAATTAATACAAATATTAAACAGCTAGCAAGTTAACAGAAGTGTGCTTCAAATTTGATGATGCAAGCTTATTGTTCCAACAGTAGCAGCCTTTCCCTATAGTTGTGCAGGTTCCTATAAAGTGCTTTTAACAGAATTGACTGGAGCAAAACGGGTACAGTGACTGTCATTTGCTACTTCCAATGTATTTCTATGGAGTAGCCAGAGAAAACACTAAGGCTCGGAATTAAATGATTTTGAAAGGTACCAAAATATATGTGCACATACGATATGCAGACTCCGACTCCCTATCTGGAACATACAGTTCTGCAGCACTGTCTGCCATCACCAATGACCTCCTTAAGCAGTTTGTGTTTGCAGTATACTTGAACCACATTCAAGACATATGTCTTCCTTGCTAGAAGAACCACAGAGACAAAGCTCAATTTAGCCTCAATGTATTGACTACAGTTGCCAAAATCATATTCTTCCTCTTTGCCTCTCTTATTTCTACAACTTCAGGGGATTTTTAACACCCCTCTCTACGTTATGTACAGTTTATTTAGCACATGGTTTTCAGATG
Source organism: Morus bassanus (assembly GCA_031468815.1). Taxonomy (NCBI): domain Eukaryota; kingdom Metazoa; phylum Chordata; class Aves; order Suliformes; family Sulidae; genus Morus; species Morus bassanus. The sequence continues at coordinate 56,274,170 of CM062571.1, read as the reverse complement.
TTTGGCTGCAAAGTAACCTGTTGTAATTTAAGGCAAACATGTTTTGAATAAAGTAGCTAGTCTTTTTAATCTCTACTGCATCTAGTACAGTGGAAGCTTTCAGAAAAAATGGATTTTCCAGGATGAAGAGGACCACATAGTCTCTACTCGTGAAAAGAACCAACCTTGAATTTACATGTATAACTTTCAATAAATTTGCCTTTGTCAGCTCCTTACCCCTCTAGCAATACCTTTGAGAAATGACCCTGCACGTGACAAAGAGAAAGTCAGACAACATGCACTTGTTTTTCAAATACGCTCCTGGTTATGGAAATATTTCCTAAACATTACAAAGTAAAACAGAGGCACAATTTTATTTGCCTTTTAAAGATAAGCAGATAGGAGCAAGGATAATTGTTGCCAAAGCATAACAGACGTGACTGAAGTGCTTGGTGATGACTCACTGCGAGGAAACAGCACTAAGCTTGCAGGGGAAAGTCCTGACCCCCTCCACAGCTGAGGCAGCCTTGCCCACACTGGAACTAATGAGCATGTGAGGCTGCTGGCCCACGCAGGTGCAAGGATCAGCTCTGAAATAAATCCTACAATGCAGGAGTATTGAGAGTTGGCATCACCACAACCAAGACTACGCAGTCATTAATCAGAAACAGGTTTTCAGCAAGTTTTCACTGTTACTCGTCCACAGGGGCCAAAGGAAAAAGACCATCTGCAACATCTGAAAATCTGTCCCTCCAATGTTCCTCTCCTTAAGGAAATAATTATGTAGTAGATAAATACCCTTCAGGAAAGAGAAGTCACCCTGTAGAACTGAATTCATCTTGGATTTGAGTAAATCTTTTAGATTTACTAGTAGAACTAGCAGAAAAGTAGATCTTTTCTAGTCTACATATATTAGCTTGTAGTCTATAATGAGCAAGCAGTCTGTGCAAGCAGATGCTGGGCAAATAATCAGGCAAGTAGCTTGTGCCCCATACATGTGCTGTTACCATGATCCAAGACATTCAGTTCAGCTATGTCTACCAGAACTGAGGCAGAGGGATACCTTTCTTTTCACAGTCCTTCTGTCTGTATTGTAAAACAGGCACAAGAGTATCTCCCTTTCTCCCTGTTATACTACAAGAGCTGAAACGTGGAAGGCTGAAAGGTTCAGCCACTGTATCTGTAGTCCACTTACCTGAGATATAAAGAAAAACCTCTAAGTGTAGTAATGCATGGTGTCTCCTCTAAGCAAGCACAGTCATGCTTTAACTTACATGTTAGGTATATATAACTTGTCAGCAAACACAGCAAATGTAATTTTCATTCAGCCAGATCAACAAGAGAATCAGAAAACTTGTGGTAGCAATAAGTTGGAGAAAACAAGATGAAGGCAGTATGTTCAGTTATGCAATCCTGCTTCTAATATTTTTCTGTGTTTATCAGCCCTTGAATGATTTTCCATCACTCTATAGGCTGTGTTGTGGGGCATGCATAGTCAGAATATGCTCCTTTTAAGGAGCAATGTTTTCATCCATCTCTGCCATACCTTCTGCAACTACCAAGTAAATGGTGATCTTAAAGCTACATAATCAAATGTAACATTTCTCATTTAATATACATTGCAGATGATGACGCAACTGTGTGCAGATTTTCTGATTTACACCACTGCTTGTGTTGTGGTTATGTCAAACACTCAGGTGTGCTTTAAGGCAATGGGCCAAACTGACCTGCTTCATATATAGCCCATATGTTACACTAAGATTCTGCATATTCTAAACCTTCATATAAAATCTTTTCCATGAAAAGAAAAATATTGCTTCTAGCTTTCATAGTTGTGAAGAAAACCTGCAATTGCTAACAGACTGTAAATGGGTGCAATGCCTAAGGCTGGAAACAGATGGAAAACTGAGCTTAGGAAGGCAACAACTCTACTTCTCTTATTAAGCTGCCTTGATGTTGATATTAAAACCTAATGATGCCTCTTTAAAACTTAACGCTGTGTATTTTGGTGAACATTTAAATAGATAGGCAAGGAAGAAAGTGGGAATTAAGCCCTCATAAGTCATAATGGGAAACAGAAGAGATAAAGGCTGGAAAAAGGGAAAAAAACTAATATTGCAGAAACACTACTGTTTATGAAATGCATGAGGAGCAAATAAGAAATTAATTATACAAAAAACCAAAAACTAAAAGAATGACAGGATTAGAAAATACTACAATGAGGGGAAATGGTAGCCATAAATTTACATCTCAAAATAAGAAATTACAATGGCTTATATAAACACATTCTTTTAAAACATCTAATTTTAAATGTAGCTTCTTTTATGAATATTATCATATCTAAACTACCTTTATTTAAATGGTGTTTGTTGAAATAAGCTATTTCTGGCAAATATTTTCAGTTAATGGGCATCAGAAAGAGAAGGGTGAATAAGCTCACCCAAAATTTTCTAATAAACTGTAAAGATAACTTCAGCTACATCTGTAGACAGAGTTGCACAGCTTGGTAAGAGTGGATTTGTGGAGTGACACCACTGATGCTGAGGTATCAACATCAAATTGTATGTCGTTTGTTTTTTTTTTACTCTGGCTGGTTGCAACGGAGTTCCAGAGCCTCGATGCACACTGGCAGGTGGAGAACATCAGTTCCAGCATTGATTATCTCAAAGGAACAGATACTGTGATCCCTGAGATACTCTACAAAGTGAATGAAAGCACAGTAAGAGAGGATTATCAGGAAATTTGCTCTTGAACTCAACTAAAACACCAAAGGAGATGCACCTTTGATTTGGTTGTGTAATACCACACATATCTGTACCAAAAGCTGGGTGGGAGGGAGGCATTGCTGCATGTGTTGTGTTCTTCCCTGCTGTGCTGCTACCAGCCAGCTCTTCCCATCTGCTTTTTCCCAGCTGTGAAACTACTAGAAGAACCCTAAGAAGGGTACCTAACCACTTGGCTCAGATCTTCCTGGGGCAAAACTGGAGGGTGCAACCAGATGCAGATTTTCGCTGCCTTACTGCAACTTAGCTGAACATAGCTGTGTACCCCTGAAACACCAAAGGCACATGGTTATTCTGTGCATTCCCTCTTCTTTCACTTAATATACCAGTTTTTTACCCCTGCTTCAGTATCTTCCTTCACTCTTTTCTTGTATTGATGTCTGCTGACACATGACTATAGCTATGATAGTCTTTGCACTTCCACAAGAGCCTCTTGGCAGCAGAGAACTAGGGTTGCTGATACTGGACCTCCTCCCACCACTTTTCTTCTCACAGCTTTCTCTCTGTCTTTTTCCTTGGCTGCTGGATGCACCATCCTGGCAGCAAGCCAGTACAATGAGCAGCAAGGGAGGGAGACATGGCTTCCCTCTCACTTAGCACTGAAAGTGGTCCCTGGTAGGTAGGAGAAACCGTGGTAAAATATTATTAGATCCAAGTCCCCATATGTTTCTATATCTGTATTACAGATAGATACAATTTGGGAGCAGAGGGGTAAAGAATGAGGGGTAGGTATATAAGTGCAATGCAAAATGCATGACAGGTATGTAGGAGTTTCACTGTCAGGGTTAGCTGCCTCTTGGAAGACTTTGTCAGCAGCATCCAGTGTAAAGGCATATGATCTGCTCACCCAAAGACAGCAAATGGGCTACATTTAGAGCACTAGGACTAGAAAGGGAGAGAGAATGCAGTTAGACTCCCAAAAGAGCTGAAAGATTATAGTCTTGGTTCTTCATCTCAGTAGAGCATGCTCACATCTCTGCCTCTCCAGAAGACCCACCGCACACAGCTTGTGGTTTTGCAGGAGAAGATTTAACCTCTTCTCCTGTACCTTTGCTCAGACTCTGTTTACTCAAGTCATTCACACACAAAATTCTCAAGGGCAAAATATGCAGGCAGATACTATTTCAAGAATAACTTAATTTCAGAATGATAGCTGGCCAGAAAACAGATTTCACGTGCCTGGAAAAGGATGGTGTTTGAGACATTTAAAAAAAACCCCAAAACTGAGGCAAAAAGAGGAGCTTTCAACTTTCTCTCTAAGTATCATTAAAAAGAATATGTTGCCATATTTTGAAAAAATTTGAAACACCTTATTTCAATTTTTAGCTATTTTTACAGAAAACCAAATTAAATTTCAAAACAAAATTGCTTGAAAGTAAAGAATGCATTAGTTGAAAAAGAAGAAAAACAGGAGCTCCACCATTGCAGTGTTTTCTTTTCCCTCCCTGTCAGCTTTCCTTCTCATAACAAAATTATCTAAGAATTATTATGACAATATGAAAGTATCTGTCTGTCTCTTTATCTATCTATCCACCTATGTTTTTATTTGACTCACAAGCTTTCTCATCATTTACTCTCCTAATAAAAGCAAGTACAAGCCAAAATCCAAACTGGCTGTACATCACATCACCAGTATTAGGATAAACTAAAAAGGTTTAGCTCAACTCCAGGGATTATCAAGTCCCTTGAATATAAAAGTAGATAAGGACAATTCACAGTCTCAAACTGTTCAGGATTTTATATCACAAAGGAGCACAACATATTTATAAACCAACAGTGACGGGTTTCACTTGCTTTGAGTAATAATGCAATTAAGAGTGCTAATAATGCCCAAGGAGAATCTTTTCCCTGAAACCATCTCATCTTCAGGCTTCCTTAATGATTCTTTTGTATATTTGATTATTATTATCATTCCTGAGACAGTCTGACAGTTTATCGATATCACCGCATTTTCAAGAAACATATCAAGAAATAGCACCATGTGACCTCCAAACATATTTATTAAATGCAGTGCTAAGCTGACAAGACACCAAGAATACAAGCAGATGTTCATTTCTCACCAGGTCTATGCCATTCAAACCATTCATCCAGAGCCAGAGCTGCACCAGTTTTATGCTAGAATGTTTTAAAGAGACATTATGCACTTTTCCGCAGAATGAGCTAAAACCTCATTGCACGATTTTTTATTATATGCAAATGAGCAGCATCTGATTAGGTCCTGAGGCAGCTTCACCTAGGTGTTCACAGGAATAGCAATGGGAGCTGGGGAAGAATATTTCATAACTGAAATATATTTTCCCTTGAGGGACACCGCCATTTGATTTTGACATTTATTTGTCCTGTGCTGTAAAGGACAAAACTACAATTACACTTTTTTTTTTCTACTGTGCAGTGGGCACAGTGTCAGAAAAAATTAAATCAAAGGTAGTGTGTTCTCACAAAAAAATAACAAGCTTTATAACCATATTTAACGAACATATTCAGAGTTAAGTCATACTACATTAGAACAGACTATTTGATTGAAAATGCATATCATAAATTTTTTTACAAAAAAGCAGTAAGCATAAAAAGTAATATATAGTCCTGCCCTTGTTTTTTTTAGTTTATTATTAATACTATTAGCACTATTATTAACATTTTACTTTTATTAATATTTTTCATTGACAGCGTTACAAACAAGATGCATCAAAAATAATTCAGTTGCTTGAGCTTATTTGTATTTTATTTGTTATAATCTTTTCCATATTTGGAGAAAATTAATGTAAATTAATTGAATACAAGATTAAATGAATGGTACAGATTATGATTATTGCATCTTGCATTTCAACCATATACAAACCTATTTTTAGTATGTACATTATCATGCAACAAATAGCTTTTCATTCTTGAATTCCACTGGCACAATTCACACATCATGTAAAGGAATTTATTCACATTTTATAAAAAACGTGCCCGGAAATTACCAATACTGCAAACCATATATAAGTTACCATCATATCTTTTATTTCAAGGGTTCCCAAATCTAGTGCACATAATTTTCATAAATGGACCTGATGTTTCCAAAAACATTATAGAATAAAACTGTTAGAGAGTTAGTCATAAATTAACATTTCATCCTCAAATTAGTAATATGTACTTATTTACAAACCTCATCCAAATCTTAGCCCAAACTAGAAGGGGCAAACATGTTGCCATGTTCTTTCCTCCCATTGAATTAAAATGCAGTTGAACATGAACAGTTCCTAGGGTTAACAAGTCTCTAGTATGTAAAAATAACAGATAGTGTCTTATAATCTTATTGAACTGCATTAGTTGGAACACATGACAAAAAAACTGGGAAAAAATGAGGTACCACTTGATAAAAATGTGAAAGGTAGCACAGTAAGCAAAAGTTTCACCTATTTTTAAGGAAATTTAAACCCGTATTTGAAGTAGAGCTAGGCTGAGTTAAGATACCATGGTGTCCACAGGAAGCAGACATGGTCGGTTTGATTTGAATACGCATTGAACCTGACATGAAAACAGGATGAGATAAAACCAAACACATGAAAAAATGGGGAGCATTTTTTAATTTCATTTGTTTTTGAATCTTACATTCACTGCTGATTTAAACAGTGGTGGTAGATCAGTAGATGGGAGTGATGACCTACCTACTAGAACATTTGCTTCCTTCCTGCACTGGGCTTAATTCAATGAAGAATTGCAGCACATCATTTTAAACTCATTAATAGCCCTGCTAAAGAAATAATATTATTTGTATGCTTGAATTACACACTTGCATTGTAAGCACATAGGTCAACCAGGTCATCAAAAAGAAAATGACATATTAGTATGCAAGAATCTACCTAAGATCTGGAATATGTGTTCTATATGAATTGCATGTACAAGAGACATTACACTCAAGTCATTCAAAGTAGATGCTCCTTATTTCTAGAAAGGATACTGTAGTGATAACACTCGTAGAAGTTCTCCATGCCTGCCTGTGCCTTTAGTCCAAAAAAGAGGCCACCTCTCAAGAAGTGGAAGTTTGGGTGATCTTTATATCCACTTATTGCTTAGCCTCTGACACTGACTCTATTGACATTGTTAAGAGGAATGCTAACAGGATCTATGGAAATGTGGTTCTTTGCGAAAGTTTAATCAGTGAAGTTCCTTACGATCGTGTTTGATGGTTGTTGAATTGGTTTGGTAGTAAATAACCAATTTTTGAAATGGCATCGAACAACTTTTTTGATGAACATTAGCCTTAATTTTGTTCTCAGCAGTGCAATAGCGTGGAAAGTTTGCTTACCAGGGATAGCTCTCAGTATGTCATTACTCATTATGTGATAGCTTGAAGTACAATTGTCTTTGGTTCTGGAACTGGGGAGGGGGAGCATTGCTTGTTGTATACACTTATTTCTTTAATATTTTGATACTAAAAGAAAGTAGAGTATTATTATAATCTATAATTTTCCCCATAACAGTTCATGCTTTCTACTGAAGGTTTCAGAATTTCACTGTGTTTCTTCAAAAACTGAAAGCTACATATTTTTATGATTTTATATATCAAATTTTTAAAAAACCCACATATTTGCTCTTTAAAATGCCTTGCTTTATAATAATATATTGTAACATTTAGGGTTTTAATACCAGTGCTTTAGCATAATAAAACTTTTAGTGATTCCCTGGCATGTCTTGTTCAGACTTAAGTTCCTCATTTACATATTTGATGTCCCCCAAGAGACAGACAAGCTTCAAGTTAATTATCCATGTAGCTGTAAGAACTCCTGTTTCTTTGGTAAGAACTCTCCAAAAGAAAACTAACAGTTATTAAATATTACTTTGAGTTTCAAAAAGTAATCGAATTGCATTTAAAGAGGCACTAAAGAGATACTTAAATTTAATATTCTTTGCAGACTAAATAATATATAAACCATGTACAACTCTTACACAATCCACAAATAAAACAATCATTAAAAACTAACAAGAAGCCCAGCCTTCAGTAATTTCAAGCACTACAAATACTCAGAAGCAAAAAGGCTCTTGAGCAGACCCTGCACTACTCCCTAACATGTAGCCATTTTACACGAAGGCAAAATTACACCTGTTGAAAGCAGTGACACATTCCCAACTGCTTCTAGTGGAGCAGGATTACATTACTAATAGCTCATAAAAATGTGGAGAGAATCATGCTTTTTACAGAAAATAACAAGTTACAGAATACATACTTCTGAAATGAAATACAACTGTTGTAAAGACACCAACATGTCTCTTGTATCTCACCAAACTGTAATTACAGGGAGGAGCAACAGAGAAACACTGTATAGTGTATGTTGTCACTTGTAACCAAAAGCATCTTTAAAAAACAATTAGATGTGTCACGGAAAAGAGGAACAGAATAACCGGCAAGCATAAATGGACTTTAATTCTAACTGTTCAACACAGCTTCGACTCACGTAGCATCCAAACACCTTCAGTAGAGTGTTAGACAATGTACCTGATATATGTCATCTGTGGCTCATTCTCTGTCATCCTCAGCTGCAGCTGGCAACTTACAAGTACAGATATCAGGTGAAATAATTAATCTGAGTATTTTACAATAAATGAACATGTGCATCTATTTCCCAGAGTCTCATGATGACTTGCATGAGAGGCAAATTCACTGACTGTCTCAAAATTATTACATGCATCCTATAATTAAGTTACAATGACTGAATAGAATGTGGATGCTCTTCTCTAGACAGAAGACAACAATCTCATTCCACAAAGACCTTGGAGGTCATTCAAGAAACAATTAGATGTCCTGCTATCTATACTGAAAAGAAAGAAGGCCAAGGGCAGAGTAGCCTTTCTTCTGTTTCCTGTAGCTTCAGTGCTTATGCATTCAAATGAAGCCAAACAATATTAAGCCACAGAGTACACACACAGAACACATATACCTTGTAAAAAGTTGGTATTATTTCTATCTGGCAAAATGGGGTGGGAAGAATCATGTCTGTCATTTTACAGAAAGGCATTTGTTAACAAATATCTGTTATTTTAGTTTCTCAGCATCACTGTGTATGAAGTGAAAAGCACTAAATAAAACCATTGTCATTATTCTGCTATGTAAAGACAGAGGGGAATACGTACTATATGTCAGCTGTGTACACACTCAGCTCTGGGATAAAAAGCATTACATTGAGAATAGAAAGAGGTAAGAACTAACTTTTACATGTCAACCAACAGTCTTTTATCGCATGTAGAAAGCATGTCTGATATTTTCCGGCACTTTACATTTGATCAGATGTTTGATTTATTGTGATAAAGACAGTTAAAACTCAGTAATGCTCACAGACTTAGGGAATGCAAAATCTTGCAATCCTTAGGCAGACAAGGCTACCACTGACTTCAAAGAAGACAATGGAAGAAGACTTCAAATAGGCAATGTCTATTGTCACTTTGAGATGATCTCTTCTGGCTGAAATATGGAATGATGTTGACAGACAACTGCAAAGGGAGTCATTTCCAGGCCTCCTCAGTCAAAAGGAGGGTCACTGAGATGTAGACATTTAAGGGTGTTTGCAGGACTGTATGGAACTTGTTCCTACAGGCACCTCATCTAAATTGGGGTAATCTTCTATCACTTATTTCTATAGTATTGAAGTATGATGCAAAAACTTACAGAAAGCACTTTCTGAGATACAAATTGTTCACAACTCATTAGCCTATAATATTTCACCCTTCCTTTCCTTCCTTTCCGGTTTTTCCCCTTGGCCTTCCTATTTGTAGCAGAACCAAGAAACAATTATGGGATGAGTGGGGCAAGTATCAGCAATGAGGTAGGCTTTGCAGTTTAACCTGAACAGTCGCCTAGGTAAAGTTCAAAGAACAATGCAGACTACTAGAATATTTGTCACCAGCAGATTTGCAACTAGAAGATTTGTCTCAGAAATAATGTCTTGTTTAAAGTACAGCTTTAGACTAGAGATACAAAAAATGCAAAGAGGAAGGCATATTCCTGGACTATCAAAGTGAGATACTTTGAAAAAGCCATTAACTCCAACCACACAAATAAAGTAAATTAATAAAGAAAATGTGCTTCCAGGGTGTCTTTTATTTTCCAAATCTAATAATTTCTTCTCTCTTCACATTTAAGTCCACCTATGTGCTCAAGAAGAAGAGTCAAACTTAGTGGGATTTCAGCACTGAATTAACCAGAGAAATAGAGAGAAGTTCAACAATATAGTTAACAGATACTTCAAAACAACAATAGAAGAGGAAATGCAATCACTATCCCTGAAAAGAAGATATGAAATTAAAAGCCTTTTTTTTTTTTTTCATCTGGGAGCCAGAAGAGGACCAAGAGTGATTACTGCCAGCACTCCCATTATCTAGAATACAGATCCAGGTAACTAGCAAGAGATAGACTACTTTAAACAGTAGATGTGAAACAATCTGTCTTTCAAAGATGATGGAACTCTGCCTACTTGCTATGAAGATTGAAGCTGGATTTTCCCTAACCAGAACAGTGTGTAATTGCCTTTGGATTCTTGCCATTATTTTCAGTCCATGCAGTATTTATTTCACATGAAGAAATTGAAGCTAAACAGAACTCTGTATGCTCTTGATCGTATTTATGACAGTCTTGATCCTGCAGTGAAATGAGTTCAGACACAGACAGAGCACATTCCTGGATCTGCAACTTTCTGGTATGAAAGCTCCAGATTAATAAGCACGAGGTTCCCTATCTGTTCCCTTGCATAATATCCCATCACAGCATCCACAGCAAAACAAGATTAGCATCTGAATTCATACCACAGCACTATATTTTGTGTTTGCCACCCACTGAGTTTGCCTGGTACTGAGTACACGATTTCACTGTTTCGTGCTCAAGGAGAACTGGAACATCTCATGCTGTGTTTAAATTTACACAAACGTTGGTGGCACAAAATTTCACACACTTCATTATAGTATGTGAGATTATTTGGGCATCATACTCAAAAGGCAAAGAATATACACTGTCTCCTCCCTGTGGCACAGAGAGAGGCGATCAATCAAAAAGGTGCTCGGAGTCAGACAAAATGGCCGTATGGTGCTTCAGTGTTCAAATTATGTGTGTTCTTTAAAAAAATTGAATGCTGGATAATGATTTGCCACACTGCTATACTACAGGTAAGTTCAAAAGCAGTCATTGTCAGTATGCTGATTGATGTAAAGCTTTCAGTCTCTGGGGGGAAGAGTATAGCACTTCCTACTGCTTGATCCATAAAGCAGCATTTACTGCAGCCCACCTTCCCGGTCTGTGCTGCATAATACATTGCCAGATTATGGGAGTTAGGGAATTAAAAGGAAAAGAAAAGAATGGATGAAAAAGCCCTGACCCCCTCCTCCACAGGTGAAATATTTGAGTCCCTGCCTCGGGGTATTGGAAGTAGACACTAATTGCCATCCAGATACCCGCTACTCACTTTCGCCTAAATATTTCCCACTTCTGGCTGATCAACCAACCTAAAATTTAATTGAAAAAGTTTTCATTTAATGTTTGCATCCTGTGATGACTAGCTGGGACTGGAAGCACTATCAGAGCTACAGTATAAAAAGGGAGAACAGCACTGTGTGAAGGACCCCAAGTAAAAGGCAAGAAATGGGAAGGGGAAAAAAAGCCCGCTCTTAAGGATACATGGTTCAAGTTTCTTTTACTAAGAACCAACAACTTGCACTTGAAGTGATACTTCATGTGCCAGTTGTTTGATGCAGTATTTGCTAGTTAGTGATCAGTATCTGGATTTTTGTCAGCATTTTCTCATGGCTGTTGAACAGAAACCTGCAACACTATCCACAGACAGGAAGGGGAAAGTATTATTGATCTGTGTCTGCTTTGATGTGCTGCTTTCTGGGAGTGAAAACCAATCTGTTACAATCAGAAGCTGCACAGCCTGAATTATATTGAGGTTCCCATCAATATATGGAATATGTGGGACCAAATAAACAGTAGCCACAACAGAAAGACTTGACCAGATTATTAACCAACTCTGAGTGTTGAAAAAGGAAATTCATGTGGGATCCAGATAGGTCTCATTCTTAAAGACCTTTTGGGACAAAAATACAAGAAAGGAAGTGTTTGATATTGGAGACCACGCAGAGAAGGCAAAGCAGAGGAGTTTTGCTATATGAAGCATTAAAGTGAGTTCTGTAATGAAACTTTATTTGGAACAGAAATGCCCCATTTTAAAAAAAAAAGAACGAAAGCAGCTGAGATTCAGAACTTCCAAACCTTGTTGGCAGCCTTACAGATATTTTCTATGTTAGAGCTGTACCTAAAAGGGGAAAATGGAGTACAGAACACCAAAACCCAAAATCCTTGCTCAAAAGTGTTTACAATCTGAGAGAAGGAACATGAGCAGTCATCAGAAAGAAAGATCTGAAAGATGATGATTAGAGACAAGGGGAACAAGATCTGAAAGGCAAAAGAGTAAATGGATTGATAGTGTTGAGCAGATAACATTCTTCCTACCTCCTTAGAGCTTGCCACCATCTGCCTATTAGCCTCCAGGCAGGGCAGGCAGGCAAAGGGGAATATTGGTTACAAACAGGGACGGGTGCCAAAATTAGATTGGCCAAAGGCAGGGAAAAATTATAGAATTAAATTTGTTCAGAAACAAAGTCCTTGCAATGATTAGAAGTTTAACAACAAAATTGAAACACAGATGTATGTTTTACAGATTTAAAATATGCTGGGGTCTGATTATGCAATGTTTTGCATCTTGTTTTCTTCCTTAAACTTAGAAATTATCTGCAAGACAAAACAGTACCTATTTCTGCAGAGATGTAAATACACAAAGTTCCATTGTTAGACTTGTACAGACACAACTTCCAGCTGCATCTCCATATAGATGTTTCTCATAGGTATGTCACTCTAAATACAGAGATGGTAGTGCTTTGTCAAGCCAAAAGTATTCCATAACAGTGGTCAAATGTGGCATGAAGGCCGAATTCATCAGTAGAACAGCTAAAATGGCCAAATATGTGTTAATGACAGTAGCTGAACAGAAGCAGTATTACATAAGCCTAAGGGAAATGTGAAAATATTGGAGGATGGAGTCAAAGGGAGCTTAAAGAATACTACAGCATGGCAAGTACATGTACTAGAATGACAAAGTAATATAAGGAAGATCCTTTCATTTTTCTTAACTCATCTGACTTATCTTGTCAGCGTGCAAAGCTAGAAAACAGAGATAATTGAAACAAAACACTAAAGGCAACTTCAGTACCCTAAATAATGACAATGCGCTAGAATATCTGGGACATATACATAGGGCATAGATATGACACAGGACCCACAGAAAACTCACAACCTTGGGAAGTCAAGCAGAATACCATAGAGCATATCAAATGGCACTTGACACCTACAATGAGGCATGTGAAATATTCTCAAAGAGTCAAAAAAATACATTCCTTCTGAAAGTACCAGGTAAACACTCTCCTAAACACAACCACCAACACAAGATTTCTTTAATCTTTAGATTCCACTTATCTAACTCTATCGAAATATCTGTAGGTGTAACTCTTAAAGAAAAAGGTTTCACAGAGAAGTGAGGGCCACTGGACTGATGCCTTTGGACATGGGTTATTTCTCTTGCAAATGTAAGTGGTCATGACCTAATGAGTTAGATGCAGAAAAGTATACTGCATAATAAAGGCAGAGGACTCTGAAGCAGGGCCTCAACTTTAATTATTTGGAGAGGTTTATGAGATTCTTCTGTTCTTGGGGCTTCAATTTCTCTTTGGAAGAGTAAATAAAATTAACTCAATTTCCAGCTGTGGATGGATTGTGGGCAGATAGATAATTACCCTGCCATACCCGTGGGTAGCCAACTTCCCCCACTGTTCAGTAGCATTTGAATTGTTTGCTGTATCTCTCACTGGTTTTGACTTTGTTGAGAAGAATGAAGGTGACATTTATCTCTTAACACAAACATATATTAGTAAGACAATTTTAGAGATGCAAGTTAAGTGAGGGACCACGAAGCACACATTTGGGCAGACATATTATAGCAATTTTAGAAACAACAAAGACCAGAAGGGAATTGTTACATTTGGAGAGAATGTGATTGAAAGTTAAAGGATAAATTCCGGTATGTGTCACTATTCTCTCAATGCTAAAAGAAAGCAGGAAAATAATGACCTGTAATTCCAACAGGGAGGAAAGAATCAGACCTTCTACAGATAATAGGGGTGTTTCACCCCATAGTCCTCTTTTGATTTCCACATGAAGCCATACACTGAATAAATTCCTGGCACAGTTCAGTCAAATTTCCTATCGCTATAGCCAGTTATTAAATATCTAGGTTTGACAAGAGAAGTGACAAATGAGTATTACATGAAAAGCAAGTATTTTGGTATTTTGGTAGTTTCTTGACACAGCTGCTATGTAACCAATGAGGGCTGGATTCATCCAGATGGCAATGACTTAAGGGTAAGCACTTACTTTAAGTGCTACAAAAAGCAGGCACATGACCCCAGTCAGGAGATCCAGAATGTGTTACCCTGGCACCAACATGCTCTACAATCAACAGAGTGAAGCTACTTTGAAGAGATATCAAAAAATCCTGAGGCCAGGAACAGGGCTGTGCCTGAGCTTCAGCCCCTTGCAAAAGCTCAGCCCTAGAGCTGTCTCCTAAGGCCTGATGCATAACTAAGCATGGGTTTTTTGCAAAATATCCTAGTGACCAGAGCACTCAGAGAAGAGATACCTGTGTTCCAGCTTTTCCTCAGCTTAAGGAGATTTGCCCCCCAAAATGCATATCCAACAAGAATGCCCTACCATCAAACTAGAGCTAACTGCAAGAGTAAAAGAGGCTAGTAAGAAGATGCTCTCTAACCCTTTTTTCCAGGCTGGGCCACAGTGCAGTCAAAAGGGCAAAAACCTTGAAGTCAAAAGACAATATGGAATTGCGAATCTAACTTTGAGGTCTGTGGATAGATGGAGTTAGGTGGAGTCCACCTGTAGATGGATAGGTGGAGTCCACTCCCTAGCCATTTGTAGTGTTTTAAAAAATTTATTTATGGAACATACAGTGTACAAAGATAGAAACATCTTGGAAGCCTCCTTTTGCTCAATTAATTACCGTTCATGTAGCTTTCAATATTCTGCAGGATGGAAGATGACAGAAAGAAACATATATGATTAGAAAACTAGCCAACTGAATTTTTTTTATATATTGAGTTATAAGTGATGATAGTAACCAACACTTGACATGTTACTGCCCAGAGCTTTGGAAAAATTCTTCTGAAAAATTAATTTGATTGCATTATAAATTCATAGTATTCTGTAACTAAAAGTTTTTAAACTGTAAAAAATTACATAAAATTACTATATGCTATCAGTACATACTTTTGTTATTATTATTTTCAATTGATAAATAATGGGAAGGCAACAAAAATGCCTTCACTCTCAACTCTAGAGAAGAATGTGGAGGTAGTCGAGAAGAATGAACAGAATAGGAAAATACTGCAACATTTGAGAGCTGGTTTTGGCAGAAAGATTTCCAGCATGAATAGTGGTGTTGTAAGTAAAATGTGGAAGACACTGCACAGATTCATAGTCAGTGCAGCACTAATAATCCTTGACACATATTATTTTTGAGCCACTGCTGCCCCTATGCAGTGTGTTAAGACAATGAACTTCCAAATCCAATCAGAAGATGTCACAAACATTACTGCTCCACTCCATAACACACAGTAGTGAGTAAGGGGAGGCCTTTGGGAGACTTTAAAAGAGTGGTGGAGTACAGCACCAAGGCAAAAGAAGCCCTCAGAGGTTTAAACTCTCCCACTTCTGTCACTGTAACTTGGTCTGACTCAGAGCCAGCAAACGCTGCAACTTCTGCTCTTTCTCACAATACCTGTAAATAAATCTGCCCTGTGCATTTAACAGGTTATTGTTGGGGAAAAAACCCCACCCAACACATTTTATCAGATTAGAAAAAAACTATCCATTTCTCATATTCTTTTTTAACCACAGATTTTACTTCACCAAGCTTCTTTTTTCACTGTCTTACAATATTGTACACCATGTCAGTTGAAAAGAAAGTGAAATTGATATAGACATGTGGCATATATGGACCACAACATTTCTCTGCACATGTTTTCTGCTACTCAGTTTACATGGGCAATATGGATAATTGAATTTCCACAGCTTTTTCACCTTTCATACCCATTCCAGATTCTTTAAGGGTCTCTGAGGGACTGGTTTTAAGCATGCTATTTAATGGCCCATAGAAAATACAAATCCACTAATCTGATTTTAAAAATGCCCACTCACTTCGGTACATAAAGTTATTTGAAAAGTATTGTTTTCCAGAAGATATATGATACTATTGCAAATGATCACAGGGAATTTGAAAACACAAATTCAAAATGTCTGTTGTATACAACCCCTGCATAGACAGAGCCAGATATTGCTCCTTGCTCCCTATTTAAAGTTGCTATTAACATAACCAAAAGTTAAATATATTCAAATTACTCCATATCCTTTTTATCCTTAAACGGTTAGAGTCCACAAGCACCTGATTCAGTTCCAGAGGGATTCAGTCACCGCTAGCACACAACTATAGCACCAACTACAGGCACTGTAATATGTTGAATGGTCGAGGATGTCAAGGGGTGAGATTTAAGTCTGCAGTGAATCTGAAGACTGAGTTAATCTCTAACATGTGCTCAGTTTCAAATACATATTTTTTTGTAAAAATGGTTCCACGGTACATATACACTGAAAATATTTAGGATGCATTTGTTTTGCTTTAGCTGCCTTTTGAAGACTTTGATAGCACTCTTCAACAGACAGGAGGTTGGAGACCATCAGTCACCATTTTGATTATAGTTGCAAATGTGGAGTCCGATAATTGCAAGCTAGTAAATGCTGGACTAAGTCCTGAATATATTTTACCACTGGGCCTAAGTGGGCACTTGTTACACAATACTACTTATCTCTATTTCCTGTATTTATAGTAAGAAACACTATAAACATGGTGGTAAACATAATTACTTACAAGCCTCCCTTTACATGGACTTTGCTGTTTGCATACACAAGGATGCCCTAACAAATTAAATTTTTTATGCTTCATTAAATCTAAACAACAGCAACAACAAATCTTCAAACAATTGTTCTGTTGGCTAAATTCTGCAATAATTAAAGGCCCAATACGTTTATTAATTGCTGTTTCACCTGAGGCTGAAAAGATAATGACCAAATGCCTTGCTCTTCTGCCACTCTCAACATAACTCAAAGGAACAATAAGCTAGTTATATATACATTCAAAAAACCCCTACCCTCACAGGTCCAAACCCTCCAAGCCAACTCTTCTGATGTGCTGCCTTTAATGATAGTTACAGGTCAGGGACAAATTGTGGACTTAAGTGCAAGTATTTATAGTTTAGGGCAATGCCATTCTTTGTTTCTCAGAGTGTGATTTAGCCAGAAAGGGTTTTATTCAAAACAAATCTGGTAAAGGGAGAATGACAGGAGTGAGATGTGGTTCCTCCTCCTTCCACAAATGATGCTTCCTCACTGGCAGAATCCTCCTCTCCTTCTCCCTCCCTCAGTTTGACAATTGTAGAGTGCCAAGACGTGGAAATCATCCTTCCACAGTGACATCTGTCTCCCCAAAGACCTCCGGAGGCAGTTATTGTGATAGCTTTGGAGTCTGTCATATGATTAGGTGAATATCGAACAGTCTGGGACTTCATTCTCTTAATGCTAGTTCCTGTGACTCACATTTGATTGGCTGGAATTAATGCAATGTATTTTTTTTTTTTTTTTTTTTTTTGCTAAGAAAGGGAGGAAAAAGGCTTAAATAAATTTATGCATAGGGCTTGCAGTTTAGGAATGCCTTCTCTTTCATTTATTGTAGGGTATATCCATAATTATCAGTCAGTATTGTCCATTTATACTTCTACTGGAAATATTGAGTTTTCATCGTGAAAAGGCTGATGCTTATGAACATGTAAGAAAGCTTTATGTGCCACTTCTTTGCAAACAGGGACTTCAGAACACTCTCATTAATGAACCATAAAGGAAAAAGGTTTTTTAAAATAACAACTCTCCTAAGAAATGGCATTTAAAAGGAGTAGTGATTAATATCAGAAACAAGTCAAAGGAGTTAAAGAAGTTTTAAGTATTATCCTTTTCAGCATGGCTATCAATAGGAAGCTGACAATAGTATTATTGCTATTTACATATTGGTAACACGCTGGTATGAATTTGCATAACGTATTGTGGTTCTATGCTCTAGGGAGTTGCATTGTAACATATTGGTGCTTAATGAACTCTGAAAAAATTGATTTTCCACAGAGTAAATTAAGGAATGCATTATAGCTGTTAAAGCAATCTTAAGGGAAATCTGAGGCTTCCACTGCAGCACCGTGCTTAGTAAGTAATAAATTACATGTTATACTTATTTGCCTTAATTCATGCTAATTTTGTCCAATTAATGTATCACAGTAATTCAGAAGCCTGTCACAGGAGAGCTAATTATTTATTGGATTTTTGTGTTCAGCTCCCTAGGAGTCTACTAGCAAACAAACTTGCGACTGTCTTTCTGTTAGGTCCACGATGACATTCTTATGTCTTACTGTGGAAAGAAAAAGAATGTTATTATTTTCTGGTTTCAGTTATAAAAACGGATCATTATTCATGTAAGTTAGTTTTTTGTTTACAATCTGGTGTCACGTCATGACAGACTGCCATACTGTTAGGATGAGATCCAATGTTTTTCCTCTGTGTGTAAATGCCTGAACATGACATAATTCTTATTAAAGACCATGGTAGTACTTTTCACAACCTGAAAGCTTCTGTTGAGTGTGTGTAAAGTTCAAGAAAAAAACCCCTTCTCATTCTTTTCACTGAAACCTATGTTTTTCAAGATCCATTGCCTTGAAAAATCAAGCACAACGTGCCCATAGCAATTCACACTCTTTCACAAAAATAGATTTTTAACTGTGGCAGAATGTTAATTCACAGCAAAAAAAATGAATTATTTATAAGATTAATTTGTGCAATTCATACCTATAAATAATATGGCAGTTGCTAAATAATTTGAACAGAGTGATAAGATGCAGACATCACAGTTAAACAATAAGAGAGTCACCAGCTGTGAAATACCCACTATATGCTAGCATTCTGTCATGCACAAGCGTTTACAGAAAATTATTTGTTGGGGGTGGAAAGTATTAGATTTGATACTTGGCTTTTTCTCGTGGGTAGCGGGAGAAAACTTGTCAGTTGATTACTGTCTTCTACCCTATGTGAAAAGAAGTGATATTTCTTTAAATGTGTAATGCAAAGTGACGTTACCAGCAGGCTACATAAAATCATGTGATATAACCTGCCATAATATGATGCACATGACCGACTGTGTCACAAATTTAAAGAGACTTATTTTAGAAGAACTGGTGAGAAAAAATATACTACCCCTACACCTTTTCAGTCAGTTGCCATTGATCTGTGTTTGCCTATAGCCAAATGAATACCTGGTAATTCAGTAAACGTCTCTGAACAATATATGATCTTACACTTACTATAGCTATTATTATCACTTAAAAAGCATCTGTCAAGTACTTCATAGTTTTCTACCATTGCTTTTCAATCTCTTCATTCCTAGCAAGCACACAAAAGCTCGACAAAAAATTAATTATCCAGCCCTTGTTTCTTGGAAAACAGTTGTTTAATTGTTTATGACATTTAGAATTTGAAATTGTTTTCTTCATTTTCTTCCTTGACTTCTCCACTCCAGAAAATATAAAACCTATATTTAATGTTAAGCATGTCTTAAATCCTATCAAAATCAACAAGGATAATGATTGATTTTTCCCCTTAACTAGGAGCCTTATTTTCAGACTGCATTACCTGGACATTCTGGATAAGGGGACAGAATATGAGCACCTCTTCCAAGGGTGGAAGCATGTGTGGCCAGTCATACCATGCTAACATGATGGCTGTTTTATGAATGGTTCAGAAAAAGGGGTGAACTACACAGAAGAGTAGCAATCAACAAAGAAAACCTAAGAAACAGGAAGAAAAGACCTTATGACAATGTCAGAAAATTCCTCCTGGCAACAAACACATCAGTTTTGAAAGCCCACGTGCCTCAAAATATTCATAACTTTTACCATCTCTCAATCCTTTTTTCCTATGAGTAGTCTGCCTCATTGCTTATATGGAGAAGTTTAAATAGTTTCTTCTCATGAGCCAAAACCAGCACAACCTGACACTGAAAATCTTCTAAAACACTAATCATATGGAACAGGTGACAGAGGGTTTGCATTGTAAAGATGTCACACTACAGATGTACAGAATAGGGAAAAGCCTAAAAAGTTAAAACAAGATTTGGAATCCCTAGTTGGAATGAATGTTTTAAAGTGCCCATGTTTACTCTCTTGTTAAGCTAATATGTTTGCTTCTGCTAGACGTAGCAGAAACTTATAAGCTAACTTTTGTGTTACTTTGACCTAATATAGAAACTTTAAAAAAAACCACAATACCAAAACACCCTTGGAGAGGAAAGCCTGGCAATAAGGAACTAGATATTCATTAGAGACTCCATTTGTAACAGAGCTTTGACTATGTTTGCTCCTCCCTTCTCCAAGCCACCCTCCTGTAAAGCCCAGCTGCACAAGGAGGGTAGGGAGGAAAGGTATTGTACTTTTCCTCTGCTTCTTTCTGGTTGTGCCATCTAATAAACGCCTCACTTGAAAATCCTCTCCTTTCCATGGAGGCAGCTGCTTTTCTGCTAGTTATTTCATTGGGTTCTTTTCCAGTCATTCAGACTATGACAAAAGAAATCAAGTTTCAAACACCTTCTTGTACCACAGAAATATATGGAAATCTTGAGTCACACAGCAGCAAGTGGCAAGACTGCTATGAACTTCAACAACCCAAGAGTTCATCCTCAGTCTCTTGTTACACTAAACAACTGAAGATAATTTCTGGATCTGTAACTTTCCCAACACCAATGTATTTTGTCATTCCTCCTGACACCTGACATGTTCTGACATACCATTTCTTTCCAACACAAAGACAACTCCTTTCTCCACACCTGGAATGTCTTTGTCTCACTTCTTTCCCCTCCATGCCCTCCTGCCACCTCCCTGGCAAAGATCCATCAGCAAAGGGTTTCACATCTCCCTTTTTAGACTGATGAGATTTTAGTGGTCTTTCATCACCCAACAGCTGAAGAAAGGCTTTTTATGAAAACAGAAATATGTATTTAAGATCATATTCACAATGCAGATTATATTTGCAATCAGTGCCTATACAGTGTTTCCTGCCATACAAAATCTGTCCTGTTATGCCAATAGACCGCCTTTGTCAGACCATAAAAGATATCTTAAAAAAAAAAAAAAAGTGACAGTGGAGCAGAGTGTAATTTTGAGGAAGATCCCCACTGGAAGAAGCATCTTCCTTCTTCTCTCAAAGGAAACAGAGAAAAGTTTTACAGATTATAGAGATTCCCAAACCAAATCTGGTCTCAGTGATTTCAGAAAACAGTGCTGTTCAAAATAGCTACATCCTTCTTAGCCACAGCTGGATGCAGAGCCAGCACAAATGTCTTTCTGGCCATTCATATTATCATGGATGAAGACAGTGCAGGTATCACGAGAGAGAGAGAGAGAAGGATGTAGATACACTCATAAAACTGCAAGCTTATACAAATAGCATTAATTTACTCCCTGAGTTCAGAAACAGATTACTTAAAGAAATGGAGGGCAATGATAGTAAGACTTTTAAATTATAACTAAGCAGCACCTTGGCCTCAATTACAACACTAAATTAAAGCAGAAATCATATAAAGAAAAAGGTGACACAACTCAGCATTAATTATAGAATGACAAAACCACACAGGTTGGAAGGGAGCTCCAGAAGTCATCTAGTTCAACCTTCTGCTCAAAGCAGGTCCATTGGAACAGGCTGCCCTAGTGGTAAAGGATAGCTTACTGGGGCACAATGGAAATTAGAGATAGCTAGACAAGGAAGGAGGATAGTAGTTTGTTGTAGAATGAACTGCAGCAATAGGGAAGAAAAGGGAAAGGAAACTCAAAAGTGGCTATAAAAATGAGGCAGACTATGGCTCCAAAGAGAAGTTGCAGGTCACTACATACCCTGCATCTTGCTCCCATGTTGCCTTATGACATAGGTGACTGAATGACTTGTGCTAATGGACACCCACTGCAGATCTTCACTTTCCTGCTCGCCAGTGGTCAATCAAGACTACGAATACCCACAGCCTTGCTTCCAAGACTCACTCATGACCAGATTCCTCATCCTGAGCACCATGAGCTGCTCATAAGTTCCTGTTGCATGTATGTGACTCTTAATTCCTGTTTCATGTCTCCCAAACACTATGAAAATGAATTATAACTATCGTTCTGTAATTCGAAAGGTGACTCTCCAATTTTACCCAGAGTTTGGAAACAAGTTTATTTGTTTCTTTTGATCAAGCTGGTTACCAGAAATAGCAAGAGTTCTGCTTGCTTATCAGGATCTCATACTACTGTGGATTTCCTTTTTTTCCATCTAGGGATTCTGGAATACAATTACATGCTTTTGCAAGAGAGAGGAGAGAACACAGCCATTGCTTCTCTACTGCTTGCTGCTACATCTGCAGTTGCTGACTTCCTCCAAAACTCTGTTTCTCGCAAATGATGGTTGCATATGTAAATACAGGACCTGCAGTAATCAACTTCAGAACTACAGTTCAATAAAATCACTTACGAAGAGCCCCATTACAAGTGATGCCACCTGATGTGCAATTGACCCCGTGGTCTATTGGAGGGTTCCACCTCTCCTGCTGCTCATACTAAACTCCTTTTTTTCAGCATACTACTGCAGTTCACTGTTCTGTTTTGTAAGTGTTTTATATTGTTCTGCTGGATTTAACAGAGGGACCACTTTGACATCTTCAGGTGAAATGTATTGTAGAAATGCAAATAAACTACTAGCTTATTATTTGATGCAGAGGCTGCTGTATAGCTCTACCTAGCCATTACATTTACTTTCCATGCCTATCAATATGTACCCAGAGATTGATAGATGATGGTTTTATAATTCTTAAATACTTTTTTGATATCCTAAACCCATAGAGCCTTCAGACATTTTGTTCAGGAGATTTGGAATACTTTGCTACTTGAAATAAAAAGAGGTTCAATTGGCAGGGTTTTAAATCCAAACATTTAATGCATTGATTTTACTTAGTTTTTGTAAAGTAACGCCTTTAGGAAATTGAGTGCTACATTGCTAATTTTAACTTTATTCATTTTAAAGTGCTCCAGGATACTAGCACAAAGGGCACTGTAAAAATTGCATTGTGCTGTATTAGGTTTGAATAGGATGAGTTATAGAACTGTTTGAGACTTTGAATTTCGAGAATTTAGTTATTACAATGCTTATGATACTAAAGGTTTCTTATGTATGCATTTTATGTTTGGGTTTTTTTTCTTAATAATCATAATTTCTAAGAAATATCTGCTATACACAGTCTGTCACAAAAGCTTTATAATATTTTCTATTGCAATACAGCTGTACAAAAAGATTTTATAGAACAGTTATCCACACCTACATAAATATCATTTAAAATGCAAATGTTCATTGCCTAAATTACATAGGAAATTCATTTTTCATGCAATGAATCTTTAAAATATTTCCAGTGTTGATTAACCTGCAATGGGATTTTTCTTTTGCAGTATCATAAATATGCTCACCTTGTATAAGTCTGAGTACAGCATGCAAAAATCTATCTGAATATTACATAGTGAGAGTAAGTGATTGTGTATTCAGAGTAACCAATGAAATAATTTGTATGTATTTTAAATTTTAGAACATTTTTTACTATAAGAGATTTGGAAGTTTATAGCCTACTACAGCACAATTAAATATACAATAAAAATACAACAAAGATTGTACTCATTTTCCTTTGAAGATTATAAAAATTTATTCAGGACTATATAACTGATTTCAGTAAAAACTGGTTCATAATACTTAACTTCTAAAACAATAATACAGTTTCATAAGTGTATTTTTCCCATAAGTATTCCTTCAAAAGAAAAAGATGGCATAGCGTGAAAATATGAAAGATATTGCAAATATTCTGATTTTTCCTCTCTGTTTTCCAGTGATTTGTCTCAATCTCATATATAATCTTGCATTCATGGCAAGTGATAAATATTTAGCACAAGCAGGCATAGAATTACTTTAAAAGCAATAAGCAAAATTTGAAAAATACTATGAGTTGAGAGGGAAAATAATCAAAAGTATTCAAAAAGGTAAATATTGGCTTTGGAAGAATAAATGGAACATTCCTTAATCGCTTTTTCAAGACCAGTGGAAAATATTCCTCACACATACAGTGGGTATTTTTTTCCCCTGCCTCTCAACAAGGGATAATTTGTGAAGGGATAACTTAGTGTAGAAAAAACAAGGTGGATGAACTTTAAGCAACATTTTAATAGATATACTGCCAAACTTCAGCAGGTCATTGGGGAGACAGATCGATGGAATGTATGTTATCACTAACATCAAAAAGAATAGATCTATCACAGAAAAAAAACCCAAACTATTTAAAAATTTAAAACATTATCTATAGCATTTTTCTTTAAAGGATTTTTGAACAATTGTGTTTGCTTGCACACTTCTTTGACAATAGAAAATTCCCACAAAACCTACCCTCATGGTCAAAGTACTACACAGGCTTTTTAGATTCCATGTGTAACTAGATTCGTTATGTATTCAGTTCTGGTTAAAATATGTATGCATTAGCGATTATAAGTCATCTTAGCTTTAAAGGAAGAGGGCAATAGTGCAGTCACCCCAAAGCAAAAAAATTATAGCAAAGTCAGGCAATGATACAAATTTTTACTTTTATGTTCCCTTATATTAAAATACATGTTTATCACAATAAAACATGCACTACATAGCATTTTTCTTATGTTACGTGCCTGAACCATATCCAAAAGAAATTGAAACCCATTACTATCTTCTCATTGGTCTCCGTATTTCTTGGAGCATGTCTTTTGTATATTTCCAGTGTGTCCTTTGTTCTTACACTATAGATCCACCTTTTTCCTTCCTCGCTGACACCAACGAAATTTTATCATCACCCACTTTTTCAGTCCCAGAGTATGGTAGGCACTTTATTCATGAACAGAAAGAGTGGCATTTGTGCTAAAGAGACCCATTGACTTGAATAGCACAGGGCCTCTAGAGACCTCCAGGCTGCAACGCGCTTATGGCAAAACACAGCCTGATGTGCCAGGAAGAATGTAGACGAGAGCAGTCAGCAGCAGGGAGGCAACATGAACCAGAAGCATCACCCAAATTCGTGGGCATGTATGTAACATTCACATCCTGCTGTTCTTCCGAGGTGGCAAGACACGGAGACTAGACTTTCTGACAGAAATAATAACTGCAAATTTGTTACAATTCTGTGACAACCAGGAGGGGTAATTAAGATCTGTGATGTGTTCTACAGCTTTAACTGTAAAATAGTCTGATTAATTTAAATTAACTTACTCTAATAAACTACTTACTTTTCCAGTAGTCAAATCTGCAGTGGGTTAGAAAAGAAGAAAACTGTTTCACGCTTATAAGCTGTACAATGGCTGCTCTTTTTATTTAGAAAATAGAAATTTACAGACAAGTGGGAAATGTTTCTCATCTCTGGGGAGAACAATTTTCACCAAAATATTCTGTTTTTCCAATGAAAAGTCAAAACTTTGTCTAGCAGAAAATAACATTACTTAAACAGTGCTTTGCTTTTTGTATCAAAAGTGTTTTGAGTAGAGATATTCAGTTTTATTTATATGAGTTGCTTTTCTTGAACAAAACATTTGTACAAAACAATAAGTTATTACAATAAAACCATTTATGTTGGCTGAATTTAGCATTTTTTTAATGCATGAATTATGCCTGAAGTTTCATTCATCATGGTTATTTAGGACTGGATTACAACACATAACATTTTTCTCTTTGTGATTGGGATACAAGGTAGAATACTGTAACAAATTCATTAAAATATATTTGCAGTCAAAATTAGTCAGAAAATTTCTCCTATGGAAAAATTAAAATAGGAAGCAAATTTAAGAAATGGAAATATTTTTATCTGGAAATCCTGCCATACTGTCTGCCAAAAGTTGTGCTCCAAGTCTCCTTTGCCAGGGGAGTGGGGGTTGTTGCATGATCAAGGTATTATACATACAATAGTAGCCTTTCTTAGCTAATCTGACTAAAGAAAATCCCCAAAAGATGTAACATAGCTGGGAAATCCAGCTACCCATTTATTAGTACAGAGACAGAGAAGGTGACCTGCCACTCTTCTAATCTCCACACTAAAAGCATCAGAGTGTCAGCATTCCAGCTTTGTGGCACATGGTTCTTACACTGTTTTTTAATACAAAACCCAGATCTCCTCCATGAATAAAGAAATGGTTTTAGGTCACAAACCCAGCCAGCCATTGAAAAAAAAAAAAAACACAAATAGTGAAATATAACTTCTCACACTCCTCTAACCCAAGACCCTTGTCATAGTGAGAGCAGCAGTCACCTCTGAGCTGCAATTCCTCTAAAACAGGTGGGTTAAATTGCACCCAAAAGCACCTATTTCTCTCCATGGACTCCCAGAAATGTTGGGGTAACTCATTCAGATATAGATCTCCAATATTAGGTGAGATTAATCCCAACTCTGGTCTTCAGTAACACACTGTTCTAGTGGAAGGAGAGAAAAGAAAGGAAAGAAGGCCTTGGGTTAGGAGGTTACTTCTATCTTTTCTGAGCTCTTTTTGTCCATACCTTGATGCTATTTCACAGGGTGATTGTTGGATCTCTTTCAGGAGACTCACACCATTTTCTGAAGAGCTATGAAACAGAAATTTTCAGTCCCATTTCTTCTCTGTACTTTCATGTAGCTCCCACAAAATTTCAGCAAAGCTTCACTTACATTTCTTAAAAGAAAACAAAACAACAGTCTTGTTCTGAATAGGGCTTTTGGTTCAATTTCCATGTTCAGCTCAGTGAAATAAATAATAAAATTATATATGTACCTTTGATATATTCCTGCAATTCTAATTAATTTAACCAAAATCATATGTGAGTTTCAAGAAATGTCAGCCTGTGGTCTGTATTCACATCTCAATTACACCACTTTAAATTTACATTGACTCCTTTGAAGTCAATGGATTCTGTCCAGTGTAAATGACAACAAAGTCTACGCTGTGACCCTAAAATTCTCCTAGTAGAAGGACTCTATCTGTAATCATACTTTATGGCACATTACAGTGTAGGCATACAAATTTGCTGCAGAAACCCACTTTCGAACTTTGCATTCTTTTCTTTAAGCTGCTATCTTAGTGAAAGAATTTAGGGATATTTTGCCATCAAAATATGTAAAAAAGAGATGAATGAATAAGTCAGTAAGTATATTTTAAATCCTTTCAACACCACTAATCAGCTATTCTTACATCTATACAATTAAAATAATAGAAAGCAGCTGCAAAGATCTGGAGAGATCATTCAGTTCATCCTTTACCCCAAAGGAAATGTCAGCACTTAGGAGATAAACTAAGATACACAATATAGCTTTCTTTTTGCCTACCACAACATGAAGGTATTCAGGAAGTCACATTTTCAATATTTTCAGGAGTCCAGGAGTCTACATATATAAAGGCAAATGAAATATTAGTTACCTAAATGTTTGTATGTTCAAGTTCCAGTTGGCAATTACCTATATGTGCACATAACGCCTGACCTAACATCCGTGGAAATCAATATGGATCACTTTACCATTAACTTTCATGGACTTTGGCGTAAGCGCCTATCCAGGTCCCCATGTGGAATAATTACAACCACAACTGTAAACTTACAATGTTTCATACAAATTTGACTACATAAAGCTCATTTATTTGAAAGTTTGATCCATAAATAAACACTAATCAGCATAAATGTTAGAAGAAAATTTCTCCAGCTAAATTAAAGCATTATTCTTAAGATCAGAATATATTAATTAATATCATCACTAGTGAATATAAGGGCATTTCCCCCTTGTCTCACATACTTTTGTTGCATATAACTTCATACACCTGAATAACTAGCAGTTTCTTCATGCAGCTCTAACAACAGCTTTTAACAAGGCTACGAGGACAACTCACATGAAAAATTTAGATATCTACAGAGAACCTCTAAAAAACATTAAAGCTTTGTTTCACTCCTTTCTTGAACAACAACCTTTTACCATTCTGAGTAGTGGCTGTCCAATGGAGATGTTAATAGTTACCCTCAGACTGTACCTTATCTTTTACTGTAAACCTCTTAGGCAGTGCATTCACATTCCATGTCCTTTCACAGTGCAGTTCACTTGGAGAGAAAAGCAAGAGGAATTTGTTTCAGTTGAGCTATTCCTTTTTAACAGACACTTTCCAGCTCACTTGCAGAAGCTGCCAAAAGGGAAATCAAGGATTGAGATTAGCATTTTTTTTTCCAAGATTTGAAAGACCAGTATCCATGGGGATTTTTAAAATTTGTCATTGATTAAAGTGTCGTTAAAGTATTTGCTAATTGATGGGTTGTCAACTATGGGACAGTCCTATACCTCTAATCCTCTCATTGTATAGTCTTCCAAGATGTCATCATCAGATCTTAAATTTGTCCTGTTGGAAACTGCTTCCAACTTTTACACTTTTCCAACCACTGCTATTGAATTTGTTTTGCTACAAGAACAATAAAAGACTAATTTTGTTAGTTATATATTAGTCTCAGGCTGGGCATTCTAGACACAGTGCTGAACTTTCATTTATTTACATGCTGCTCAAATCTGATGTTATTATAGATGCATATGACCAGGAAATGTTTTGTCCAAATATTTTAAAATATACTACTAAAAATATCAATGGCAAATTTTTTTCTAAGCTTTTGTACTTTCATATGTATGTTGGTTATACATAATAAAGAATGAAGCCTCATTCAATCAGAATTTAACCAACTTAAAAGTGTGCATGGAATTTTTGCTATTTATTTTATGTTACACGGAACATTATGACTAAATTATATATTACTTAAAGACCTTAAAGATGATTGCCACCTTGCAATACAAAATATTGTTTTAAGCAGAGGTGGACCCAGCCACTGATTCAATGCCTCATTATGAGGGAACCTATTTCATCAAGAACTTGTGATGAACTTTTTGGCTACTGCTTTCCACTACAGAAATGCTGGAAAGCATATAATAATTCTTCTATACATCTTTCTACTCTATTTGCAGCCCCTGCACAAAATCTCATCACAGAGGGACTGGTGGTGTTCATGGAGCCCAAAGATTCAACTATTTCTCCTGTCTCTAAATGGAGAAGAAGTGAAGTAGAGGTTGTCCCTGACAGATCTTAGCACTACGTAAGCACAGAGAAGAAAAAACACTGTATGAGCTCCCAATGTGGTGCTACAGCTGTTTTCACATTATATTCTCCAAAGCACCAACAGAGTGATCTGTCTCCAGGTCTTCTTGGTAGCAAGGGCTGGTTCCCTGGCTAAAAACTGTACCAAGGTCATAACCTACAAAAGCACTTTAATATTTGCTGGGTTAAAACATACTACATAAATGTATAAAATTTTCAAAATTATTAAGCAACAACAGGAGCAGAGCTAGAAGATTACTTAAAGGTGAAGGACACAATCTTGTTGCGCCTCTGTCGTGTTTTATCAGGAGAGAGTGTAATAACCATTCATTCTGTCCATTGTGTGGTTACCAAACCTTTCTTTCAAGAGTGAACAATTATGAACTACTTTTGGATACACTTTACTGTGAATATGTACATTTAAAAAAAAAATGTACATAATATAATAGTGACAGTATTTGAAAAAATAATGTATTCTTTTCAAAATATTTTAAGTAACTAATACAGTATGTTTCCATAATTTTTTTTAAGGTTTGGGACCAGATCATACAAGATGGATTTCAGCAGTGGAAAATATTATCATTTGGCATTTTTTTATATCTCTTCCAAACTGAATTGTTGTTTTTTTTTCCCTGGCTGAGGTCTGCGCTGAGCACTACTGTCAACATTCCCACCAAGAAAAATACCAAAACTAGTTCGGATTGTCTAAGACCTGCACAAGGGACAAGGCTGCCTGTGGGGGTCTTTACCTTAATACTGGCATTGGGCCTAAGCCTTGATTTAAGTTCCCAGGCAACAGATCTATTAAAGCTATATTACTAAGGTTCACACTGCCCCTGAAAGCTTTATTAAATGATTATTTCACACCATGGAGGGAAATCTATTGAAAATTAATATGCAGCATCAGCCAGTCATGGCTCATAGCTGAGATATTCTTTTTGTGTCAAAAAAGTAGAATTTTCCAAATAAGAAAATGTAAGTGAAATTCCTCTCATTAACTTTACTTGTCTAATCTGACTTCTAGGGCTATAGTCAATGTGGAGAAATGGCCATTTCTAGAGTTGACTGCATCTTTCTTCTGTCTTAGGAGATCAATATCAGGTAGGATGCATTGCTCTCTGGAAGTGCCCCTCTGCTTCTGCAGATCATAGGAGCCCAGCTGCCTCAGCAGCGAGGCTGAAGTTAAACATCATGAAGCCCAGCTTATAAGAAAGGTATAAGATTTGATGTATCCATCTGACCCATGGGATTCTGACAGACTCAAAGAAGCATCTTGAATATATACATGATTTAGTGTATTAGGTTATCCTTTTTGTAGAAAACAATTTGAGACAACTATTGCCAAGTAAAATCATGCCCACCCATACTTCTTCAGAAGAATTGCTCAGAAACAGTTAATTAGCTGAACTTCTACAGTGTTGCCACAGCCAGAATATACACATATTTTCTTCTATAAAAACACAATTACATGTTTTATGAAGGTGATTTTTAATGAATAGTTAAGACCTCTAAATAATTTAAAAATACAATTTAATCTTAACAAAATTTGTCATTTTCATTATTACATTGCTAAGAAATGTAATAATTTGGATCATACAGTCCTAAAGTTATGAACAATTAAGTAAATGGGCAAGTTCTCTTGCTGACTTCAATTAATTTGGAAGGTGAGGGAAACGAAGAGCCGAGGTATGCAGCTCCTATCCCTGTGAGCACCAGGTGGCAGTCCGGCGTTGACTGGCAGGTCTTCATTTTCTCCTGCACTCCCCAGACCAAAAGCTTTCTTTATTACAGTACTTTTCTGACTACCCCTGTTCTGAAAGTCTTCTACACTCTTCTATCTGCTAAACAACATACATTCACCCTGGGGATTTAAGGGCAAAAATACTTTTTGCGGAGAATAAGATTCACGTTTTTCATAAACTCATCCATACCACCTTACTGATGCTGAAATGCCAGGGAATTTCGCTTACATAAAGCATATTTTCACAAGTTAAGCTCTGTATTTTGCTGGTAGGCCAGACCGCACTAACATGCCCCAAAAGTTTAAATAACCTACAAAACCATGTACAGGAAATATGAAGCATAAAAATCTTCCATCCACTAGGTCACAATGTTTTTCACAGCACACATAACAAAGATTGGTTCAAATCTCAGTTACTCAAAATGCAAAAAAAAAAAAAATTCACAGCTCCAAATTAACATTGGAAAAAATACTGGATAGGAGATAAGCATCCATTACAAAGTTTATAAGATTGGTTGAACTAGTGTAAAATCACTATCTTTCTTAAGAGATTTCATGGTCCAAAAGGTCATGTTTTGGCTATGTAAGCTATTTAGAACAGTTTACAATCTGACAATTTGAACTGATTTTATAGCTTTTCTTGCTAACCTCTAGAAGAAAAATAAATTTTGTTATAGTTAAAAGAAAAATATTATACTAAGATGTACACCAAATTTCTCAAACATCCATGGAAATTATCCTACTTTATTTGTTACTCATCATTGCATCATTTTAACTAGTGTGATGATCCATTTAATGATTAAATTTTGTTAACAGAGGAGGTAAACAACAAAAAATGAAAGGAAAAGTAAAAATCTTATAACGTCCCACAGTGATAAAACTTTTTTTTTCTGACATCAGAAAAACAAGTTTTATTAACTAATACAAATGTTTCACTGAAAATGCCTGCTAATTCCTATCTATATAAATATGCAAGTCATTCTTATTCACTGGAGCTTTTCTGCTAAGCCAAGCAGTCACTCTTTTCACCTTGCAAAATTGTGCCCGCATATACAGATATGTGTTTCTCAAGTTTCTAAAAAGGACTAACAATAATAATTTAAATAATTTACAATGTTGATTTATTTTTTATTTGTCCATTTTGGTAAACTGCTATTTGAACTGCATGGTGCTCCCTGTCCTTATCTTTATGTACCACCAAGGGAATTTCTTGCATCTTCCCCAGAGGATACCTAAAGTATTTCTGAAGCTGAGAAGGCTGCATTTTCATAAGAAATTTTGTCACTGAATACTGTTAAGAACATAAAAATATATTAATTTAGAACCTGTGTCAGTATACATGAAATTAAAGCTAGTAAAAATTGTGCATTTTTTTCCTCAAGGAATTTTAACAGGTTTGGAGAGGTGTGACCATGTTTATTGAACTGTTAATTCTGTTAGATTTGCAAAGGTTAAATTCAGTAAGCAACTATTATTTTAATAAGTATTCACCAACAAACAGCTCAAGCAGTGTTCAAAATTACTTGCAAAAAAGCAGGAAGCCTGTGTTCATCATCTTGACTAGAGAACTGGAGAAGTTCACTACTTTTCTATCATATGTAAATTCATTTGGTTGCAGTGGATAGATCAAGAATTTTAGCCTATGTTCCTTGTACACTTTTTCTAAATTCTTCTTCACAAAATTCTAACATTTGTGAAATTTCATATTATAATTCTTATGAGATCCTATCCACAGTGGGCATACAAAATACATTTCTAGAAATTACATATAATTTTTCTTCCAAATAAACAATTTGTTTCTTCCAGAGCACTCTCATGTGGTTATACTCACTTTAGTGATATTTAAAAATTATAGATTGAGGACAATTTTACTCACAATTAGTGTGTTTTATTCTCTCTCTGAAATACATTTGTGGACTCTTCAATGTGCACAGACTATTCTCATCTTTGATGCTGTTATAACAGCATGGCAGAGCTGTATGGCCTTAGATAAATCTACAGGTGGAAAGGCTGTGATGCAGACTGTGCAGGACAACTCCTGCTGTAGTATGCAAATGCTGGTGGAGGACCCTAAGTTTAGGGGCAGAGTGGCCTCTAATGAAGGGGCAGTAACACAGTCTAGAAGGGATTTCAGCTATGATTATTGCTCAAAGGGAAGTAGGGACAGCCTTTAAAGGTCATACCTGCTCTTAAAACCACTTATGAAATAGTACATGATCAAAAGTAATAGAATTAATACTAACTGGTTTTCAGTTGTAACTGGGGTGGGATGATGATCGTACATATAGCCATGACCACTGCTTAGTTGAGAGGCAATACCTTGCTATGCTACAGTAACTCCAACGCTTTCAGTTTCTGTGCCCACACTTAAAATCAGTAGAGTGCAATGGTGGTAAAAACATTTTTCAGTTCTGCACTCTGGTTTGAAAGTTGCACTTTAATAAAGACGCAGCACAAAATTTCACTGCAGTTATCAGTAAATTGTTTAAAGCAGAAGTCTTCAACCTGTCCCTAACACACAGCTTCCTTCACAAATTTTATAGTAATCACTCCAGTAGACAGTATTTTAAAAACCAAAATATACATACATAAACTGTTGACACTTTCATTTTTAGGAGTGTCTGGGATGGTCATACTCCTAGTGTGCTGTAAACGCGTGATGATGTCAGAATTCTAGTATCACTAGCTGGGTCCTATGAGGACATAGACTTTGTAGGTTTTGCCTTCCCTGTTTTGAGATAAATGCAAAAAGATCTTTACCAGAGTTGCAAAATGGCTCTCTATACACATTTAAGTGTCATGTTTCACCTATCTACTTTCAGGGATTTCCAGCTTTCACTGGAGTAATTACAGTTTATCATCTTAAAAGTATAAACACCTGAGAAGCAGGTATCATGAAAAATCCATTATTTGATATCAATGTATTCAAACGTTATTTTATAAAGTTCAGATAAATTAAAAAAGGAAATATCTGCACAGAGAAAAGAAATTAAAACCAGATATTACAGAAAAAGATCACTAGTGATGACCAAAGGAATAGGAATTTGACAAACTGTACACTACCTAACATCAATGAGCACAGGTAAAATAGAGTAGTCCTGCACTTCTTAAAAATATTTTTTTTCCCCCCCCTACCCTGAAGTGTTACCATGTCTGAGTAATAATAGCACAGTTTTATTCCACAGAGCCAGTCCTTTTGAGCATTCTGAGCAGGATCTGCTGACTTCAGTAAGGAGAGAAAAAAAGTTTTAATGCTTTTTATTGCACATATACCTGCAATACCAGCACAGCTGAGAAAGATGGATTCTGTTCCTTCTTGTT
This sequence comes from Morus bassanus, assembly GCA_031468815.1. Taxonomy (NCBI): domain Eukaryota; kingdom Metazoa; phylum Chordata; class Aves; order Suliformes; family Sulidae; genus Morus; species Morus bassanus. Next base: position 56,239,949 of record CM062571.1, on the reverse strand, counting down.
CATCTTCAATAGAATTCTTTAAAATGCCAATGAAAAAAATGCCTAGTTGCATTAAATGCAGAAGTTCCCAGGCATGAACTGTGCTAAAGAAGCAGGATTCTGTGCCTGCCTATAGGCTTGCAGGACAGGTGTCTCATAAATGACTTGGAAGCAATACATATCTTCTCTGAATCAAACATAGAAGGGGACACATATCAAGCACTGAAAAACAGCTCACGTTCCCAAAGTCACTTAAGTGTAATCAGCGACTGACCTTTTCCAGCCAGAATCCCGATGGCTCTGGAGCAGCTGAGGCAACCCCATAATCAAGTCTCCTAGACCAGCCTTTGGTGTCCAGGCTGCCCCACAGCATCTCCATCCTGTGTCTCCATCATCCACAATGCTGAACACAGACACCCCTTAGTACTGGAGAGAGAGAACTGTTGGCAGAATGCTTTTTGCAAAGGTATGTTGACACGGGAACTGGTTTTTGCCATTGATCTGCCACAGCCTTGACTTCCTTCAATATGTAACAGAGACTGTTTTCTTCTTGGGTCATCTTTAGTGCAACTCTGAGCTTCAGTTAGAGGGGTGTATATTTGTTATGGACTATTTTCTATTATACTTGCCTTCAAATTTTTATTCATGGTGTAAATTGAGACAATGGCAATTAATGTTAATATGGCTATGAAGCAAGCAGTGCATAAAATGGGCACTTATTGAGACTTTTTCATCAATCAAAAATAAATATTTTTTAAACCACACATGCACTCCATGCAACATGCGATTTCCTGTGTCTTTTATAACATAAACTACTTCCTTGTCATTTTAAAAACTAGCTTTAATTGATTTTCAGATTTGAAGCATCACTACAAGGACCTGTTTTTATTTTATTGCACTGCCTTCTACTCTACTGTTTCATTTTATATTAGTCTGTTGAGATCTCTTTATATGAGGTATTTTCTTCTTAGCCATATTTTATTGAAATGTCAACAGGTACTAGGGATCTTTCCATGGTTTTTTGAAATTTAGAAATAGCTTGGCTCTTACATGATACTTTAATAATGTTGCCAATCCTCTGATAAGTTGTTCACATCAGATATTTAGCCCCAATACCTAATGCTTGAGAATCTACGTTGATTCTCTTCACGTTCCGCCTCTGCATTCCAAGATTTATGAATATTAAGTTGTGCTTGCCCCAAAGCAAAAGTATACTCACTAAGATATTTGCTGAGATCAGGAGTCTCTCTGTCCCATTTTTAAACAAAGGCATTAATAAGGAAGCACTATAAAATGTACGACACTGAAAAAATAAGGAAAATTCACTATTTTTAATAAAGTGAGAAAAAAATTCTCTACTTCAAAGCACCCTGAGCTACCCTAAATAATGCAAAAGAGTAACAATTTATGACACTGGTACAGAATTATGTCTGCTGAGAAGTGTGAATAAACCCTGATTTCTAAAACTATGACCATTTTTTTTTTAAAAAAAGTGGCCACCTACGGTAAAAAGGTACCATTCTCTATGATTTTAACCCTTACAAATATGTGGGCAGATACTATATACAGCATCTATGGCAGTCAGTTAGATCCAGCGGCAATGGTTGTATCATTACCCAGCATGCACAGAAATATTTTGTTTACCAAGCACAGAAGTCATAGGCCTATGAAGAAGGTACATATGTACATCTTGCAGTGCTGAAACATCTTTCACAAGGACAACTGAGCTTTTTAATTTTAAACGCATACATAAACATTTGTACTTTTAAAATTCCTGAAATGTCATCTTTCTTTTTTTTAATAATTACACTTCTTAAATTCTATTCCGAATGCTCTCAGCTTCCTTTGTGATTTGGTCCATTTTTACATGAGCATGAAAATAAGGAACTTATTTAAAACAAGCTGAAACTGGTAAAATGAGAAGGAAAAAATAACACAGAAGAAACATGAATAAGGTGGTTTACTGGTTTACCAACAGGTGGAATAAATGTGCTATGGCAAAAACATCCCATTGAGATAAGTACCGAAGCAAACTAATACTAATCATTTATGTAGGCATATGTTAAGATACTCAAGGCTCAGTTTCTAAACTGTGACTACATAATATTACTTCTGCCCCTCTGTTTGTAATTACATTGCTTTCAGTTTTATATATTAAACAGTTCCCCAGCTGCTCTTTAGAAAATAATAAATTGGTTAATTTTAAGAGCAACCACATATGGTTAAGATAATTCAAGAGATACAACTGAGTAATGTAATTCATATTTTTTTTTACACAAATCTTTATATTAAACTAAAAATAGAGCTTTACTGTGTTTATTGCAGTAAATATTCTTATTGAAATCAACAGTATATGAGGTATTCCCTGCAGGTTCTCTATAAGCCATTACTAAAATACCTCATTGCAATTATTTTTCAGCAATTTCCTCCCACTGTTATTCTATATATTACAACATATTGAGCACAAAATAAGATGTTGGTATCTCTCAGTATAGCTTCTATTGGATTATGAATTAAGATGGATATAAATTGGATTGTAAATTAAGAAACACAAAAAGTCAAGGCACCCCTTGAATATAGAGAACTCACTCTGTGTGGCAGGGACCTCACCTCCCCACCAGCATCAGGGCTGACACTCGACACACTTCAGGATAACGCTCTTATTTGCCACACCAGCAGAAATAAGAAATTCCCTGGCTTCAAGAAGTGGTGCTAGAGAAACTTACTCTTCTCTTTACTGGCAATTGCTATGTAGGACATTATATGGATTCACGGATTGCATTAATGGTTCTGTTTTCTGCATGCCTCGGGCCACAGGGCTGTGATTACTTTTAATCAGTTTCAAGACTCCCCGCCCTCAGCTGTGCTTTGGTTATCTTCAGACTGGATCAGTACATTGTAGCATACCTACCGTAACACTTGGAAGTTTCCCAGAGGCTTTCAGGCTATGCAGAATGTAGCCAAAATGAAAGTTTAGGACCCTTTCCTTCCCCTTCCTCTCCCTACAGGAACTTTGCTGGCTGTTCCCTGTTTCCTATCAGTAGTCCCAAGTATTACACAGCAACCAGAAATCCTACCCTTTCTTTTGTAAGGCAATACTGTAAAACAAAAAAGAAAGGAAAATGAAAAAAAGGATATATAAAATAAAATAAAATAAAATAAAATAAAATAAAATAAAATAAAATAAAATAAAATAAAATAAAATAAAATAAAAAAATAAAATAAAATAACAAAATGTTTTCCTGGAAGTTTGTGATGTTGTTTCTTACATATATATTACCCTTAAATTCCTTCTTAATACCTATGCAAATACATGTAAATTTACTTTACACATATTCCTGACAAAAAACAAGTCCAAAATCATCAGTCTGTGTGATCAGAAATAAACTTTACCAGTCTTCAACCTCCAAAACTCAGTTTAATGGGTGCAAGGAGGAAAGAATCCTTGGTAGTCACCCATAAACACAGTCAAATGGATTCTGCCACTCACACTCACACTTGTTCCTCAATCAGCCTTCTTCATTTCGGTGAAACTTTTAACTTAAGTGCAATTGACCTCTGCCAATATAGCAAGCACACTTTCTGTTTCGAAAGATCTATAACAGTCATTGCACAGGGATGCTGAATCCCAACACAAGTGCTTAAAGAAAGTGAAGATTGTTGACAACAGTAACATAATTTTCAGTATCATATGCTAACTAACAGTAGCATAAAACCCACCAAAATATCTATTAATGTGGTAAAATCATGTCAGTGAAGGGGGTGGGGAGCAACTGGGAAGATGTTGTGACAGTGTCTTGTACATATGTAATTCTTATTATTCAGAAAAAGAAAGAAGAGAAAGTTGGAGGAAATGTATTTATAAAAATCCCTGGTGAATAATATATTAATTATCAAAACGGGCTCAGCCAAACACTCAGACAATTTATATAGCACATCAAACAAAATATGCCAGCTATTCAAAAAGCCAAGGCAGATGAGATTAGGCTTGTGCAGGTTGTCTCACTGACATGCAGCGTTCTAGACAAGCAAGTGAACATGCTACGAGACAAGCAAGTGAACATATTACACAAGGACCTACGCAAACTACAAAACGATCAAAGACTGCATCAATACCATAATGTAAAATTGTAATGGGAAGGCAGACAGGATGATAAAAAGAAGCAGATCTCTTTGAAATGTGAGTCAAGAGAAAAAAGTGACAGGTTCATAACATTTTCAGATGAGGATTTAAGATTATGGCACCTTCCACAAGAACAACATAGAAAGTGAACACCAAAACATGCAGCTGTTAAAACAACAAGTTTTACAAGCTGTATAACTCCACGATTAGAGAACTCAGCTAATTCCAGAAAGGAAGATATCCAAGGACGGACGGATGGAAGGTCTAATTAAGTGGAGAGCAATGCTGCTAAATAAAGTCTGGAGTGGTTTTCTGCCTTCAGTACAGAAAACATAGTCTTCTATAAAAGAACAGGACTGGGCTCCACTGATATCCCAGCAGCAATTCCAAAAGCAAGAAGCTGCAAAAGCTCTTTCTCTCTTGGTAGTTTTGTGATGAACAGCCATAAACTCAATTTTAACTGAAAGGAGAGTTTTGCAATTGCAAAACCAAGAGCTGCCGTTCCACTGATTTTTAAAAACTGCCACTTGCAGCACTGGCTGTGGGAAGCCTAATGCAAGATTAAGACTCCAGCTGCAGGAAATCATGTGTTTTTATTTAATGTTGACTACAAAACTTCTCTTTACTCATTGTTGAAATACAGGTTGCAGGAAGAACAGTTTTGTCTTCCAACTGGAAAAGTACGCAAGCTCTAGTTAACTCCTGCCGGTGAGGCTGACTGACCGGCCATGCTGTGATGAAAAGAATAAAGGCAGAAGCTCCGTAGGAATGGACAAGAGACTGTCATGAACAGCCATGAAAAAGACAGGCCAAAACACTTCACAGTGTGACCAAAGGGAAAGAAAAATAAATAAATAAAGACAAATAAGATAGAGACACAAGTTACACTGGAAAAAGCAAAACCAAAATCACTGTTAAACCATCTGTGGGGCAAATATGCTTTCCATACAATGGAGGAAAGTTTCCATATGATGGCTGCCCCACAAGTCTTGTAATTTCTCTAGTTTCAAAATAGCACCTATCTTCCTGTTAAAATCACCAGTAAAATCAAAGGAGAAGTTGGGCAGTTTCCCAGTTTTTGATGGATTCTCAGGTTGCCTACCTCTTACAGCACTTCTTTAATGGAAATGTCCATCTTGAGACACAATAAAGCACCAGGTAGCAGGTTAAAAATGCTTCTAGAGGTATCAGAAGTATCAGTTTGGTCCTACCAAGTTAAAACAGTCTAATATATAAACACAACACTATACAAGATAAACGGCAAAACAAAGTTGCAGGTTCAGTATTAGGATCTACTAATTTCATAGTAAGTAACAAACATTTTGCATTAAGCAGAAAACAAAGTCAATAATCACTTTCATGATCAAGCTTATGGAGACAGACCTGCAGACAGATGTAGGAGTATAAGCGGCTTCTGCATACAACCTTTTGTGTCCGCAAGCACATGATTCAAATACTTCAGGATGATCATCGGTTACTTTTCAAGACGAAATATTATGTCTTTGATAATCTCTTTGAATATCTCTTTCTTGCCTTGCTAGTGAACACTGGCTCAAGCCCAAAGTAGCTACAACAAGGAATCAAAGCAACGTGAAAAGTAAATATTTACAAGCACATGTACCAAGGAAGCCAAAGTGGGAGAAGAAGATAAGAAGAAGCAGGTTTTCTCTTGGTGCCAGCTGGTAGGACGCATGTTGTAAGGCACATGAGGAGGCAGGTCGGCTGGCCCAAGGGAGTTCCAGCTTTCACAGCTGTGATCTGTGGCAGGGAGCAAAACTCCAAACAACTTTAAAAAGAGGATCAATTTCAGTGTGTTCATATACTACCAATATCTGAAAAATGGAGAAAACCGAAAACAATCAGATGTTTATTAAAAAATGCAATATCTTCTGTTCCACTGAGAACAGCAACTTACTTCTGCTGCGTATTTCCTTTGTATGAAGGGGGGTGATTTGCTGGTGTGTGCAGGGAGTGGCAGAAAGAAAAGGTGGTCACATTTTTAAAATACACGTTTATGAAATGCTTGGCTCTGGTCCAACAGTCTTTTTGTTTACTCATTATGATCTTAGTACAGTTCCTACAGAATAATGTTGCATCTATAATAGTTAAGACTTCTGTATTTATATGTTGGGTTTTGCAGGTGGGGGAAAGGCTTTTTGGGTAGTTGTGGGATCTTCATTTTTCCTCATTTTAAGCTTAAAAAAAGGCCAATGTTCATAATTCTTGGTTTCTGTGGAATCCTTATAAATGTTTTTCTGCAGTTTAGCTGGTATTGTGAATTATTCCCTTGCATAGCTCCACAAGCTACCCCCATATAAGGAAAAGAAGAACAAGTTAAAAAAATGATAAGAGAAATGCCTAGGGAAGACAGCTCTGCACTGTACATTACAAAGATCAGAGGGAGCCCAGAAGCAGAACTAGAAAAAATTTATGTTCACAACATGCATCGCAGTGCAGAAATTCCCAGAAAATTCAGATATCATCATGGTAATTTTTAAATCAAGAAAGCTGGGGAAAAAATTGCAGAAGGGACCTGACAGAAGTGCAAGCTAACAAGTCGCTTCTACGGAAAGATTTTATTGAGACATTTGACCTTAAACAACTGATACAGTATATTTTTAAGTCCAGTCAAAAGACTATCAGTCCTTGAAATCCAAACCACCTCCATATCTGGTGAAGAAAGCTACTAGAAATGCATATTTCATTTCCATCTGTGGAAGGAATTCACTGAAACAACCAACCAAACAACAAAGCTTTCAGCCTAGGCAAACAAACAGAAATTGTGTTCGGAAGGGTTTGGAGCAGCATATTCTTCACAAAATATTTATCGTGACTGAGTAGTAAGGATTAGGTGAGAGAAGTAAAGGATGTGTCCAAAACACAGAATTTGACAGGCAACAACCCTTATGTTTGTACAAACACAATACAAATCCCCCAGTTTCATTTCCTGTCATCTCTTGTTGATGGGCAACCTTACTTAACAGAAGAAGTGATAGAACATGTTTTCTTGGTATGTTTATCAGGTTTATGAGTGTAAGAGAGAACACCAAGAATAGAAACCAAGTGACTGGTTTCTTAGAAATAGAAACAAAATTGAGAAAAATTGCATTACTGCTTTTAATAACTAACTGAAAGAAAACATGAAACAAATAAGAAATCTGCCTGGCAACAGAGAGAAATCAGAAATCTTCAGGATCATTTAGCGGAATAAATTACTTGGAAGACCATTCAGAAAAGCTGAAACACTGACATCCGTGCTGAACCTGATCCTACTCTATATAAACTACTGATCAATAAACTGAGATCCAGTACATGGAGGGTTATTTAAACTATTTTAGTAATACTTACAACACTCCTCTGAGAAGCATGCTGTGAGCTGGTGCAAAATTTGCTCATCAGCATACCAAGGATAAAGAGGAGGCCTCAGCTAGTGCAAGCATTGCAAATGAAATAAAGACAAGCCTTTGTGCAGATGCCTGGCATATCATTTTAAGTCATACAGTATCTTGTATTGTCTTTTAAATGTCAGCTATTGGAATAAACAGTTCATGTGAGAATCTCTGTTTTCTTGACTTATTTTTGCTACTGCTTTTTAAGGAAGCATTCAGCCTCTGTGGTTCCAAAGAAAACTTGAAAATAAAAATTGTGTTCTCAGGCATCTGACTACTGATCTGTCATCCAAAGTCTGGATAGCTGTAGATCATACAGTAGTAGATCAGTGATCTCCATGGTTAAAGATATTCTAATATATAGCAATTCATAAACATTAGTACATATGGATTTGTATTTCTATATAAAACAAAATGAGACATTACTCTGTGATATTTTGACATTTTGTTTACTTGAAGAAGGAAAAATAACCCAAAACAAAACATGAATTACAGTATGGCTAAGTTGGAAATTACAAGGTCTACAGAAGGGACGATGAAGTCTTTGTGTCATTTGGGAAGCACACATCAACATAAATTTTGCTCTTTCCTGGATGGCTAGACTTGCAACGTTACTACCATCCAGAGAAGTCCAACTTCTACATGCTTACATGTGATATTCCCCTGATGCAGTCTCTTCCACTAATCTTCTAAGTGTTGTATGTGATTCCTTCTGTGTGCAAAAGCTACAGGGCAAACTGCAATCAATGTGTAATTTGACTTGATGCCCTTTGAGTTTCCCAGTACTCTGAAACAGGCAAAATCACTTAGAGTAGCTGATTCAATTTGTCAGGCAGCACTGTGTGTAACATGTGTATCGGCCTTAATTCAGCTGTAGCAGAATAGGGTGTCTTGTCACTCCGTCAGCACATTGGGTTATTCACAGGAGCAGGTCAGAGTAGGATGTGAGCTATAAGCACTCCAAGCAAGAATATTTAGTTAGAGAGGAACTCATGTGCATGTACAAATATTAACAGATACAGATACATAGCAATACATTTTATAGAGATAATTCAGTGATTGTAGATATTGAAAGGAAAGTTCACAGGACAGGTGCTTTCCCACATACCTCACCAAAGCTCTCCGAAGGAACAAAGAAATTCTTCCTTTGGCTGTTTTTTAACATCATTTCCAGGCTATCACCTCTCAGGAGGTTTTGCAGGTTTGGTTTTGTTTTGGTTTTGTTTTGGGTTTTTTTTTGTTCTCAAACTGCATCTGTCCCAGTGCTCTGAAGTACATTTCTGAGAAAGGAAAGGAAGAGGGAGATGCAGGTTCCTCCGTTTAATACTGATTTCATGGTGAAGTTTTTCATACAAATCAGCAAAGTCATGCCACAGCAGACTGCTACTCTGCCATCAGACCTTTATACGCAGTGTTTGAAATCAGCTTAACAATAGAAAATTGTAATAGAACAAACAATGCATGTCTGTTAATATATTAATGTCAGGAAATAATCATTTACATTAATTGTATCAACATGTGAGCAATCAGTTCTGTTGTTTCTGGTTTAAGGGTCTGTTAAAGAAGACTACATATTGATACAATACCCTTAATTCCAGGATTTACCTGAAGGCTATGGTAATGTTCATACAGGTAGGCAGAGAGTGGGCCTATGCAAATGCAGATGCACATTTGTAATTCCCTTTCATAAATAATAGTTTTATAAAACATACAGACGCAGTGTTTGAGTTACATCCCAGGATCATATCTTATCTTCTGTTTGAAACATGCTAGAACACCTTTGACCTCTACTGAAAATACAAAAAGATCTAACTTGAGAAAAAAGTGAGATATCCTACGTTTATTTAAACCACATACTAGCATGAAGAATCTTTTATCAAAGATGCAGGAGTACTTACCTTTCCTGATACACTATTTCTTGAAATATCAGGATCCTAGAGAATTACCGTTAAGCCTCCAGACAGCATGTGCTTTCCCTGATTGTCTCTTCTATTTTTTATCTGAGTTCAGGATTGGGTCCAAATAATTCAGACTCAAGGCTTCAACAAGCATTTTAATACAAGCAGCACTACATACCCTGTTTCACACATAATTAGTAAAAAATCAAGCATTTGAAATACAGTTGACACAGAATACATCACAAACAAATTGTACCTTTCCCATTTTAATGTTAACAAAAGGCTTCAAAAAGTCTTTACACTTTTGTGCAAATTGCCTGCCCTTTGTGCACCAGCATCCTCCCTGGGGTGCTGATAGCCTGCTCAGAGCACCTACAGTCAACAGGATCTTGTTTTTCACTACTCTGATTAAGTAAGTAATGTTCACTTCCCGGGAATCCCCCACGGAGCAGCTGCGTTCTTACGTGCCCAGCCGTAACACCAGTAATGACTGGATTCTGAAAGAATTTGAAAACCTTCCTCAACACACTTATCTCTGTTTTTCAACCTATATTCAAAGTGATACTTTGGCATTATTATGTGATTTTTGACAGGGTTACTGTAAATTCATCATGCTAAACTGAAATGTTTCTGGCAGATGTCTACTCTGCAACGATCAAGCTATGTGTACAGTAAAATGTGACAACCACAGTGCTACTTCTAGTTGTAAAAATTACACATACAATACTTTATTAATGCTAACTGGGAGCACAATTATGCAACATATTATTTATTTTCTCATTAGAAAATTTTTATTGCAAAAAGTTGCTTCAGTATGTTACATTGAATTAAAATCTTAAAAATTTAGTCTTCAGTCAAAAGTTGTTATTGGTAAAAAGAAAATAAACAAGTGTATGTTTTAATAACAGTTTCTTTTTCAACCGTTCAGACTTTTCTTCTTAGTCACTATCAAATTATTTTTTCAGTCATTTCTAGTTTTCTTCCTGAAGGCTACCCTGGAACAACAGATTTAGAAAGCTATTCAGTGAGAAAAAAACATGAATCATTAAAAGGGAATACCGTAACTTTTCCAAAAGCAAACATTGCAAAACAGGAGACAAAGAAGTAGGATTTATTTTGAAAGCAATCTAAACTATTCATATTTACGAAGTCAAGCTTAAATCACACAAAACAACTTGTTCCATGAGCAGTAGAATTATTTTTCATTCATGTGCTTTTAGTGTCTCAGCTTGATTCCCTTACATTTAATAAAACGTGAACTTCATCTGTAGGTTTTTTCCACAATTAAACATTTTTAGTAAGTCTCTCTTCTGTGGATTCTCTGACAGCTTATAAGAGCTGAACAAATTCTGCAAGTGCCCTCTCAGTAGGGTAAGAATAGGCCCACTCTGTTAAGTTTGGGGTTTTTTTAATTACTCTCATTTTTCACTTGGTTTAAATGGGACCAACAGGCTCTAAAAGTTATTCATAGGGAATAAGAAAATGGACAAACACACATGAAAGCATATACATCACAGTGGATTATTAAGCCTTTTTCTCTCTGGAAACTAGGCTAAGTAAAGGGGAAAATTCATTTCTGTCATTGAGGAAATCCCCATATGTCTCAAAACATAATCTAACAAACTACTTATGATTTCCATAGGGGTCGATTTTCATTTTATGATTTGACTCCCACAAGAACACCACAGAACTCAGGAAGTAGCCTGAGGGAAATAAATAAATAAATAAGTACACCTAATTGTATAGCTTGTGAGTTAAATTTCTCCTGGAGAAGGGGAATGCAAAAGTATTGCTGAATCAATGTAACACAGCATTGTATTAACCTCTAACTAAGGAGCTAAGGAGCAGGGAAGTGAAATATGCAGGAAAGTCTCTACACAGGCCTGACCTTTCCACCTGCTCTGTAGTTTCCTGCATTGCAACATGTGGAAGGATAGCATACAAAAAAAAAAACAACCCAGTACCCACTTCTTTTCCCCGACCCAGAGGAATTGGACCTTCTAGCTCCGTATTTTTGCTCTTTTAACATTTCAGAGTAGATTTGTAATGGTTATGATGAGCCTACAGACAGCTCACAACACACAAATCCCAGTGGTCCTTTGTTCAATACACCAGAGTGCATTTTGTCTTGTAAATTTTCCATAAACTTCTATATCATAGATGAACTTTCATGCTCTATTTCGGTCTGAGTGGACTATTTATCTTAACAATGCTGCTCATCTTCCTTTCACAGCCCATTTTATTAACTTTTCTCTATTAAGTAAACTCACTTTTTATCTATGATATTTGTTTTACAGGTAATTCATCTAATTTAAAGTATTTTCTTAGGGACTTCAATTTAGCTTTGCCCTTGAAATTAACTTTTAATGTGTTTTACATTTTTGCAATAGAAATTAATCTTTATTTGAATTATTAGTCCAGAACTATAACCTACATTCACCATATTTGAATGTTGGTATGGGAAACATCTTTGACCGCCACATTATCCCAGACAGCTACCGTGAGAGAGGACATACATCTTTGTGTTGTGGAGACCCTGCACTAGCAAAAAAAAAGCACCATTTCAAGTCAATTTCAATAGATTAGATACATAAACCGGTACTTCTCATGCTCCTACCAGTAAGGGTAAGGAAAGAAAGAAAGCCCCCACACACCAAATAAAACCCCAACCCACAGAGATGCTGTAGAACCTGTTAGGGGAAGACAGCTAAGGAGCAATCCACCTTGTAGACCCAGGAGACCTCTCCCTGCTTTATCTGATGCACATATCTTACTTGCAGAGCATGGGTCTGAAAACATCACTTCCTCATTAGATAATATCTCTGAATACAGGTGATAAACAGCCCAGAATACTGCTACTTTTCTTAAACACCTAGAATATATGGAGATATTAGGCCAATGAAAGTTTTATGGAAAAATATTTCCTTCTAATCTTTTTAATGTTTGACAAAAGTAAGAATTCTGTGAGCCCCACTCAAAGGATTAAAATAATCTATTAGTGCCGCTAGACAACAAATACATAAGGTATTACTGCACCACCTCATCTAACCTCTCCAGCCTTTTAAAGGTAAGTGTATCTTTCAGAACATTTAGTTGTGAGCTAGAACTATCAGGAGGTGTGTAAACAAATGCTGCGTTTCGTAGTTTGTTCTACTCATTACTATCTTGACAGTTACATTCTGGTAAGAAATTGGACATCAGTTTTCGTTTGGCCTTAGATTTTAGCTCTTTTTGCATCTCTCTGGCACGATAAGAAAAGCTTCGGAACACCGTATTCTGTGCCTATGAAGATACCAGTACAGCGTGATGAAGTCACATCTCAGTCTTCTGCTGGATAAACTGAGTAGAATAAGCTCTGCAATTCTCTCATTTCAAAGCAATTTTATGTCTCTAAGTTATTTCTGTACCTCTGTTTTGGACTATTTCTGTTTTTCAAAACATGAGGGTCAAAAGGCAACGTTCTGAAACTGGTTTCCTAAGAACACACTCTTCCCTGCTTCCACTCACTGCATCACCCATTTAAAAATTGAAAAGTCACCATGAAAGTCCATAGCATTTCCACTGAAAACCGTTGCTCAGCATGTTCTTCTTCATGATTCCCAAGCCTTTTCAAAGTGTTTAAAATTAATCCTTTTTCTATGAAGTAAATTCTAAATATTTCCTTTCCCTTTCATAGTGTGGAAAAACATATTCTCAGAATAGGTCCATCCTACCAGGTCCAGATTGCTCTAATTAAGCACCTTGCAACAAGGTACATATTTAACTTACTGTTCCATCAACTATTGATTCATCTACAAATTCTGCTAGAAATGCTTCCAGATCATTGATGAAAATGTTGAATAGTGGCAGGCACAGTATCAATTTCTGCAGAACCTCTCTAAAATAACCCTTTAAACAATGATTTCTTTTGACAACTGCTGTTTGAGGTCTACCAGTTACTTGGGTTCAGTCTACATCATCTGCACATATGAAAGTATAATCTTGCAATTCAGGATGTCACACAAGAAAGACACTGAGGTGCTGGAGTGTGGCCAAAGAAGAGCAACGAAGCTGGTGAAGGGTCTGGAGAACAAGTCTTATGAGGAGCGGCTGAGGGAGCTGGGTTTGTTTAGCAAGGAGAAAAGGAGGCTGAGGGGAGACCTTATCGCTCTCTACAACTACCTGAAAGAAGGTTGTAGTGAGGTGGGTGTTGCTCTCCTCCAAAGTAACAAATGATAGGACAAGAGGAAATGGCCTCAAGTTGCACCAGGGCAGGTTTAGATTGAATATTAGGGAAAATTTGTTCACTGAAAGGGTTATCCAGCATTGGAACAGGTTGCCCAGGGAAATGGTTGAGTCATCAACCTCAGAGGTATTTAAAAGATGAGGAGATGTGGTGTTTAGGGACATAGTTTAGTGGTGGACTTGGCAGTGCTAGGTTCACGGTTGGACTCAATGATCTTAAGGGTCTTTTCCAACCTAAATGATTCTATGGTTCTATAAGTCCAAAGTCAAATGTGTTAAGAACTCAAGTATATTCTGGCTACACAATTATTTTTATCAGCCAAACTTTTATTCTTATTAGTGAATAATAATTGAGAGGTATTTCCCATATAACTTTTTTCCATAATTTAATTTGTCATTATTTCCAGATCAAGCCTCCAATAGTTTTCCCTAAGAATAACATGAGCGTTCCCCAAATTCTTCTGATTATGATTTTTGAACATGAAGAGTAATAAGGTAGCATCAACCTTTTGAAATGCAGTTTGATTATGGCAAAATCCACTCTTGGCTAAGGTCTTAAAACTATATGGTAAGGCTACCACAAAGTTGCAGCTAAGTTTAATAAGCAAAACACCACTCTTCAGTAGCAGGGTTTTTTTTCATAGATAAATATGCATTAGGTATCAAAGAACCAGTAAGAACTGGAGAGGAAGTTTTAGTGAAAACACTGAGGATGCTGAATTAGTAAACTGAGTGCTGAACAGAAAGGGCAAGAAGCTGAAAGCTGAGATGGACTAAAAATACAGAAGTAAGAAATAAGCTTTAATGACATGGTAGATTCATTTTCTCTGTTTGTTTGCTAAGACAACATTTGCAGGTCTCTACCCTGGAAATTTTAAAAAGTGTTCTACAAATTTCATGAAAATCTTTCAAGTATTGTATGTGGAAGATCATAATGTTGATTCTTTGGACTGTTTCCTTTACAGAAGTTAAGGTGCAACTGAAATACTGCCAACTTTCTTGCCACAGAAATCCATGCATGTTATAGACACAATATATGAATATTTCTTAATATATTGAATTATTCTTGAATATGTATGAATATATTTCTTAATACACCATCCAACACTTGTGTTTCTCATTAGCAGAGAAAGCAGAGAAAGTCCCTTCACAAGTTATTCCCCCAGCCTTGTGATACCTTTTGAAATGAGAAGCATAGCTTATACAGTACATAGTGCCTGAAATGAATGTCTTACTGAAGAAGACAGGTTGAAGAAACTTGGCTGGATTTCTTTGGACTAGGTAAGAGAAAACTAGGCAGGAGTACACAAAGTATATGAAAGGTTAATATATGAAAGGTTATGACATGAGAATGGTGATTGTTCTACACATCCACTGGGAATAGAACATGGATACATCAGTCTTATGTGCAGAAATGAAAATAAGATTAAATGGGATGGTAGAAAAAAGTGTTCTATCTGTAAGACCACTGTAGCACCAGCGCTGACTATCTCTAGAGTGTCCAACATTGCCTTCAACAGAGGTTTTCAAGAACATGTTTTTAGACACAGTTTCACCTTAGTCTGCTGAACTAGAGGTTCTCTAGAAGTTCCTTCCAACCATCTACTTCTGTGTTTCCACAATATTTGTGTGTGCATTTTGGAATTAATATATTTCTATATTAGTCTTATTTATACAAATGATTCTGCAAAGTAATTTCCAGCAAAAGTTGGAAGTTAGTATTACTCACAAAGACAGTATATTTTAGTCCTTTCCAAAGAATGTCTGAGATACTAGTTCAGTATGATATAGCCTTTTTTCATTTACATGTACATGTACTACAAAAATATGACAGTTCTGCCTTCAGATGCTATAAAAATTAATATAAAAGGATGTGAAACATTGAAAAATATAATTTTAAGACCAAAAAGTACATTTTCACCACAAGATTTTGTAACAAGATTTGTATATGCAATACATGGAACAATCTAAAAATCATTTTGATGCATTATGAATCACCCGTAAAAAAATAAATAAGTGAAGACATTCTCAATTTCGGTAAATATTTATAGAGCCAAACAATATGAAGTATATGTAACAATCAAATTTCTAGTGAAAATGTGTGCAAGTAGGTTTATTTTGAAAGGAAAATTCCTACTCCCAGTGTCATACCCAATTAAATTCTCCAGGTAATGACCCCATTTGCATAGTGAGCTGAACCCACAAGTGGGAATTTTAATGGGCACACCACCTGAGTACATTAATTGAGAGTGACACTACTTGAACTAGTTTTGTGCTTACCCCACTGAAAATTCTACTCATATTATTTTTAATGTCAAGCTACAAGTCAAATTTCAAGATGATGGATTTGTTCTTTTTTAAGCATTGCATTTGAATGAAAGAAAGCTTTAATTCTGTTATGCATTGCATAGCTTTAACTAATATGTAGTTCTGATTCTCACCATTGCTCCATTTTTTCAGTGATTGGAATTTAATTTTATTCATTAATTTGTGAATAATTAGATAGAAAATAATGCCTTCAGCAGCTAAATTGCTTTTGGATTGCTGTTTAATGCACTTTTACCAGAATATGTGTTACAGTTAAGCTGGCACAATAGTTTACTAAAATGTAATTGTGTAAATATGTCTAATTATTCTTTCTGAAGAAACAAGACTGAATATACAATATCAGTCATGGATACCTTAATTTTCTTAAATTTAACCCCATGAGAGATTGGTAGTTGCAAAGCAGATTACTGATGCAGAGACAGCAGTTGTCAACAGTAGTGGAATCCTTGCACCGTGTTTCCCTTTATCTTTCACGTGCTACTTGTAATGACCTTGAAGTTACTGTGGATTCTAAACCACTGCTGTTAGTCTACATTAAATATGTAATCAAGGTGTCTCGTCCTCACATGAAGAAACAGACAAATGGAGTTGCATTTCCTAGGGAGGAAAGCAAACCCCTGTTGTTTAATACATTTCTTTTTCCAAGCTTGTTATTTATAGTCTTCAGTAACTGAAAGTAGCACAGAATCTAAAAGCTACCATATATATGTCACTGTAAAAGGTATTAATTTTAAAATAATGTACTTGTCTTATTCTTGTGAGTAGAACTATTTTGAAGATTGTGAGTATGCAAGACTCTGCAGAGTCCATCTCAACAGAACTTTCAGTTCTTTATTTCAATAAGCAAGACACAATCAATATATGTTGAACTTCATATATTCAAATACAAAACACTGTTGAACTACAGTTACTTAGATATGTTCCACAGTTCCAAAGATACCGCTTTCATAAGTCTATTTGACTAGGAGTTGCATATAGCAGTGAACACAGAAAAGATGAAGAAATTATTTACAACATAACATACATCTCGGTATTGTCCTAGACCTCCATAATAAAAGCCCTTTCTGTGCTCTTTGAACAACAAAGGTTACAAAAAACCAAAACCAAACAAACCACCTTGCGATAAAGCTAAAGACACAAAGGTAGGCACTGTAGAAAAATATTGTAATGTGAAACACATACAAGTTGGAGTACAGCATATTCACAGTGTGGTCACTTTGTGCAACTTGGAGAGGAGACAAATTGCAGAAGCCTACACCACTGATTGAAGAGGAATTGTATAGTGCTTGGGCACCAATTACATACCCTACTGAGATGATATAAAGAGCCTCAATTATAGTGGAGTATTTTTTCAATTAAAATAGCATATGCATAGCAGAATAAAAATTAGTAAGATACTATTACATGTATAAAAGGTATTATACAATCTTTCACCCAACATCCCATTTTTATCTGTATTGAATGGTAATGTCCTAACAATTGCTATAATATACATATATAAAAGAGGCAAACAGGATTGCATGTAGTGTTTTAATAAATTTTTAAGTGAGGTAAACTGATATACTAAAAACCATATAGACATTAAGATCACCTAATCAAACTCAACATCTACCTGTTTTGCAGAATGGTAATTCAGAGAAATTTCTCTTTCCAACTATAGTAGAAATAGCCCATCATATCAAAGACTTCTAAAGAAGAGTTAGTGTTATTTCACTAGCACCAAATCACTAGTAAATAGCATAAGCAAGTGCTTATGAGGAGGCTGGATTTTCTACAAGCAATCAACTTCACATTCGAGTATACTGAGCACAGTGAACCAGTGCATCATGGAGGTGGGTGCAAGGTATTACTTTATTGAACTTCTTTCAATATCCTGATGCTAAAATTGAGCTAAGGTCCCCCTGCTCTCTTTGCAAGTTAAAAGAACTGGCAGAAGGGTTAGAAGGTAGGAAAAAAAGTACGATTAATGCCTGTAGGATTCTAGACCTACTAGTATCACCATCAACACTACCTGAAGTCATCCAACACATGGTGTGCACACTCACATACAGACAGAGAGAGGAACAGAAAGAAGATAGGGAGATATTTCTCTAATCTTTAATTTAATTTTGGGGCTAAGAGTAAGATTTCAGATATATCTGTTGCCTTTCAAAAAGTTACAAGGCTGCTGACAGAAGGAGCTTTACTGTGGAAATACATCAATACAACTGGCATTGACCTCCAAGAACATACATCAAATATTGCAATCATTAAGACAGGTTTTTTTTAAATGTGTGAACAGCTTAGAAAAAATTTCATTCACAAGATTACTTTATAAAAGCAATGATTCACCAAACTCAACAAACAGTTCTTAACACAAGTACTACAGTTGAAATAGTCAATATTCAATCCAAAAGGTCCCAAATGTTGATCATGATCCCTCTTCACAGAAGCCATTTCTTTCTAGAAATGTTATGTATTATAGATACCAACTAGAACACCTGTAATAAGTCTCAAATGGTGCTATTTGTCTATGCTTTTATTAGGTCTATTTCATGAACAATTATTTTCTAAGAGAAGTTTGGCACACAGTCTCAACGGCATGACTTCATGGTACACATTCAAGCACAGAGTTTCTGTCAGTTTTAACATTTTACTCCTGTAATGCCCAGAGGAGACATATTACAATTATTTTAGACCGTCTAAGGGCCCACATATACACAGACATGGTAGAACGTTCAAGAAATTTAAAATAGACGTAGAAAAATTAGTGCAAAAGACGGTAGACATGCACTTTCTGCAGTTTTAAAGTAGCATAGGCACGTTCACACTCGGCTTAAGCCAACATGAAAAAAATCTTTGCTTAAATCACAGATGAAGCAGTCTACTCTGTGTTTAAACTTACTGATTTTAAAAACATAGCTTACTTTAAAGTAGTGGTACTGTGTATAAGCCTTCAGTTTCGTAGGCCACAAAGGCCATTATACCTTAATATGTCCACTGCAATACTATGAACCCACTACACTGTGTTCAGCTTGTTGTTAGTAAACTGAAGACTCTTGCAGCAGATGTATTACAATAATTTTCTTTTTGAGCAAATTTAATCATTACTGGAATTCCACCTCATTAATACAATTACACTAAGGAATTAATTTGCCTTCTTAATGACAAATTTTTTTTACTGTTGACGATTCATGCTAGCACAGCTTCCAGTGCCTGAGTTGGTTTAGTTCCATATGTAAGACAACTCACCTACACTGGCTCACCCTCTGTGCAAATCACCCAAAGGCCAAAGCTTTCAGTGTTATAACAGAAAAATCACAAATAAGACACGATTTATCATTCAGAAGAATAACAGAGCAAGACTAGAAAAAGAAGATATCCCAAAGTTTCAAAATAAAGATCTTTATTTCAAAATAGTGTTTGAGAAGAGCACATCCAGTTAATATAAAATACAAATAGCAAGTTAACCATTTTTTCAATGGGACAGTTTGCAGAACTATCTACTGAAACACTGTACAAGTTCACAAGAACTATTATAAAATAGACAGTTAAGTTCTGGTGTTTCAATTTTGTCTATATTTTCACATTTGTCTCCTCCTAATTCTGCTTGGTTTAATTACACAAGGTGCTTATAGATTGCCTATAGAGTGAAAATTACAAAACAGAATTTAAATATAAATATAGAAAGGAATTCCTTAAACTACACACTAATATTCTCTGCTACAAAGATACATTTTACAAAAGTGCTAATATCTCTATGACAAATAGTAGCAGATTACATTTAAACGTCAAATAAATCACACAATTTTTTATTTTTTTCAATTGTTGGTAATACTTTGATACTTCTAATCACTAAGAGGGTTAATAAACACTATTTTTACTTCCTAGTATTTCACAAATGAAGTGGGAAAAGAAATAATATATCTGCACATGTGTGTGTGTGTGTGCACATGTAAGAGTCTGTACACATATGCATGAACAGAGTTCCTGTATTAGTATTTGTATTTTAACAGTACTGGAAGTATATGATTAATAGTAAATACATTTCTCAGGTTTTCATAATTTCAATCAACCAAAAAAATCTCTGAGTTCCCATAAGCAGAAACAGGGGTTTGTGCAGAGCAAATTGTATAAATAAACTTTTACACAGAAAAGGGACTCCCTAGACTGATTTTTTTTTTTTTTTAAACTGTACCATCCTGTGGTAAAAGTAATTTTTACTAACATCCAGTATTCACTAAAAGCTTGATATGCAAATGTGCAGTTTTCCAAACACAAAATTGGAACTGCTCCGGCAGGGCACAGAGATTGGGGCAGGACAGGAGACTGGGAAGTCCTCTGCCCCATCCCCAAAAGGACAATCAGACAAGAAACAGCCATAATTCACCTCTCCGTGACCAGAAGGACACAAGGAAGGACAGCTAATGGAGCTGCCTAGCCCCAGAGAGCATGTTGTCCCCACCACCATGGTGTCAACCATAGACCTACAATGGGCGAAGCACCGTCTACACTTTTTCCAAGGTGCATGGAGTCCCAGTGCTCACTGTGATGCCCCCAATTTCCCCAGAGGCATTATGCCTTACAAAGGCAAAATGCCTCTAGGCACTGCCACTCAACCAAGGCATCTCTTCCCCCTTCCCAATGTGGTTCAGTCTTTTAGGAGTCATAATTGAGCCCCATGGGCCTGATTCTGAGCTCAGGGAATTTATCAATTTAACTATATGATTCCTTATTAGCCTACCTATTACCATAATATTTTTGTGCTCTCTAGCTGGAGCTAAACCAATGGAATATTCTGACATTAATGGAAATGCACTTCATTTATGCAACACAGATCTGAATCTGGCCCAATATATGGAAAAAAAACCCCATGATAAGAATCAATTCTTGTAGTAAATATCAAAAAACAGGTAAGAAACCCTCTGAGTAAATCTGCATTGCATCAGAATACACCACAATATTGCAGATGTTAAGGCAAAACGTAACACCTCCCAGCTCCCTAGTATAGTTGAGGATTTGGCTATGTTACCTTCAGTGATAACTTGCAGTAGTAGGCACTACTAATCAGTGTTCACAGGGAGAAGCTTTGGTTAATATCAGATCATTTGTTGACTTAGCTTCACACTCCTGTGATCTTTAGCTTGTCACATTTGCATAAACTGAATTCACTACAGTGGAAAGAGACATTTATGGTCAATTCACTCAACAGAAATATGCTATTGGCTATCAATGACTCTTGCAATAAGGCCTAAATTTACGAGATCCAACAATCTATAAATGGGAAATCTGGAGTGTAGATAGGAAAGTTTAAGTATGTGAGATCAAGATGTATAGGTGGTTTACACAGAAAATTCATGGGCTACAGACATGGAGTGGAGAAACCAGCAGATGGTAAAGAAAACAGGTAGCATTATTCCCTACATCTGGGAATGCCATAAACCTCTTTAAGTGCTGGACCAAATTAATTTCACAATTACAATGACAAAGACAGATATTTCTCAGAAAACCTTAATGGTGTAATAGGGAAAGTTGCCCACTGGATCCTAACTGTATTTTTCAAACATTTTAAATCATATTCCTTTTATTTTTAAAGGATATCATACACTTTTTAAATGTCCCTTTTTTACACAGTTATTTAAAAATAACACTTAAAATGTATGAGAGAATAAACATTTTTGCACTTGCTTTTTGCATTCAATGACAAAATTCCTTGATTAAGCCAGTTTTAATTTGGTCTTTATACCCTGTTTAAATTCTGCCATCCTCTGTGGATTTTTCTCACACAGTGAAGAAATAAATACTAAGTCATGTGATACTGGCTGTAAAGCCACAAACAATGACAAAGTCACTAATGTACAGGTTTAGATTCTTGAGTTAACTTCTGATAATTTCCCTTTTATAGCCAAATTTTGAAGATTTGTTAGTCTATTAGTTAGTCTGTTAGTTTAAGGATATATTTCATGTCTACACAGATTTCCAAAGTCTCTTTCTAAAAAGAAGCATTTCAAGTAATATTAGTACTGAAGTAAAATATAAGGTTTCTATTCTGTCTTGATTGATAACAACAAAATCTTGGTACTCTAGTCCATGGCAAAACTTACATTGACTTTAGTTTGCCAAATCTTCACGTAGTATCAATATAGAAAATGGAAAATACCAGGAATCTCTCACAAACCAATGAGACATTCAAAACAAAACAAATATTGCCAATGTGATCACTGCAGCAAAACCAGCAGATTCCTGATGCTGGCTTTTGAATTAAGTTTAAAATAACAGAGCAAAGTTGCTTTCAACCCAAAGAGATTGAAATAAAGACATTTTGCTTTTCAGAATGCCTGTAAAGGCATGTTA
The DNA here is from genome assembly GCA_031468815.1 of Morus bassanus. Lineage (NCBI taxonomy): Eukaryota > Metazoa > Chordata > Aves > Suliformes > Sulidae > Morus > Morus bassanus. The sequence continues at coordinate 56,217,675 of CM062571.1, read as the reverse complement.
TGCATGGAGGCATTTGAGCGTTTAAACATTGAAGTAGGTAAAGGCAAATACTTAAGGCTTTGCCCTGTAGTCTTTTCTCTGACCAAAACCTGTCACTCAATTTGAATGGCAATTTTGCCCTCATATAGCCTGCGGTATCCAGGCCTATAATTCGGTTTCAATGAAGTCTTCCATTTGCAAAGCCAAAAGGAAGCTGGAATGTAGCTTGAGTTTCACATACAAAACTACACAATTTGTGTTAGAATACAGATTTGAGGATTGCTTTTAAAAAAAATATTTATATATAGGGAATTAACAGTGCAATACCAGTTGTTTGTGTGAAAATCTTACCTTGTCTTTCTTCAAATGTATTTAAAGAAAAGCTCTCCAGTTTTACAGAGAATAAAATAAAAAGGGATAAATATTTCATGATGGGAAGCAGATCCCACAGCATTCCATGCAGATCTCCAAGCAATCTGAAGATTCACAACATGCGTCCATTATGCCACAGTCCATATCACACGGGCAGTTACAGTCATCCCCCATCTCGTCCCCACAGCAACAGCAGCAGGCCTCCGATGTGCAGATGCCACAGGATGCTTGTCCCAGAACAATGTTACAGAGGGTGAGAAATTCACAGAACAAGCAAGCCAGGATACAGTGAACACAGCAATCTTCATATGTACCAGTTCAGTAGCATGTCATGTATGAACAAACAAAACAAACAAAAAAGAAGGAAAGAAAAAAGAAATCATTATTAATATGTTATTCTAAATCCAGATTTATCACAATGTCAAATAAGTAGCTGAAAGACTATTTCATTTTTTCATTATGAATGAATCATTTTCATTCACATTCACAATTCACAATTTCATTAATTCAGAACAGACATAATCTTACACCACAAAGAACATGTTTCCTATCTTCAAGGTCACTTTTGCAGCCTAACTCATTTCCAATTCAGTATTAGTTTTGGTGCAAGTTTCCTTTCACCACTTCAGTCACCATGGGACTTCATGTAAATCCCAAGCACTAAACATCCACTTAGATCCATTTCTCCAGTCACTTATTATATAAAATATTGGTGTCTATTATCTTCAGTTGTAACGTCTTCCACCAGGCCCACAAAGTGATTAAAAAAAAAATACAATTAAAAATCAGCTTATGAAGGAAACTATTTAAAATTATTTTCAGCCTCTCCCAGTGCATCTTGCCCTTCTGAATCTGTTTTGTTGGCTTGCTACTTATAAAGAAAAATAAGGGAGCTGCCACAACACTTGTGCCTTCTTTATAGTTTTATGCACACCTTAAAACTAGTATAACAGCATCTTATATGTACTTCTGTACTTGTAATAATATACAGAACATTCAGTCAAAACACAGATTTTTCTATTGCTTTTCTACACAAATCTCTTGGCAATCCTTTTAATGTACTACTTTAATCTTCAATAGAGTTCATAACTACACCTGAACATCAATATCCATCTCCTAAGTACTACTAAATTACATGAGGTAATTGAGGTGTCCCACAAACTGTCTGCAAAAAATACAGCACCGAAAGAGTAAATATATGGAATAACTTCAAACAATTAATAGACCCATGAGACATGACAGTAAAACACAAAGACTGGAACTAAACATGCGCCAGTGAAAAGGAGACTGCAGGAGTAATGGATATACTCAGTTGTTTTCACTCTCCTCCCATAGTAAGCACATAACAAATAAATTTATATGTATAAACATATTTAATTTGTAAGAGGCAGTGAACAGTCATCCAGAAAGAAAATGGTAACTTAAAAACACAAGAAATGTTCAGGATAGAGAATTATTGTTCTTTCCTAGCTTCAGCTTCCATCCTTTTTACTGCGTGCAAGCCTTGAACTCCTTTAGCCACAGACAGTTGAAGATTGGGAAAATGTTTACAGGAAAAATATCCTGTACCATCTCATCCCTTCCCCGTCCGTACAGTCTATCACAGGTGTCTACTATGAGAGGCTGGTAGGAAAGACAGGATACTGAGCTATATGGGCATTTTGTCTCACCATCTACAGACATTATGATCTTAGAGTTCACAGGCTGGAGACTGTTATCATAGGGGAAAACCTGCAATTCCTTGCAACAGTAGTACAATCACCAGGCCTCCTAAACATATTTACAATGTCAAAAATGATGCAGTAACCGTGGCAAGTATCTTGATTGATTCAAAGTACCTCTAACATTGCAGAAACTTTGACTGCTGGATAGTGTAGAGATGACTTTAAACTAGCATGCATGGATACTTACAGCGATGCAGCAACAGAGGTTCAGACCTGCAAAATCTGTCCCAAGAAGCAAAGTAACTACCTGAGCTCTTAGCCCACTCTAAACATCACACTGCTGGGGTTTGATTTCTCCTACTTACTACACTGCTTAGATCCAAATTTAGCTTGGGAATACCTGTATTGCAATGTGGTCTCAGTCGTAATATACATAATGAACACTTATGGGCAAAAGAAAAAGTGGAAATATCAGGAAAAGCAAGAGGGGAAAAAAACAACATCAGAAACTCCCTACCACTGTGCAGGGAGATGAAACCACAGGTAAGATTAAGCTGTTATAAAAGAAAGTTGTTGCTTGTATTAAAAGGCTGCTTTTCCCAAAGAAATACTGTCGCTAAATAAATGACCTTCATAGAAAACCCAGAAGATATGTGAAATAAAGCTGGGGAGTATCAGTTCACTGAAGACGACCAAAGCCAGACCGGTAGCGATTAATTAGCTGGTTGTCATGGAGATGGTGTTAAATTCGTTCAGGTACAATCTCCTTTTAGATTTTCTTTTAATATGAAGGAAAACGATAAAGAAGCCAAGAGTTCTATCCAAGAAGCCTGTATATTTCAGGAACTGAGGTTTTCACTATTTTACATCTTTGAAACACAGCTGAAAGAAGCTAATACAACAACAAATTTTGTTCTACAATTTTTTTAAAGAAAACACCAGAATAAAACTTTATGTGTATCAGTATTGAAAATAAGATGCTCAAAGAAATCTCTCCTGCTTCATGCAGAGATATGTAAAATTGCAGGGAGAGAAATAAACATTCACAGAAATTATAATATACATATTTATTGATGGAAAAGACACAGAGTTCCTAGGTTAAACAAAAGGGACTGCACTCAGAAAGCACTTTCCAGACCCACAAGAGAACTTTTCCCTCCTAATCTAAAAAACCACTAAATCAGTACTTACAAGGAGAGGCTGTGTTGATCTAAATAAAGGTATTCCAAAGGTAAAAGCTATCAAAAATGGTCCAAGACACAGAAAGAAATTTTGACCATTAGTGCTATGATGGAAACTCTGTGGAGGGTCTTTCTTTCCATCTCTTCTTCACTGACTAAAACACTAAAAGGATTTATTTACCTACTGTTTATTTTTATTTCCTTCTCCCCAAATTGCAAAACTATTTTTCCATTTAGAAAATCTTTATATAACAATTTTATTCAACCTACACAAACACTTAACATAGAGATACCCTTTACTGCTCTCTTCATTCTTGCAATGACTCATTTGTACAATGAACATAAACTTTGATCCACATTTCAAGGACAAACCTGAAATAATCATGCTTTTATATTCTTCATGTTATTGACTTTTAATAGCTATCCAGGTAGCAATTATTTAACACATGACAAAACATGCTGTTACCTAGCCCTACCTAACTTGCTGAATTCAGAATCATGACTCTAACGGTCTGTAATACATTCAGATAAAATGGGTGGAAGAATAATTTCTTCCATGTATGACTCCTACTTCATAGTTTCTTATCTACAGATGTAATTATAAGGAAAAGGAAAAGATACAGTCACAGCAGCTTTTTGTAATAATAACAAATCTACATGCTACACAAAACTCACACATCCTTCTCTAGTACCCATACTCCTACAGCAACCTGTCAGTTCCATAGAAAAAAAATTATACAGCTAAAAACCACTTTCGTTTTTTTGCTGTTGCAGGGTGTCATGATTGGTGGAATCCAGCCACAAAGAAGATGCCATATAAAACTCACTCCAAAAGAGATGACCTCAGGTTTTTCATTACCATGTTGGAGACCACTAAAATATATTTCACTGCTTGCACAAGACTCCCTAATAATTCTTTCCTGCTTCCAGGACCAAAGAGACTATTTTAAATTACAGATTATTTTAAATTTCAAAACTATTTTAACACCTTAAGAATAAAGACTATACTTAACTTCTACTCTTTGACCTTACCACATCAAAATCCTAATAGTTTTTGCAGATGAGTGAGTAGTGGAATACATTAATCCAACTGGAACTAAACTTAATTTATATATTTGGGAAGAATTTGGAAAAAAAAGTAAATTTTATTATCTTAATGTGTGACAACATGTTTTCTGGAAACCTTGAATATATTTTAGTCTTTTCTGATAAAGAAATGATATCGCAATATCAGTTATGACACTGTATTACTGTAAAGAGAGACTAGCTTAAAATGATCTATTTCTTTAGCTTCTTTTTTTTAATTATAGGTTTTCTCATTCTTCTTTACCCATTAGATATACGAATGCAACTAAGAATTAGGGGTATGTCTTTACCAAGGACCAAACTCCATCTGCCTTGATGTTCATGATGCAGCACTGTTGATAAATACTTAACTCCCAAGTTTCTTGGGGTTTAAGTTTTCATTAAATACTTTCACAGAGAATTAGTCTGTCTCACTACACAAGCCCACCATTAATGATGCACTTTTCCTTAGGACTTCCACACTACACCACACCAGTCTCAAATTTCCATTGCTTTTCAATACTTCTATTACACTTTAATTAATGTAGAAATGCTGCACAACAGATCAGCACTACACAAAAGTGAGGATGTGGGGTGTCAAACACTGCACACAGGTATACTCTATACAAAAAAACCCCCTAAACAAAACAGTACATCTGCGTAAGTTCCTTTATCAAGTGCATTTGATTTCATCAAAACACAGTATCACATTTGTTGACTATGACCCAAGCTCCCAAAAGCTATGCTGAATGGCATAAATTAGGATAGGCTTGGTCTGTAGGCAGTGGTAGTATTTTTTATTAGATCAACTCGCAGCTGGGGGAAAAAGATGAGCTTTCAGACACAAAAGCTCATCTTCAACTATCCTTTCATTTTTGCCTAGGATGAAAGTTAGACCTGAAGTTGAAAGGTTCAGCCCATACAGCATTTTTAAATACCAATGTAAGTAAAGCTGTTTCCTTAGTCCTTTGGAACATCCCTAAAGGTTACAGATTTGTTAGGGAACTTCATCAAAACTGTTAAACAATGCCAAGGCAAACAGAAACCCAACCAACTTGTCCCAAGTTTTTGCTGCTTTCTATCACACATGCACATCCAGCTACTTTGTGCTGATTTAAACAAGGAGCGTATACAGTACACGTAACATCTACTTTAACTGGGTTATAAATGTTACCATAGACAATATCCAGACAAGAAATAGCCCAAAATCCCCTAAAACTGTTTACACACTGTTATTCAAAGCCCAGAGGGTCCCACCATATACCTTATCCCAGTTGTAACAGCTACAGTTTTTTAGGGAAAAGAAGCAATATCAACAAGAAAACAACTTTAATTTTTGTCCATGTCTTTAAACATTTGCACATGCACACCACTTTTTATTTCTAAAATCTTTGCATACAGATATTATCCTGATATCCAATTCCTTTTAAATACTGAAATGTATATTGCTTTTATTTCAACTTCCCTTTTATCACCTCCTCTTCATTTTTATGAAAAGATGCAGCTCTACTTAAGAAACAGACTTTTAAGAGAACTATTGACCATCAAAACTGTACAAGGGACACAGAAGTTAAACTGAAAAATGTACAGACACACGCGCAGGCTGATCTGTGTTGCTTTTGTAATGTTTGACAGTAACCTGTCACAAAGTGACCCAATAAGCTTTCATACCAAGCAGGCAGGTCATGCATGATAAAAGGTTTTCATGTCTGCAATGGTAAATAAGCTCACTTACAGGATGGTGACCTTGGTCAGCTTCTTACTAACTATATTCACTGAGTTCAGACAACTCAAAACAAATCTCCAGGCACTCTGCTGTCTCACAGCAAGAATCAAAAAGGGCAAAACCTCAATCAAAGTGGCAGCTGAGGTCCTCAGCGGGGGTTTACTCCGGGCCCCCACAGAGCCCTGAACAGAAGCCCCAGCAGGTGCTACAGGCATCCTGCCGGCCGGTGGCGCGGAGCTGGCAGCGGCGGGGATGAACATACGGTGCCGATGGCAGAGACAGCCCACGGCCAGAGTGGCACTGCGAGCAAAGAGAAGCCAACCAGCACAACTTTCTTAAAGGTGTGCATTACACAGAGGTGAGGTGTAAACTTACTGAGCAGTGGCGTGCACACCATCACACCACCGTTCCTCTGACATACAGGGTGGTGTGCAGCCTCTGCTATCCATCCCCTTCCAGAAAATTCACTCCATCCAGGAAAATGCTCAAGGAAAAATAAGAAATGCAGAAAGAACAAACTGACCTGTCGCACGGAGCGTACTTATCCCTAGATAAGTGGTAAAGATGTGGGAAAATACAGTTATAAATCATAATGTATGTGATATTTCAGCATTTTAAAATAGAAAATGATCATCTCTATTGATCAAGAAAATTAAAATGTTGCCTGAACAGGCAAACTACACTGCAAAACACATGGAAACTTTAATCAAAGCTTGTATTCTAAACTCTCGATACAGATATATCCTCAGGAGTAAAATGATCCAGTTCAAACATATAGATATACTAAGAAACATGCCAATTTACAATATCTAAGGCTTCTTTAGAACATGAAGCTTTCATTGCCATTGCTGATCACTGCAAATGCTGATACTAGTTAGGTGCTAGCTAGACCATGACCTTATAAAATGGATACTGCGGGAAGACCTTTTTTCATTACACGTCCTGTTTTCCACTCAGTTGTGTTACACAACATGTAAATCACCTCCCAAGACTCCTATGCAAACAAAAATATAAACCATTCTTAAAAAGCAACACTCTTCACAATGCCTTCTTAAAAATCACAAGTTTGACTATATGATAATGTTACTTGCCCACTGCTTGATTGACAACTGTGTTCTGATATAAACTTGTATAACAAAAAACACTCAGTTTAGCACTTTGTGCTTAGACACAAATCCCCTTTGAATCAATTCTAAACGATAACAGTGGAAATTTTGGCCCAAGTAGAGAGATTTGCAGGATACTAAGTAGCTACCTAAATGCTACTTCATGCTATGGGATGGATTTCAGAAGTCTATGTTTGTTTAAAAAAAAAAAAAAAGAGAGAGAGATGGTCAGCAAATATCATAGAATTATAGAATCATAGAATGGTTTGGGTTTGAAGGGACCTTTAGAGGTCACCTAGTCCAACCCCCCTGCTGTGAGCAGGGACATCTTCAACCGGACCAGGTTGCTCAGAGCCCCATCTGACCTGACCTTGAATGTCTCTAGGGATGGGGCCTCCACAGCCTCTCTGGGCAACCTGTTCCAGTGTTTCACCAGCCTCATTGTAAAAATTTGTCTCCTTATGTCCAGTCTAAATCTACCCTCTTTTAGTTTAAAACCATTACCCCTTGTCCTGTCACAATAGGCCTTGCTAAAGAGATTGCCCCCACCTTTCCTATAGTCCCCCTTTAAGTACTGAAAGGCAGCAATAAGGTCTCCCCACAACTCTCTCAGCCTGTCCTTGTAGGAGAGGTGCTCCAGCCCTTGGATCATTTTTGTGGCCCTCCTCTGGACCTGCTCCAACAGTTCCATGTCCTTCCTGTGCTGAGGGCTCCAGAGCTGGAAGCAGCACTCCAGGTAGGGTCTCACCAGAGCGGAGTAGAGGGGCAGAATCACCTCCCTCGACCTGCTGGCCATGCTTCTTGTGATGCAGCCCAGGATACGGTTGGCTTTCTGGGCTGTGAGTGCACGCTGCCAGCTCATGTCCAGCTTTTTGTCCACCAGTACCCCCAAGTCCTTCTCCGCAGGGCTGCTCTCAATCCCTTCATCCCCCAGCCTGTACTGATATCAGGGGTTGCCCCGACCCAGGTGTGGGACCTTGCAATATTTCTACAATGTTAGGCTACTCATGGTATAAAGCACACTCATACCAAATTTCAGTAAATAATACCAATCCAATGACAGAGCATTACATAAAAGAAAACTTACTGCTGCTCTTGTGGCACTCAAGAGGAAAATAAAATAATAATTTATAAAATCCTATTCAAAATCATATGCCCAAAAGTACAGTAAAGTTGACTGAAAACTATTTTTCAGTTTATACAAAGTTATATAAACCAAAGTAAGACGCTCCTACTTCAGAGATCGGCTACCCTGCTAAGTGAACTACTCCCTACTTTCCATGTGTATACAACTATTGGTTCTTAAGACCCTGGCTTAACACAAAGGCTATTTGGTGGACTTGCTTTGTCTTCAGTTAAGCCATCAATATCATTTGGGATACTCTAATCAATTAATGTAGTCTGCAGCGTGAGTTAAATAGTGCTCACCAACCCCATGCTTGGATTCAACATCTAGAACAGATGAAATTGCATCATACTAAAAAAAAGGGGAAAAAAGTCTCATTCAAATGCTCCCTGAAATGTTGAACTCTAAACATGGGATTTTTCAAAAAAAGCACAGGTTGGGTGAAATTGTTCACCGCATCTCTAAGCTCAGTAGCACAAGACACGCAGTCCAGAAGGTTGAGGAATGTTGCTTCAGGCCTTGCTCCTGGAAAACCACGAGTGGTAACTTAAATCTGGCAGCAAGCCTGCATTGCCTGTCCTTCCCCAGAGCCTCACCCCCATGCTGCAAGCTTTCTTTATCTACTTCACTCCTGCATCTACCCTTATTACACTTCCTAAGACCTACCTTGAAAAAAATCCTTGGAAAGAAGATGCCTTCTAGTGCCTCTCTGGTTTAGAGAGCCTGGGAAGGAATAAAGTGAAGATCTCACCGTACGTACAGGAGGCAGACTCATGATCTGCTCACCACAGTTTAACAAGCTACCCTTTCCAGATGAGTACAACAATTGTGTATGCTCTTAGCCTTCTGAATATGTGAAGTACCACCCTAAATGCAAATTATCACAAGTTACTGGAGTTGTGGGAACTACCCTGACAAACATAGTAACTTGTGTGGTCACAGCAACTTGACCAGAAGCGAGAGCTCCATTTCAAAACTCAATTAAAACCTGTATTGCCTCTCTCCACCATAAACTTTTGATAAACAATTGCTTTGGTTAAAAAAAAAATGCATAACATCAAGCTTCATAAGGTTTTGGAAGGAAAATTTGGTTTGGTTTTTACAAAATAATTAGTGCCTACTTCATTTTGCCCCCTCGGCCCCCTTAATTAAATTCCTCTTCCATCCCTCCCACCGCCCAGTTTCTTCTTCCCTTTCCTTCTCCAACTCTGCATATGTCATTATTACTTACCTTCCACTACTCTGATACATGTATGTATGTATTCAGTTACCCATTTTTCCACATTTCCTAACATCTAGATTTACTGTTCAGCTGCCTCCTTGCTGTCTCCTTTAGACCTCCTCCCCTCTTCAGGTTGCTTTGGACAGGTACCACTGCTTCCAAACACATCAGCTAGACTGCCTTCTTTTTACTCATTTACAGCTGCTTTTTCAGGTTTCCAAGGTGTTTCTCTGCACTACACATAACAGGTGCAAGAGAGTGACAATTGTCTTTGCTAGTGGTCTACCAACCAGAGTTTGGAAGAACTGTGACACCTCTGACATCAATAATTTAAAATATTATTAAAATTTATTTGAATAAAAAAAAAATTATTCTCAATATGCACTGAAACCTATCCAGTCCCTCTGAAAAATCTTTAGAACTGAAACAGTGTTCAAAAACTGCTTTTTAAGAGGGACACTCACACTATTTCATAATTCCTTTGTTTTTTTGTAGTGTAAGTTATGGAGCTGAGTAAGATTTCTTCAGGGACAATATGGATTAATAATAGATGCAGAGAAAGAGCAGGGATGGTGAGTACGCTCACACCCTCCCAAGCCTCACTGGATGTGAAAGTGTTTCTAACAGCATATTCTGGAATGCTGACATGACTCCATACACTACAGGCTCATTTAAAAAGGCAGATTTTAAAGCTCTTCTACTACTGCTCCCAATATGTCTGTTACATTTTAAGCACTTCCAACGCAACTTCAATTCCAAAAGCTCACAAGATGTGATCTACAGCACAAGTGGAGTTTGCAGCTGGAACAATTAATAAAAGAGTTGTTAACTATGGTTTAATTATGTTAATTATGATTTTGGTGGGGTGGGGGACTGGGGAGCTTCATAGCTTGCATTAGGGCTGCCTAGTACTTTGGAGACCAACAGGAGCAGTACTGACCTTCATGGGAAGATGTGATACCCTGGGTAAAATAACACTGGACTTCATTTAGCTTTCTGGTATATATACTGAAGTCTGCAGTGTATGATGCAGCATGCTGCATTTGCTAACCTTTTAAACAAGCATAAGCCCAAATACGCTCCTGGTCAGGATGGGTGGCAAGCCTGGGTGCTTCTTGATTTTACCCTGCTTCAAGCACTACCAGGTTTTCTGTTCTGTCAATAGATAAGATGTTCTAGAGCAAAATAACTACCACACCTGGACTTATTTTGCATTACAAATAGGTGTGGTGCTCCAGAAAAAAAAAAAAAAATCACATCTTGTCTTTTAAGAAGAAACAAGAAAAATGCAGCTTCTGGGAGGTAATAAAAAAAAGTGAAAAATATTTTCTCTTTTCTATAGTCTAAACTCAGCTTGATGACCAGAATTTTCACTTTTCTTCCTTCTGAGGACATACTCTATTTCTATGGCCACTGTGTTTCACTTAACAAAACCAGTTATTCTCCTGACTGGCAACAGAGCAGAGCACTCAAGGTGGAACACAAGGCTGATGAAGTAAAAATACATGGCATCTATTTTCAGGTTTTTTGTTTTGTTTTTTTTTTTTTTTTTTTTTTTTAAAAAAAAAGCTATAAACTAGATTATAAAATCCAAGTTTGTACATAAGGAATAGCAAAATTAAAGTGAACTGGAGTATCTGAAAGCATTCAAGACTACCTGTATTTCTTTCTACTAAAATTTTCTGGACACTATTGAAGTAAATTGAAGTAGCTGAGTTAATTCGGGTGATTGATTATTCAATACTCACAGTACAAAAAATAATATAATCTGTCTCTTTCTGCATACAATTACATAAAAAACTGCATATAAGTTATATTATTATACTGTATAGATGCGCACAAACACAAACGCGCACCTTCAGGTAAAGTCAAACCCAGCAGCTCTTCAGCAGTAATCAATGTCTTATGAGGTTAACATGGTACGAGTTAAAGCAAAGCCAAGTAGTTAAGCGACATTGCAAATCATTTCCAATAGTTTCCTATTTTTTCCATCTTCCTGTAAACCTTTTCAATAATTTCTACGGAAATGTCATTGGATCAGAAGAGACAACTTCTCACAAAAATGCCTCTTTGCCCACAAAAGTATGATTCATAATACAAAGAATCTGTAGAAGTTAGGTTCAAATTAATTTGTGTATATCATTTTGAAAGAGTGTCTATGCAATCCTCAGTCACAGGACTTAATAGTGTACTCTTCTGGTTTTGTATAGTTAGATGTATTCATCAAATACATACATTTCTGGTTCAAATGCAATTAAACTCCTTTGAACAAATAACCTGGCTAACTATACCAAGTTTTTTAAGTGTAGCCTTCCAGAAGTAGTCATAAGGGATTAACATTTCCTTAAATTCAAGAACACAATTATTTTTAAGTTATGAATAAATAATTTTTCCTTAAATAGTGATCTCTTTATGTTATTTTAGATGTTTCAACTGACCATTGCCATAGTCTCTGATTATGCATCTTATCAAAAAACTGAAGGATGATAGAACAAATTACGTATATATTGATACTTCCTGCAAGGTAATAGCTTGATAAGAATATTACTTATAGCCTACAGTTCCCCTTTGCAGCCCTACAGGGTAAATTACTGAAAAGCTGAAGAAATTTTCAGAAGGCTTGTACATGTGTGCATGCAAATGTGTAGACACATACTCTAGATATACTTTAATCATTGCATAATAAAACTTGTGCTTCACTCAAACTGGTTAACAGAAAACTTAGAGCAGCAGATATTAGCCGCGTGGGTCAAGCTATTCAGAGCATATATCCAAGTTCCTACATTCAAAATGAGAACATTACAAGGTTAGATGTATAACGTTGAATATATTTAATTTTAGCAAATTAAAATTAGGTGACTCAAGAAAATACATGTGACAGTAAGGATTACCCTGTATTTCTGTACTTGGAAACTATGCAAGTTAGTGTGACAACACAATGTAATTATCTATATTCTAATCAGACATACCTTTAAAAATATCAACAATTTTGACTGTATGTAAAAAATTGTATATTGGCAGTTTCAGATCTACCAATTGTGTTAGATATTGAAATCAGACATTGGAATTTACAGCTATATCTGAAGGTATCTTATTGATTTTCTCCTCAATCATTCAGTAATTTGACATAATCATTGCCAAGGTTATTAAAAACAAACAAAAACCCCACTGACTGTATTTATTCCAATATCATTTTAGAAGAAAAAAGGAAGTGCTTGTCATAAATAATTGTATAAGGGCATGAACAGGGCAAGCACCATCTCTTTAGAACTCTGTAATTTTTTTCCAGAGGTTGAATTACCTAAGTTCAGAGGCCTGCACTTTGTACCAGTCATGTGAACAGATCTAGGTCTCTTGACTTATAGTTTTTTGATATGTAAGAAAAATATCGGGCTGGAGGGTGAACTGGCTTTCACATATCAGAGAGAGATAAGGGGAATATAGCAAGTATGAAGTTGTGATTTTGGAAAGAAATTTTAGAGGACTGAAAGTGCAACAGAAAAATAACAGTAGGTTCTTGAAGATAAATATGAAAATAAACCACAGCAAGGAGGACCAGCCCATGGCACAGTCTGAGTGAAGCTGTTCATGATATTACTACACAAGACTTACTCAGTACGTTTGATTGCAGTAGTTGAAGTCAAGAGAAGTCACTCCACTGACATCAGCAGGCTTCATTCAGGCCACTACATACAGTCCTTCTGATCCTTCTTACTTTTATGTAGGCCAAGAATCCTTCCCATTTCACTGAACAGTATTGTTTCCCATTTCTCTAAGAATCTGTGTCTGCACCCAACCCCCAGAGTTTTTTTTAACCAGTCACATCTATGCCTGCCTCAAACCAATAAATTTTATAGAGCCTCTGTACCCCTCTTGGAACAGGCAGGAGCAAAGCCCATCGAGTATATTACTGCTAATGGGAAGGCAGTGGATTGAGGGGAGGCTCGGGAACTCTGGAACCATTAGAGTAACTGCAAGCAGTAAAAACATACACACAGAGCTAAAATGTAAGGGAAATTATTTTTGCTTATTTAAGTTGTGCATAGGGACTACAAAGCTTTTTCATGAAAATTATTTACAGCCCAAATATAGCATAAGGCACATTAAACATTGAAGCACAGGTCCAAATTTTATTATCTGGTGTTCAGACCTCATGGCTAGTCAAAATATCTGCTAACAGAACATTTTCAAAAGCAAACTCTACTCTCATGGAGCCTGCCACTACTGGATTTTAGTATTTACTATGCTTTGAACTAGTGCTTTAACATTTTTTTCTGGTGTATATGTGACAGTGTTGTCAGGAGTTTCTATCAGTTCAGGATACTAACTAGGGAGACTAAAATATTAGCAGACTATGTTGGCCAAATGTTTGAAAGCAAGAAATCTCCCATTGCTTCAATTTCCTTCAAATACTTAATATTTTCCTTTGGGGAAGTAACTTGTGTTTTATCATAATTATTTCTATTTGCTTCTGGAGCATGAGTCATGCTCTTCAATTATTTTCAGCTGACTGTGTAATTATTAGTGAGAATGGGGTTTGGCTAGTCTTTATTCAGTTTGGGTTTTTTTAATAAGAATTTCTGCTTACCTTCAGGTGAAGTGCCTGGCTTTTGAGAAAACGCAGAGCTTATTTTACTCTTCTTGCTGCTGTTGCTGTTGACAGACAAGGTGGACTGAATTTTTCTGTGCATTTTCTCTGAAACAGGAGCCGAAAGTTTTCTGTTGTCTACAGGTGCGTGCTTGACCCCGTTGTGAATTCCACTTCCATTACTCAGACCTGCGTGGCCGTTCTGGATTTTGCCACTTTCTTCCTCACCCCTTTCCAGTGCTGAAGTATTTGGCTGAGGCAAACGTTGAGGTTGTGCTTAAAATGAAAGAAAGAAAGGGTTAATTTAAATTGTAAATTGATAACTGAACAGTTTAGGCTAGACTGGGAAGGCAACTTTCATTGCTCCTATTGATCAAAGGATAGACTGAAAAGTTAACATTCCCCCCATCAAAAAAAAAAGAAAGCAAAAAATATCCCTAGATTAAAAATAATTATTAGGTATTCAGAAAGCGCCTCATGTCTGTATGAGGCCTAGATTCCCCCTTTGTCACTGCACAGAAACATCTGCAGTGCTCTGTGAATTAGACAGAGAGAAAAAGGAAAGTAATTTGAAGAAGGAAAAAATCAGGAATGGCAGAAAAAGTAGCAAAACTAAGATAAACTTAGGTTAAGGGAGCCAAAGGAAGAATGGGAGGAATGCAACAGAAGGAGAGAAAAAGGTATGGGACAGAAGATACAGACTGCAGTAACAGAAGTGAAGCCGCAGGTTGACCAACGTGCCAGTCTTCAGAAAATAAGAGTGACAAGGTAGGGGCCCCCCAACAATGAGCCACCACAGAGCAGTATATTAGAGAAGAAAAGAGTATCCATGTAACTAACAACAGTTTGAGCTTTAAATTCATAAGGATTGTGGATTGCTGGGAAGAACAAACCCAATCAAAATCTGGTTTTGTGGAGGAGGTGATCCAGTAACCAGAAGGAACATGCATTCAGACACTGCACAGCTGTGGCAAACTGGAGTCCCCCCCGCGCATATTCCTCAATTCAGAGTCACAATTTTAAAAATGGCTGTAATGGGCCAGTTAGGGCTTTAACAACAACAAACTGAAATGGACAAAGGAACAAAATACAAAACCTGTCAAGGCAGCAATCTGCAGTGGCCTGGTTAATACTCCAAAAATACATTCTGATGAGATGGCATGGAACTTGACCATTCTCTGTTGAGCTACAGTATCACAAGGGAGCTTATTTTTAATAACATGGAAAAAAAATAGTCTATATAGTTAAAGTCTGTATCTAAAGGAAAGAAAATATGCAGGGTTTTTTTTTATGTAAAGCTTTGTAATAAAAAAAGTAGTTTCCAATTAAAGATTCTTATTTAGAAAAAAATGCAGACTTTGTCCGAAAACTAATCAAACTATACACACAGTAACACAACAAGATTTCATAATCAAAAAGCATCAGCCCAATCACCTCTCCTAATCAAAACACTACTGTATTGTGTTTGGACATAAATAGGTTTTCAGACAGTCCAATCTTCAATTATTTATAAATCTAATGTCAAGGAAAAAGCCCAGATTCTACTGAACACTCAACTGAAGAAAGATTAGACAGTGCCAGCAGTAAAGAAAAACAGTGCTGCAGTCCATTCTCTTTTCAGATGATTCATATCCATTTTCAGATGATTTCACAGTATAGCTTTGTATGTAGATTACACTGTGTCCAAGATAACAGTATGTATAAATAATTATGGTCAGCTTCCTCTAAAAGAAACATCTCCACTGATCACTTCAGGTACAAGCGACCAAACTTTCGAACATATACTACTGGGACACACAGACCAACATGGTCTCTAAAAAGACTCTCGGTTCTGAATTTGCCTAACAAAACCTCAATGCTTCAATTTTATCAAGGACACCGATACCATTCTCAGATTGCTTCCTCCAACTATCATAAACTTGTCCAGATTAAACTTCAGATAAATCTTAAACTTTTACTCCTGGTCATGTTCACAGGCAAAAAGAGATACATTTCCAATTGTTTAAATATGAACTAGGTTTTTTTTTTCTTGCTATTTGATTTTTTTTAGTCACAGCAACTAAGATTTTAAGAAGATACCCTAAACTACCCACATCTATCTAGGTCAGAGTAACGCTCGTTGAACCTCCTTTACAAAAGTGATAATTTTATGTTGCAGGAAAGGGAGGGCTTGGGGAAACATTTATGCTTTAGCCTCCCCAAAGATGTTGCAGGGAAGACAAAGATCGTTCCTTTCTACTACCAGGAGTAACTGCTCACGAACCTCCAAGCCAGCAGAGCAGGAGCACAATGCTATCTGACACCTGAACAACTAATTGTTGCCCAAAAAGATTTCAATGGCAATACAGAAACTGCTACTCTTTTCAGTTCTGTATGCTTTCAAAACTTATGAACAGAAGCAAGGTACTTTCTGCACTCTGGAATTCCAGCTGTAGCATATATTCTGCTAACATTTCCAGACTATCATAAAAGCCCCAAACCAAGCTTTTAGGGAGTTTTCTGCTGCCTGAAACAGGATTCTTTAGAAGTGTACTATGAGGAACCCTTTCTGTGGGACATCTATCTACATATGTGCAAAACAAATTTTGTTAAAAAACTTATCAAAACCTTCCATTTTAAAAACAGTCAATGTAGACCTAACTACAGTAAAAAATAAAATCTTTAGTGACAACAGGAATCAAAATTTTTCCTCTCTAAATTTCAGTGTTCATATCCATAGCTCCCCATAGCTTTATTTTCATTATCCCACTCAAATGTAAATTGTACTATTAAAAACAGTGTTTTTCACTTTCCATGTAATGATGTTTCCTCACACTGCACCTCTGCCTACAAACCCCAACTGTGCGGTAGTGCAGTTGCACCCATAACCTAGAAATACTGGGGAGGGGTTAACCTTCCTCAATAAATAAAAGCAATAGATTATACTAAAAATTCTGTATGTCTGGACATGCAAGTTTCTAAAACTGACAGTTATGACCTTTTCCAAGCCAGCTAAATTGGTGGTGGCAGCTTACAATTGTTTGTATATTTTTGGTGCTTTGCTACAATACAGTAACTTGACAAATCCAAAATTCCATCTTCAAGAATAGGTGTGTTTCTGTCAAACTGTGGGTGAATGGGAAGTCTTGGGGAACCTAAGCAGTCATTTGTGTTTGCTTTTATTATTATTTTTACTAAGGGTTTTTTGGGGGACGGGGTGGGTTTGTTTTTTGTTTTGTGGTTTTTTTTGTTGTTGTTTGTTTGTTTGTTTTTTTAATAATCCTGTTCCCAAAGTACTCTTACTTCAGTCTTTTAGCATTAACATACAACTTTTTAGCAGACTGGCTTTACAATATTCACATGTGATATGCAGGTCAAATCAAAATGGAATAAAACCCCAAATGGATTAGTTATCTTCATTTAAATTTATTTTAACTTTATTGATAATTTTGCACTAGGGAGACTTGAATCTTATGGTTAAAACACACTTGAAACCAATTAGGAGCCATATGACCGCATTCTAGCATAAAGAACAAAAGCAACTGACAGTTCCAAGATTAAGCCACAACTACTCAGTTTAAAACAGAAATATTTTTACCTTATTTTTTAAAGGTTGTGTATATCTTAAAAAAAAAAGGTGTAATATGGGGAACGACACAATGCTGCTTAAAACACAGTGATACCCAGGGACTCTCACTCTCTCTTTAATGATCCACTGCTCTCATTCAGCTGTCTTTCTTTTTTCAAATCTTTACATATGTGACAGCTCTCAAAAGTAGACCATAGACCATCTGGCATTTTCAGAGGTGTAACTTGTGCAAATTCAGCTCTACTGGGAACACAATGCTATCTTCTGCCTGCGTTATAAAAGATACAATAGAATGTAGAACTTATGAGTTGTTTTGAATTATTCATTTTTTGCCTGTATATTCAAGAAATTTTACAAACTCTGCATTTTGTACTACATAATCACATGCGTTAAAGGTACAAAGAAACTTTTTGACACCTCTTTTCTACAGAAAGATGGCATTTTGTTTGATATGTGAACATTCAGCGCCTGTTATATCATTCTAAACAGGCCGTGTGCTGCTACAAAAGATCCCATTTTACACTCTATGTATGAGCAAAAATTTTATTCTTGATATTCAGTAACTAATGCAATACACATCAAAATTTCAAATATGAGTTGGATGAACATTCAGCATCTTCAAATCAGGATGGCACTGGTCACTTACTATATGTTAAAGATTTAAAAAAAAATCATTCCTCACACAACATAGAAATATTGTCATTTCAAACATCCACAACGAGTACTTTCAAATGTCCTAAGAAATACTGTGCTTTTTAGGTTAATATGTTTTTAATCTTTAGCAAAACCAGTAGATTTAAGTCAATATTTTATACAGTGCTAACACTAGTGGATTTTCAATAAGAATGATAAATATTGGATTAATGATTCAATAGACTGAATCTTTTTTGATAGAAAACTAGCAGATAATGTAGCTAGTAATAACTATACATGAATCTGCTGCCTGTGGAAAAGCAATAAAAAGGCAATATATTGCTATAGCATATAATCTATTAGCGTGTTTCACTGCTTCCTTGTCATTGGTTTCCTTGCAAAGTGGGCCTTAATACAATAACTTCTGCTGTTATTTAACTGACTTCACATAATAATTTAATTGTGAGGTTACTATCTGGTGAATAAATACTCAAGAACTAAACATTTACTGTGGTTTTGGTGGTTTTGAAGTAACTATGCACATTCTCATTCAGACTGTAAAATCTTTAGCACAGTTTAAATGAATATGCACGCTGACAATACACTGTTTACACGTTGCAAAATAACAGCTATTCTTGGGAGAAGAGCCCTGATGCATGCATTTAACAGAAAAATATATGTCAACACAGGGAAACTCTCAACCAAAAGAGGACAGTCTAAGCTATCATTAGGGATTTTAGACAAAACACAAAACCAAACATACACAGAATACAGACTCCTCGGAGTCAAAGTGAATCAAAAGAAAACATCAGGAGGGAGAGAAGAATTGAGACAGCTAATTAATAGCCTAATCACATCAAAAGCAATTCCAAGACAGCTGATACAGATGCCCGTGGAGTTTGCCAGGCTGGCCAGTGCCACCAATGGAAAAAATACTTCCCAGTTTACAGCCTGGGTCATCTGACTGCATACCCAGAGAGGTAAGAACACTGTTTTTCTTCTTTTATGACACAATAGTTTATGACATCAGATCAGGCCACAGAAGCAATATTTTTGCAGGTGGACTAGGGAGGAATAAAAATGCACGACTCCTGGGTGGAAAAAAAATATAACCTTTGGATTTTTGAATATTGAGAAAATACGAAGTATCACTTCAGTTCAAAACATCCTTGACACCTGTCTGCCTCCCAAAACAGTTGCAAACTACAAAAAGAGGATGAGCTCTTACTAGGAAATACAGAGGTCCTGCTTGGGTCCGTTAATGTTGAAAGTCACGATCTACATGCTAATTTGAGCTGGGGAAATTGTTTGATCTCAGTGGTAGCTGCTCCTACTCCCTCTGCATGTATCACACGGAAGAGACCACGTGCAAGGGAGGTAAGAATCAGGCCTCTGTTTTTTGCCAGTACTTCTTTGTAACACAGACCTAAGCTTGAGGGGAAAAATAAAGCATATGACAGATAGTAATGGATTGCACATTAAAACCAGGGGCTGCCTGGATTCTAGAGTAAAATTAAGGTGATTCCAAATTGCTTCTGGAAAAGACATAAATTCCTGAGATATAAAAGGCAACATTTCCAACTGACTAGCAAAAATATCTTACCTTTTCAAAAATATTACAAATTGTATGCATTCATACACTCAATAAGCATAAAATTTCAGTGAAGCTGGGAGAACTCAAATATCTCAATCTCTCTCCCTCCCCACTTTTCTAACTAAAATCCTGGCTAGTCTCTACATGGATCTTCAAACTACATCAATAGTTTTCTCTGCCTAGCTATCCAGAATATTAACATTCAGATTACAAGATGTACCTCTGAGTCAACCTGTGAAGTGGCTTTTGTCAGCAATTATTTTTGAATATTTTCTAGGACATAAATAGCATATACTGCAGCTTCCATATCACAGAAGGCATACATTAACTAAATAACAAGGTACCATCAAGGTACAATCTATCTTTTAAAATCAATTTTTTACACTGAATTTTTTATACCATGCTGACTTTACAAGGAAAACAAAGTACCAACTAACAGCATCAACCACCTTTTTAGAATTGCTTCTTGTAAGACATGAGGACATCTTCAAAACGAATACAATATGTTATGATGAAACAGGATGTTCTTTGTAATGAAAATACTGTAGTAAAATTGCTGGTACGAGTTTTACAGGACCCACACTGAGAACACTTTGTTAAAATACGTCTGAGAACACATCCAGGTAACACACCAGGTATAACAGAAATGGGGCTGGCAGGGGACAAAGGGAAAAGACATTTTATCCCATCAGCTATCAGTCAGTGAAGGGCTGATGAGAATGGCAAACATATGTGTGTTTATGGGTTGAGAAGGCGACACAAATGTACGAGAAGGTGCCAAGAGTACTCTTAAATCTGTGCAAAGACACCTGCAGTGCTTCCAAAGGAAGGCACTGCAGGACCTTACACACTGTTTGAAGGGTTGGAGGAATTGTATAGAGATGTCTTTGACATACTCAGAAAGAAGCAGTTACCACAGGGAAGCATGAAAAGGGCTGGTAGCCAGAGGTTTACAAAGTTGATAGGTATTCCCACTGAAAATGTGGAGTGAATTCTCTATTTACAAATCCTCTTTCCTGATGTGTTTTTTTTCAAAATGAAGAAACACCTGCTGATTTTTTTAATGACAGCAAAAGCAAATTTTTAATCATTGCTGAACTGAGTAAATCCTTAACATTTTTAATTACCTATCTTTTAATAATTATCTCAAAATTCAAATATCTTTTTGTCTTCTAATTACCGTTAGATTATCAGTAAATTCTCCTTCTTTATCATACACAAATCTTGCAATGATTAGCAATGTTTTTTGTGTGACTGAAAATACTGGCATCTATGATAAACTTTGAAGATGATTTGAAAATTCTTGCTAGATCACAATATAGTTAAAGATGATTCACATGATGCAATGATTGTTAAGCCACATCTACATGAAGTGACATAACAGTTCCTACTGTAGCATACAGTTTTTCATTTCTTGAGAACAAGCAGCAGTAGCTCACCATGAAAAAAAACAAGAGAAGAGCCAAACACAAAACAGGACATTGTAGGTAACAGGCATTCAGACACCTGGGCAATAATTTTCTCTATAAAGCTGTTTTCAAAAGTGGGAAATTTTACTCCAAGCCTTCCACTTGCAACATTTATCTATCCATTTTTCTCCTCATAAATTCTGCTAGAGGACGGAAAAGAACTGCAGTCTCTTTGCTCTTATGTTTCATAGCATTACAACTACTTACAGCAGTGGCATTCATTGCACAGACGTTTGCAATGGCAGGTTAACTCATGGTCACCATTCCAACATTTCATGGTGTTTTACACATTAATCAACTACTTCTGAAAGTGATTATTTATTTTTATTTAAGGCAAAACAGTGAGTTATTTCTTCCTATGTTTCCTGAATAGGCAACTTATTAAGAGGCATAACGATCTACTTGATTTTTGTTGTTGTTGGTGGTGTTGTTATTGTTAAATCTTTCTTTATAATGCACCATGGCTTGTAGAAATTGGATATGAGAACAAAATAATACAAAACTTAAAAATCAGAGAATTAGGCTTTTTGTAAAGTGCTGAAAGTGATCTATTTCTGAAACAGAAATAATTAGTAATTTAGTACACATGAACACAGTCCCCAAAACCATAAAGGATACAAAGGGGTGCCAAGCCAATACAATCCCACCTCACCAAGGAACAGAATGTTTTGCTTCTGCAGCTTTTATTTTAAAAGGAAGGTTAATTAACCACGAGACTCAAAAATGCAATCCAAGCTGCTGGCATGACAATTACAGCAGTTATACAATTAGTAACTATTACAACATATGGTTATACCACCACATAAAGACACACTGATGTCCCACAGAACTTAAGACATTAAGTCAAATATTTGGAACAGTTTTCCATGTCCCTCACCACTGTTCCCAAATCAAATAATAAACATCAAAGAGAAGCTACAAACAACAGGATATCGCTTGCTGGGCATTACCTCAGAAGCAGCACAGCAGGATGTAGCAGACAGGAGAGATAACCTCAATGTCATCAATGGCCATAACCTGGGCAAGTGCACAAACAGGTCCTCTTGGCTTTACCACCTCCCGCTCCCTTCCTCAAAAACCCAACAACCTTTGACAAACTAGACAATGTTTCACTACAAGAAAAAACATGGGACGGTGAGGCAAATAGCTTCTCAGCCTAGCCCCAGACATTCGCTTTTGAGTGAGAAAATACTCAAAGTTCAGGCTTATTGTCCACTGACCACACATACTGAGTTTTCAGATGACGAGATTACAGTGTTCAGTTAAACTCATACAAATATACACAAAAACTGGCTGTACTTGGTTTTAAAAAGGCAAATGCTTGGAATGAGCAATTCCCTTAATGGTCACTGCTCCCTTGATTTCTAGTCCTCCTCCACTCGTGTGACAGAATTTCACAAGACTCTAAAAAGTGCTCCACCTCAAGTGTGAATCTGACCCCCTGCTCTTAGTGCTGTCTTTTGTCATCTCTATAATTCTAAGTATTACCCAATGCTACTATTAACAAAACTAACAAAATGCAGAAAGAAAAAATAGGAGTAAAAACAGGACAGTGACAGAGGGTAATGTAAAAAGGTAGTGGGAAAACACACAGAATATCAGTACAAAAATAGTAATGCATACATTGACATCTGAGTTTCTGACCCCTTTGTTGCACTTATTTTCTCTCTGCTATTATTTCTAGCAACATAGAGGTGATGCTAAGTTTGGCATCAGCTGATACCAAGTACCAGAAAACCAAAGGAAGAAAGACAAAGCACAGCTGCAAGGAAAATGGAACAGGAGAAGCAAATGGGCAGTTACCAAGAGGAACAGGCTAAAACTTGGGATTTTACATTATTAAAACAATAGTAGGGCAAAAACATCAAAAGAAGAAAGAACAGATAGCAACCACCCAGAAGACGACAGCACTGGAGGGGAAGGAGACAGAAAGGGAAAATATACATAGTGAGCTGAGCCACTTCAGTCTGTGAGGGCAGAAAAGAGCAGGGAAGAAGAAACAAAAAAATTCACAAATAAAATCCCACTAGAGCTGAAATATTTGCTACAAATTTTACAAGTGAGAAAATAATTAAACAATAACTCACTAGTTGATAAGCCATGAAATAAAACGAAGATAAACACATCGTACTTGCAGAGTGATCTAGAGTTGAAGCAATAGTTCCCCTTCTGCTCGAGGTCAGAGAGGCTCAGGCCAAAAATCAGTCACATTCAGCAACAGTGGCATGATGGAAAATGGAAACTCTCTGTCAGAAAGCAGGGGGAGGACTTGAGGTCCACAACAATACTCCTCATGACCCAGTTTGTTCTTACTACAGACCGGACAATTAACAGAGTGACTGTCAGTGGGAAAAAAGAAGTCGAAATGTAGTAGGGAGCACAGCAAGTATCCATCTATTTCCCAATCGTGAAAAAATAAAGTGAAAAGAGAAAGAGAAGCAACATGTATCTGCACGGACGACATTAAACACACTGAGAAGGGTTAATCTCTACTATGGATGCCCTTGGGCTAGAGGAATTCCCCCAGGGCAAGCAGGGTCTAGGAGATGGCAGAGGGCCCCTGTTACAGACCCCACCTGGCCGTTATGCCCGTGGGCAGGATGAGCCTCCCCATCCCGAAGCACTCCAGGGACCCCAGGGCACCAAAGGATTTTGAATCACACACAGAAAGTCCAGGCAGAGCTGCCATAACCAAAGCTGGCTCTTGGGCTGCTTTATGCCACAAATGCACCAGCTTGGCATCAGGATGACCCAGAAATGAGAGCTCTCTCTATTTTTTTTTAACCAATTGTTTTGGTGTGCCTCGAAGAGATATGGCAAAATCTCACTCAAAATGTTTTTGTGCAAGCTGTACAAATCAGATCCTTCAAAATACACCTCGAAAAATCCTCTGATAAGAGTCATTGGAAAGCCTAAATTCTCTTTTTCCTTCCCCCTCACACCCTGAACCAGACTCAAAACTGCAAGCAGCCATGGAGTAAAGCCTGCATCTCTGCATCAGAGCTCACTGCCCTTTCCCTCCCCCACCCCACAGGCAATTTAACTTTGTTTTACACTAGAACAGTAGTTTCAGATGCTGAAGGAAAAGACAATACTGTATTTCAGAATGTAAAAATTTATCAGTTAGGACATTTGTGTGTTCAATTCAAAGCTGGATGTGCTTAACATGTAATCATTGTCATCAATACTTAGCACAAAGGAAAATGTTTTTTTTTACTTCTTATTTACTGCATTCTACCAAAATTATCTAGGAAGTCCTCTTTCTGACTCAGCTGGACAAACCCACCCATCCTGGCCAAGCTTTCATACATGACTTCCATTATATGAATTCAATATAGTAAAACAAAATATACTGAATGAGTTTTTGCCTGCTGCTCATGCACATATCCCTTAGAGCACTGCAAAAGTCAGATTGCTGACCGTGCCTGGTGAAGACCACGCTTCCTGGAAAAACAACGCACTTAGTATCCTGAAAGGAAGCAAAGCATAAGCTGCTCAAACAATTCACAAGAAAGCGCTGATATCTGAGCCACACAGTTATAAATCTGTCCTGCTAGAAAAATAGTGTCACATCAGTTACCAACAGCTACCAGCACAAAAATTCAGAGAAACAAACACATTAACACAAAGGAGAAAGTACCAGGTTATCTCAAGAAACAGGTAAATTGTCTTAATGGGATGAAATTACCCATACAAGTTTTTTCTTTCATCCCACAACTGAGCTAAAATTCTGATTCTCCACTCTGTTCATGAAACAAGATACAAATCTCTACGGAATTGTTATGCTCCAGCTATTTCAGTATAGTAGAGACCAGTAGCACCTGCAAGTCCTTATACTGCAGAACTGACTGAATAGAAGCAGAATACGGGTTTTTATCTCTAACATACAGAAAGGGAGTATTCTTATTTCAACATGTTTAAAAGTATTCAACATTACAATGGAATAATTTTCATTCTCTATTAAAAATAGAAAAATATTTCTTTCAACTTATAAAACTACATCATTTGGCCCACTGAAGTTTATTTAGTTCACCTATTGTTTAAAAATACTTCTAAGTAGCATTTAAATTTGGATGAGGCCCATGCTTTGAATCAGTGCTTCTTGCAACAAGGATCTTTTTTCTGAAAACCTTTTGTTTTGTCTTATTTAGAAGACATACTTCCCTTTATTTGAGGGGAAAAAGAAAATGCTTCTGTATACTAATCACGATTACTTTTTTTATAAATGGATTGCAGATACAGCAGTGAAATCTGTGCTATGTCAACGTTATTCACATAATTAAAAAGTGTCCATTTTACATTTTAAAACAGTTTTTTATAAGGTTTCACAAATAAACTGAAGGATTTCACAGGAAAGAAACAGCATTTTAAGTGAAAGCATTAGAATTTACAGTTATGTTCACTTTTTTGTCCTTTTACAATTCAAGAGCTTTAAAAAGTCACAACTGAGGCAGCAACCCCCTCTTACCGAAAAAGACCCGAAGTACAGTGGCAACCCTTTGCCTCATAGCAAAGACAGCAAGACAGCAACTACATCACATGCAAACAACCTTCCTTCACTGCTTACACAAGCCTTCAGCCCCACAAAAACATCCATGTCAGCAGCAGCAGCTCAACTAGGCTGGTGATGGGTGAGCCAAACTGCTGCTTCCATCCCTTTGTGCTGTGCAGCTGTTTCGTGCTTGGGAAACTTCTCAGCCTCTCTTCTTGCATTTCTTGGCCCCAGACAGAAAAGCTCTTAGGAAACCACTCAAACAACTGCCAAAAGGACAGAACTGCACTGGTTTTGATACATTCTTATCCACTCTACTAAAGATTCATGTCATCTGCCATTTTATTTGCACTGCTGCCATAGCCCAGCCACTTGGAATTAATTCCAGCACCCTTTTCTTTACTGTTCCTTCAGCATAGCTAGCTACATTTTATCATGCCGTATCATTTTCTTAGGCTGCTGGAATTAACAACTCACAATGGGAACATTTCCCTGCCACCTTATATTTAATTAGTATTATGTTAATTTAGACAAAATTCCTTCTTTCCGTACAGTGCGGTACTGCCAAGCCAAACTACTGAAAAGCCATCAATCACTTTATTTTTAAGTATATTTCTATCAGCATTCTCAGTTTTGAGTCTTTAACTTCCAGCTTTTGTCAGTAGCTACAAACTAAGACCAGATTAATTTGTTGTTTATTTTATGAAAATTTAAATCTGACGTAACCACATGACTCCAGAAGCTGATATTTTCATAGTCTGTTGTAATAGTTAACAGCGTTGATTTTTTCTTGAATGGACAGTACCTTTTCATGTTTAATTTAATGTTAATTCTCCAATAGTCAAAATATTAATTCTAATACGAAGGTTCATTGCTACTTACAAAATAGCTTAAATGTTGATGTGAACAGATTGAAGCTGAAGTGAACAGGCCTTTATACTGAAGCCCTTTAAAAACATTTCCAGTCAGCCTCTAAGCACAACCTTCCTGTCACTGCTTAGAGATAGGTAATTGTAATACAGAAAGAAGCGGGTAAAGAGGAAAAAGGATTGTTAAAACAAACCACAGAAAGAGGTAAGGGAGGGCTAGAGAAGATTATGCAAAAAGAAAAGAGAAAAATGGCTTAAAGACAGTAACTATAATAGGGATGGGTCAGTCTTTTCTCTCTCTTTTTACTTTATAAAATAAATATGGGGAAGAGGACACAGCACAACTTATTAAGAATGAGAACAAACCTTCAGCACTCCTCCAACTTTGACTCCACCACGACAGACACCACTTCTCTTTCTACCATACCACCAATTCATATCCTTTACTTTCTTCCAAAATCACACAATTCCTAAAGTGGGTTTTTTTTTTTTAAATTATCAAAACCTTGAAATGCCATTCCATTACAGTCACTGTGAAATGGATTGCCAACTCTAAGTTTAAATTCTGAGAGCAAAGTGGATCATTCTACAGGAACCTTCCCTGTGCTAATCAAACAAGTCCTCTCTCCTTTTCCATAAAGACCTGTTCCACAAATATCCAACAAAATATTTATAATGAGGGCTAAACTTCTTGCCCTATTCCAGCGATCCCAGCAGAATCCCTGTTGTGGATGCAGACATGTTAACGAAAGAAAGCTTTTGCCAGCTTCTGCTGTTCAAGGAGGCAGCACATGAGGTCTCTCCATTAGGCCGTTCTTTTCACAGAGCTAGAGTAGCGGATGCTCTGTAATATACAAACAGTCAAAACCAAATGGTGATGTATTTAAAATGAAAATTGAGTTTATCAATTAAATGGTAGGGAAAAGATTCCTCAGGTGTAACACTACCCTACAGATGGCAATCAGAAAATCAAGTGGACAGGGAAGTAGATAACAATCAAAGGAAAGGAAAAAGAGCATGGGAGGAAAAAAGATAACTTTTTTTAGAATTCCTCCTTTAAAATGGTGTTGTGTGTTCGTTTTTTCCCTTCCATGTTTTTTAAAAGCTAAACACTGTCTTATTTGCTGTAAATATAAAATTCACACTAGTTTCGAGTTTCCAAGTCTTGATCCAGCACAAAACAGTTTACAGAATGGCTGATGAAGACTGTTATGAAACATCTTTAAGACGTTTCTTCTTTAAAGAAAGGTCTTTATAACTCCTTCAGATGCATGAACATACACTGCTAGCTACTTTATAGAGTGATTAGTGTATAGTCCGCTGAGAGAGCTATTCCCATATAAAAATATTTCTCAATATTGATTTTACATTGCAAATATGATGGTGACTATTATTGCTAAAAAAGTCAGCACACAGTGAAAAGAACTTATATTGAGGCAGGGAAATACTTTATAAGGTCATAGTCACAAAGCAAATACCTAGGAAATACTAAATTGTTAAATGAGCTGGTGTGATTTAATAAAATTACATATATGAAAACTACGTGTGTGTTACCCAAAGTTAGCTCCATAGCCTGCCTCACCATCCAACTATCTTTTTAAATCACTTCTATGAAAAACTCAGTTCCATCACTCAGATAAACCTTTCCAGGCAGGCTGATCCCAAATCTTGTCACGAAAACTTAATGTTTCCTTCATTTTGAAATTCAAGCAAAAGCAGCATTGTTCACTAATCTCCTGTATTTCTGAATTGTACAGACCTAAAAGATGTTCACTCTGGTTTGACACTGCTCTAATGGCCAATTTTGGTCAGTGTAAGAATCCATTGCTTTTCTGTTAAAATGTGAAATTTATTTCAACTTGCAACTTATAGAATGCAGTTAATATATGCATCTACTGAAGGGAGATGGGAGAAGGCACATGCCTTCTAACTGGCTAAGAGGTTTTATTTTTGAAGAAAGACGTATTTTATAGCTACTCACACTTGAAGGCAGCCTCGCTCCTGCTCCACCGAGGAATGGGCAAACGGCTTGTGCTGTCTCTCAGGGGCTAAAACTTGCCCTGAAGGTCAAATCTGACTCATAGGCCACATATTTCATAGGCTTGCCTAACAGTTTGCTCTACTCGACTTGTCTCAAAAGCAAACTTTATAACATTTTATGCAAACATTATACAACCTTAAGTCTGAGCTGTAAATCAATAAAACTCACTTAAACTTGAAGAACCTCTGCAACAGGAAATAGTCTCTTAGTTGAAATTCTGCTATAATTAACATTGCTAAATCTTACCATTTTCTCTAAACAAATGTAATAATATTTACAGCTTCAGATTAAAGTAAAAACATGATAATTGAGATACCACATAGAATTTGAGGGAAGCAGGTTTAAAAGTAAATTTTAAGTCTCTAATTTTCATGGGTCCAGGCATAAAACTCGGAATTTGAAAGCTCTTGTGTTAGAATGCCATGGGTTTGCATTTCATTATCACAAATTTCAAGTGCAGCCTCCATACAAAAACAGGTTTCTCACATGGCAGAAGACTACAGTTCATTTAAATATAGTTAAGGCTCATGTGGCAAATAATTCATCATTCTCTTAAATCAAGCCTCAATATTTCTGGAGGCCTACCTCATCAGTATAATGAGTTAACAAAACCAGTATTAGAAATAGCCTGAGTGACCACAGCTGTTTGACATTTGAATGTTTTTCAAAGGGATCCTTTGGGTTTAGATTATGAAGAATTTTTTATTTTTTTTTTTAAGGGAAAACAAAAAACCACCACCATCATCTCAACAACACGCAAATAAGTCATAAGCTCCTGTTTTACCTTGTCCTTTACAAAAATACCTTCGGGAAAGGTACTTGTGGGTACTTTTGCATTGCAGATATTACCAGAATGCAGAACAAGTAAGTAGTATTCAGACCTTTCCTCTGGATAGCTATTTAAAGAAGAAAAATGTTTAACCATAATTACTTAACTAAGTCTTCTGCTGTGACCATGAGCTCCTCTTCATATTTCACTTTTTTATCAGTAAATACAAAATTCAAAAGATTAAAAAACTATTTTGGCTCTCTAAATTTTGAAGAATTAATCTAATTATTTTGATGTACACGCAATATACAGTACTACTTCTCAGCTGTATAAACTTACTCCAAGTGTTCCACACACATAACACCAAATATAAAATAAAATTCAAGAGAAAAACTAAGAGAATTTTTGCCATAGTTTAAGTTCAAGACATTTTTGCCAGAAAACAGGTTCCTAAAAGAACAACTTGCATGACGATACTTTTACGCACTTTGTAATTTGGTGTTTTCTTTGCTAAAAATGGCTAACTGAATACCGTTAGTACTGAAAATAGCAGACTGAAACCACACTGACTCATTGGTTTTGTAGTATAATATTTCACGTGGAACGTGGTCAGAGTTTTATTTCTCGTCCTCTTTAAGGAATCACTACAAATATATTGGACTTTTTACCCTATAGGAGGAACTAATCAGGAAAAGAATATAAATATTCTTTCCCATCTAGGCATAACAGCACATTAATTCTGAGACAGTACGAATACAACAAAGGAAAATATTCTGAAATTAAGATACAATTTACTTCAGGCTCAAACACAGCAAGCACAGTAATCTTCACGTTACTGGAAGAATTTCACCTTTGTCTGGTACTGATGATTACTGCCATCCAAGCTTGCTCAGCCTCAGACCATAAATTCAGATGATGTTCTGAGAGTCAGAAGTAAGGTAAAACAGAAAATGAAAGGCTCCAGGTAATTCTGGCTACTAGTGATATGCAGAATACACACATCTATCTTCTGGTCATCTGGTGCAGTTTAAAGTTCTCACTGAAGTTTGACTGCTGTTCTCTAAGTGGATCAACAACAGCAAGAAGTTTATTTCTCCACATGGAGTCACCACAGAGTATACAAATTCTTCACCTTAACTGTATTGCTTCGAAACATTCAACCGAGTTGAAGGGGAGAGGCTACATAGAAAACATCTGCATCCCACAGCAGCTCTGTTTACAAGTAAGGGACTACTAACTGCAGCAACACTCAGGTCATTCCACAGGGAACTTCTGTAAACACTGAAGACCCAGTCTTAAACTCTGAAGATTGTAATTGTAAGGATACAGCTAGCTGTGAAAATGCCTCTCTGCCCTGGAGAGGATTAAATGAAAATTAAATGAAAATGCTACGGTTGTGCAACAATGAGGTGTGAAATTCCTTGGATGTAAAATTGTCTCAGCTGAGAGGTTTGATCCCAGAAATTCCCTGGGGAAATCAAAATGGCAAGAAGATGGATATACTTTCAGCAAGAAAAGGCCTATCTTTCTGCACAAGTCTTCCAGGCAGAGACTGGAAAGAGTGCATCATCATTATCCATTAAAAAAAGAGGGAGGAAAATCTAAACAAACCCAGCTGAATCATCAAGACTCAGGTAAACAGTAGTGAACACAAGCTCCAGTTGCATACGTGTGCACCAGCTGCAAACTCTGATTAGTTCATTTGGAATACTGAAAGTGTTTGGTCTCTTGGTATCCTGATAGCAGCGACTTCTGATTTCTTATCTGTATTTCAGCCTACTGCAAAAGCACTATTATTCATTCTTCTCCTCAGCTTCAACAGGTGTACCATCAGTAGGAGTAAATCCATGGGTCTTTCACAGGCTATAGTTCTTCTGATGCACAACACACTGGCCTGCCTTCAAGCCAACTAAATTCCAAAATTTTGTTAAACAGCATAGTTTTCACTACCACCTTTATGAGATGCTTTATCTCAACTGGCATGAATAATCCAAATATGCTGTACAACATACTTAGTTAGCTTTTTTCCAGTTTATATGATCAAAGTAACCCCAGTAGGCAGCTATGAAGAAAATTAACTCTTTCCCAGCCAAAACCAGTAGAAAACTATTATAATATAGTCACATTCTACATCACATTTTATGTTCTGTGTTGTGCTAAGGGAATTAGCTGATGCACAGTATTTTTAAAAAATATTTTCAAAAATGCATGTGTTGTCAGCCATCTCACAACTGGTGGGGAAAAAGTTAAAAACCCATCAGGCTCTTCAATAGGCATGACAGGAGTTTTCTGAGGACTTTTGGAACAGAAGTAGTAAGAGATCTGCCAGGTCAGGCGAAGAAACAGAAGTAACATAGGCCAAGTGTCTGCTGGGGAGAGGATTAGAAAATTTCTCCAGCAGACTTCTCAGGGAGGTCCTTCACACCTCCATTACTTCTACTGCCCAATTCCTCAAAGATTTATCTTTTTTAAAGAAGGATCTAAATATCAAATACTGCATTCCTGTATTTAAGTATTGAACTGACTAAAGTTTTGTTCATTCATAGGCTTACACTTTTTTCACAGCCAGATGAAGTGAATACCTGGGTATATTTGGAACATTGTACACAAATCGCTTCTCTAACTAAAAGAATACACCTTTCAGACTCAACAATATATTTTCAATAATTTCCATTAGTCTACTCTGTGCAATTTCTGTACTCACACTCAGTTACACTGCAAGAAGAGTATATCTGTCATACTTTCTAGCTTTGAAGAGAACCACTTATCTCAAGCACTTTGCACTATTTTTAGACAGAATAAACAGTCATCTGAAATCACAGTAATTGTAAGATGACTGTGCACTATAAATTAGCCAAGAAAAGATATTTGGATTTATATCAAACAAAAAGAACAGTTCTAACAGCAGATAATCTTCTTCTTGTTGGGAAAAAAGTCGCAGATAATCTTCTTCTTGTTGGGAAAAAAGTCCCAAACCCAAACTGCATAATTTAAACTATGGAAATCATTCACTTAGCCAGTAGGAAAAGGGAATCTCCAGATGTTAAAATTAAATAAATAGTCATGTAAAGTAAAAATGTCAACATAAAAATATAGAAAACAAAAAGATAAAAAATATCTAGGTTTGTATTTCAATAAAACAAAACTCAATAAAGAAGAATGTGGTAAATAAAATAGTGGGCACAAGAACATGCAAAATCGTTTAATCCCCACAGAGCTGAATGAAGCATCCCTTTCTCTGAAGAACCACCCTTACCAGGAGGCTGTTTCATGGAGGAGAAAGAGGCAATTGAAGCTAGGAAATGATGGATAGCAATGACCTTTCTATCTGTAAAACACGGGCATATTTCAGGTATTTAATCTTGAGAATTGGATTATTATTAATCAATTATTCATGACAATTTGAATCTATGGTAGATGTTTTTTGTTTTCTTAAATACCACATAGCTAAGGTCCTGCTTGAGAACTGGAAAGGAGATTAAATCCTCACAAGCAAATAGTGTTCGAGACTGGCATTTTCTTCCTCCTAAACACTCCTTCCCCTGCATAACAGCACACATTGATGATAACCTAGTAACCTCTGTAAAAATTCTGCCTAAATATTCTGAAATCCGCCTTTATATCCTTTTTTTTAAGTGTGTGTGGGGAGAAAACCCCAACCTTTCCCAAGAACAAAGCAGGGCACTGTGGTAATGTGGAGCAGCAAAAACTTCTATGGCTTCATTCCTATAGCCACAGGTTACCCTGCTGCATGTTTTAACATCACTCTTCCTCACATGCCAAAGGTGAGTGATAACAAAAGCAGAACATCTCCATTACAGGCCACCAGATCATACAATGAAAATAAGCAGAAGTTGTCTGCAGATTTTTAAAATGCACTGCTGAAGAAGAAGGAAAAGCAGATGGAGCTATTCTAAGGCTGTTTTGAAAAGCAGAACCTCTACAGCCTGAAATAAAATGCAAAATATGTGTGCATCTGTGAAGGAAAGAAATAAGTCTCAACATTGCCTTGAAGAATACATGAGATGAAAAACCTAAGGTTATCCCAATTTGGGGGAATCACTATGGGAAAGAGACTCTCCCTTATTTGGGTTCTAAAATTGAGGATATGGATAGCAATGGCCACCTTGCGAAGAGTAAGGCCAATTTAACACACCTGAAAACACCAAATATTTGGCAGTTCTTCCTGTTCTCAAATACTCCGTTAAAAAATGTACACCCTATTTCTAGTCTCACTGAACTTCCAGACATTACATCTAGTTCTCCCTTTGTCTGCTACAGCTGAAGAACTGTCTTACCAAATTTCTGTTTGTTGCAGTATCATGCTTCTCAGGGACTCAGCAAGCCCCTCTTTATCCTCCTCGTTAACACTAAACAGATTGAACTCCAGGAGTTTTTCCACAATAAGGCATGTTTTCAACTACTCCAGTCATTCCTGAGATATTTGTGGTTCTCCCCTGACCCTTCTCCAACTGAATACAGTATTCCAGTAAGTTATGCAAGTGCATTAACAATTAATACAGAAAGGTAATATAACCATTTTTGTCTTATTTAGCTCTCCCCTGTTTATATGTCAGTATACAGTAACCTTTTGAAGCAGTGGTGCACTGGAAACTAATATTCCTCTACCATGACTCTCAAGCTCTTTTCAAAAACGATTAATTTCTTGGTTGAAGCTTCCCATAAGATTACCTATTTATCCGGGATATTATGAAAATTTTCATTCGGGGGGAGAAGGGATGCTCCAAAGGAGATGAGAAAAGGGCTAACCTGGGGGAATCTCATCATCTAGAGATTAAAAAAAGGGGGCTTGAGAAAAGGACTGCAAGGGCAGGGCAAGGTGAACGAAAATGTCTTACTGTGGAAAACGAGGGCAGCATTTCAGTTTATTGATGTTGCCTGGTAAACTGAGTTCACAAGTGCAAACGAGAAACCATACATAATGAAGTCATTACAGACTCTCTAACACTGGACTTCGTTGTTGGTGTGCCAATAAAACTGACTGATTAATCTACTTCCATAGAATAGCAGGATAAAACAGCTGCAAACAAGGAAAACCTTGGAAATCTAACACTGGAAACATTTATAAAGTGAAAACTAAGGCTAACACAAATGGAGTATGTATCAACTGTGGGGGTGGAAAACAATCTGTATGGGAAAAAAAGAAACTGAATCATTAGGATAGTGGTGAATGGTTGTTAATACCTGAGAAAACTGAAGTATGCCCTCTCTAAAAAAATTTAAAGAAATGGTTTTAAAATAGACTGTAATGATCAAAACACTGTTTATTTCTAACCTCAAGCGTCTGTTAATATCCAATATTCTGCAAACTTTAGTCTAGTGGGGTAATAGATCTGGTTGAATCACAGCCATTCTGAGCTATCATACTTGATATATAAGATGAAATACCTAAGTAACTTTTGTGATAAACAACCTTCTCTTCGCTCTACTTGTTCTACTTTTCAAACTTTAGTTACTAGGTAGATCAAGTTGTAAGACTTCTGCAAACTACAAGTACTTGTAACTGAGTCAAACACTGTTCCTCAATTTTTTTTAAGTAGAACAGACTTCCCTACTCATAGCCACAGCCCAAAAAAAAGAAGAAAAAGAAGCTGCTTTAATTTCATCATTTTTGTTTCTTCCATCTAGAAGACTTTAACATTAGAGGTTTAAAAAAATCATGAATTTGAAACAGAGAGAGGACTGCATCATAGCAGCTACGCAAACATGTCTCATAAAAGCCACTACTACACAAAACTCAGTTATTAAGACTAGGAGTTCTTCCTAGGAAGGAGGAAGACTTCCAGCTTTCACCTAAACTTGCTTTTCGGAAACTCAGAGGTAAAACTACTAGTGACTCCAGGACGAGCACAGTTAGCACACTGGAGCTGTACATTATACCTCAGAATTTTATCCTATCTTTTTCCTGTTACTTTTTTTAATTCAGCAACAGATAACCCTCCCATCACAGAGACATATAACTGTGTATAACGGTCAAGTCACTTTGCCAGGGACTTGCACCTTCTGTTGCAATTTCTACTATATGTTGAAAAATGTACCTTTTCCTCTCCCATTTCCCCAGAGCAGCCACTACAGTATATCCTTGTGGTGAATGGCTTAGAGGTCGCACAGCACCACCCTACTGTCCTCGGTCCTTTCCTCCATAGTTCAGGCACACTGCTAACTGCTACCAAATAAATCTGCTTTCTCATGGATCTGGCAATAAGGAAGCCTCTAGGAAGAGGGAATGAGAAGGAGGCCAATCCAAAAGCAGCAGATGCCATATGCACCTTCCCATGTCCTCAACACAAGCACACAGTGATTGCTGGTCCAGAGATAGTTGGGTCTAAAATAATGATCTTCTGGTATTAGGTAAACTCTCAAACTGTGAAGGAAAATTCTTCTTCTTTATAGCCCCCTAACAATTATTTTAAAATTGTTAGATAAATATCTGACATGCTAAATTCAAGTTTTCCTGTAAAGGATCTAGATAATTATTCAATACAATAAGGATATAAGTATTTACTGGGATTCATTATTTAGAAGAAAGTATTAACTAAGGTTTGAAAAGAACTTAAAATGCTAACACAAAGTTCAGGAGAAGTTGATTATATAGATAAGATTTAAAAAAAAAAAAAAACAAAAACTACACTAAAAAAAAAAAGAAACAAATAACTCCAGAGAAAATCACCAGTTATAGCAACAGCAGGTTTAGAAATATGAATTCACCCCACTGTGTATCATGTAGTACATGTGCAGTGTAAAGACAGATTGACCCTGAAGTGTGTGGTCAGCCAACGATCTCAGAGACCTGAAGCACCACTCAGCATTTAGTCCATTTGCTTTCTGAATACACCCTATAATTAGAGAACAGTTTCTCATGCTGCCCTTCCCTTGAGTAACTAACCTTCAAGCATTCACAGAATTTTAAAGGAGTATTAGCTCTGGCAGTTGACAGAAATATTTTTGCCTCAGGAGGGTGCAATTGTGGATGATCTTTTGGACAGCATGTGATCTTCAATTCAAGACAGAAATATGGGAATAATCTTGCATACCTTTTTATGTTTTAAAGCATCCAAGACATACACTAGGAATGTAGACTTGTAAAAACTAATTTTAAAAAAAACCACAATTCCATAGCACTTAAGGCCTAAAACCTTGTTTTACAGCATTCTTCTAGTTTTGAAAGGACTAGCTACTTTAGGATTCAAACCTCTGACCAGTACTCAGTGTATCTGGAAGCAACTGCTCTCAGCATAGTTTACTCTGCAACTGAAATGTATGACCTGAGAAATCAAAGGCGATGACACCTAGCACAGTTGCATACCGCAGCTTATGTGCCTACTAAATATACAGATCCTGTTATGAATGATAAGAGAATATAACATTAAGGCTTTAAAATGTAGATGCTACAGAGGCCTATATTATACTGCACCACTCAAATCACACCTTTCTTTGAACTCGTTGCTTATGCATGCTGACATGAGTCATTCTGGGAAATAAATTCAGTAGACATGCATTATAGTTGCAACACAATTGCATTTGACACACATTTAACTGAGTCAACAGGCACTATCCCGTTACACTGCGAAAGCAAGCCTAAATGGCAGCAATTTGTTCTGGAAATACTTACTTCTGATGAGGTCACCATCAGTGCAATTTCCCCAGACAGACTGGTCTTGTATCTCTGGTTGTATACTTTGGTTACTGGAGGGCTGTTTTATGTCTTTATCTCCTGTGGCAGTATTCTCTTGGTCAGTTTTTTCTAAGTCAGAAGAAATTTTAAGATATTAGTTTTTATGGCATTTTTCCTCTATGTGAGCAAAACTCATCTTTGAAAATTAAAAACAAGAGAGCATAAAATACAACTTGTCTTAGGATCTCATGTAGTTTCCTTAGAAATAATTCCTAATAAAATTGATTTTCAATTTGTTTTCTTGTCCAGATCAAAAGAGTCAAAGACTCTTTAAGAAAGTCTTTCAGTCTTATTGTGTTTAATCATGCAAAATAATACGCAGCAGCCTTTGTAACGACAAGTTACGGTTGAGTTTGTTTATATTTAGTTACCTTCCACAAAATTTTCAGATAAAAATTTGAATTGCTTTGCCACACAAAAAAAAACATTATTTTTTGCCCGCATACATGTGGCTCTGGCATATAAAAGCCACAAAATTTCCACAGAATTCTGTTCAACTTACAACTGAATGTATAATTAAAGACAAATATTGAAACTTCAAAATTCATTAGTAAAGAAATTCAGAAAATTTATTATAACATAATTACCTATTTTTCATCCAAAAAAATACCCTTTTAAAAGCCATTCCTGAATAAAAGTCAACGTTTAGCCTATGATAAAAGGAAAAATTATTTCTTCTCTCCAAGTACATGCAGGGAAATTTCCATGGTAAGGTTAGTTGAGGGATTCTTAAATTTATTTCACAAGATAGCATATCTTGTTGTTTTGATGATTTCACCAGTTAACACAGGCAGACCTGCATTTTCTCAAACCAAAGTAAGTGACAGCTTTCAAATTCGCACACACAAATCTTTCTGTTCTTGATTGCTAAAGGTTTTTCCTACTGACATTCAAGGAAACATTTCCAAATCTGGAATTACTTTGTTCATTATGCACTGCAACAGATTATCAGTTTATATCACTTACTCGAGGGATCTGTAAAACACCAAATATTTTCAGTCTAAAATATTTTTGAGTATACGTACAACATTTAATATTTACAGTAAATCTAAACGAGCAACTGTTGAAAAGTCTGTTAGCTCTGTTTATTTGTTTCAAACAAGAACGTGTTTATGAACCACTTAACACAATGTAATGATACCATATCCTCTAGTAAAGCAATGATTCCGGTCCTGAGACACAGAAAAATCACTTAGTGCTACTGCGACATATTAAAGGTTAGTTTCTTTATGTAACCAACAGCAGCTTGATTTTAATTCCTAACTTTCTGCCTTTGTTATCCACCCTATTAAACTGAGGCATTGTACCTCACTCAAAATAATATATGCCATATTGTATGTATAGTAAGTAGTATGTGCCTTCAAACACTGCTGCTCCCTTCTATTAATTTTTACCTCTGAAATGTCTGACCCAGCTACCTCCCTGGTCTTGATCTCTCAGCCCTCCCTCCCATCACTGTTTCTTCAACAACTTGTCAATATTTCCTCAAGCCCATCCTGAGATGAACTGTTTCCCTGGGATTGCCATAAAGTTACTGAAATGATTGGGAAGATATCCATTGACTTCAATGAGTTTTGCATCTTGCCCTGATGACTTAATCTCACCTAGATACGCAGCCTATCCAAAAAAAACCCCAGATTTTTTCAACCCCTTTGACAGACATTAGATACAAATTATTTCTACCTGATATCTATCAAATACAAATCCAACTATATTGAAGGGTGATGATTTTGCCTGTGCAGTTAGGTATTAGGTGCAAATGTGTTTCAAAAGTGTTTGAAAAGTGCCCTGATACAGACTGAATCAAAGTAAATAGTGTCATGGAGAGAGCTAGTGTAAAAGCACTCTGCTTTTCACATAGAGTAAGCTTAAATGAGCTATTTTAAGAGATTTTGCTCTTAAATTACTTTTCAGCTGTAACAACATCAAGATTGCAACAATATCTACCCAGCAGTGGTAGTACAAAACTGCAGAGTTACCGTATACAATTTTCCTGTATAGGATACAACTTTGCAGAGCCCTACTATTTCATGCAGTAAACAATGAACTGCTCTAAGGAAACATTAATGTTATTATTGTGGGGGCCTCAGTGTTCTGGATTACATTTCTATCCAAGAAATCTTTAGGAGGACACAATACAGTCAGTCATCATTATTCACACAGATTTAGTTTTCATTCCTCTGCTTGTTTTCAGTTCAATATCTTTTTCTATTTTTTTTTTTTTTTTTTACTATGTAGGTTGTATGTGTATTTTTCATGTTTACTTTTGTTATTCTAGTTGGATATGGCAAATGGCCAGTCAAAACTATGTAAATGATATTAACAGTTAACAAGAAAGAAGTAAGAGGCACTATTAAAAAGGAAAAAAAAAAACCAATATTGCAATTGAACACCAAACAATTTTGATAGGAAGTTTACAACAATTAACATTGAGTATCTGTTCTTTGATCTACTGAATTCACATGAAGACTTCCCCATCAATGTGCATAACAGAGACCTACACCATTAAACACGTATTTGGTATCTTACTTTGCACTCCAGCATTACCCACTGGAGCAGCTAATCTCCTGGCAGATGCTGCTCTGTGGGTGTGGTGGGCTGACCCCGGGCAGTGGCTAAGGACCACATACCCGCTCCTTCCCTCCCCAGCCCCCAGCAGGGTGAGGGGAGAGAACAGAAAGGGCACAAGTGAGGAAAATTGTGGGTCGAGATATAGCTTAATAAGTGAAGGAAAGAGGAAGAAAAAACAAAACAAGTGATGCAAAGGCAGTCACTCACCTCCTCCCACAAGTAGACCAATGCCCAAGCCAGTCTCTAAGCAATGGCTACCTCCCCCAAAACCTCCTCCCCTCAGTTTTTATTGCTGAGCATGACATTATATGGCGTTGAATATCCCTCTGGTCACCCTGAGCCAGCTGTCCGGGTTGTGTCCCCTCCCAACCCCCTGCCCACCCCCGGCCCACTCGCTGTGGGGGCAGACTGGGAAAGAGAAAACCCTGACGCTGTGCAAGTGCTGTTCAGCAACAGCCAAACCACTGGTGTGCTATCAACTTTGTTTTAGTCACAAATCCCAAACACGGCACCACAGGGGCTGCTATGAAGAAAATTAACTCCATTCTAGCCAGACTTAGTACAACGAGGCTTTAGAAAAAGTAGACCTTAAGCCATGTTTATTTAAGATTTTTTCATACATACCTTCTGATGCATCAGAACACAGAATACAGACAAACACTAGTGTCCTGATTAATTATTTGCTTTTTCTTGAATGTGCACCAGGTCTCAGTTTTAGTACAAAGGAAGTTCTTGATTATTCCCTTACAATAAACAGCTGATAATGGGATCATAACTTTTTTTTTTTTTCCTAGAAGTGCAACTACAACATACCAGCTACAACCACACAGGAAGACAGCCTCAAGAACACTCTTGAGTCTGTGGGTTTTTGATGTCATTATTTTTGTGTTAGGTGCATAAGAATAGTGATAAGAATAGTTTATAAAAGATAACACATTTATGAGTCCAGTAAGAATCGATGCAAAGCCCTTAATCTTCTCTGATGTGCCATGCTACTGGCAGAGCAGCTTTAATAAAGCCTACAGCTGGCACAAATACTAATGGCTGGATCTGGCCATAGACAGGTATGGCTTTTTTCTACTGCATCTTCAAATAAATTTATAACTTTTCTCTGTTTTAATCAAGCTTAACTTTAAGAATTTTTATGTAATACTTTCTTAGTATTTTAGCTTCTCCTTTCTTTAGTACACCCTTCCACTCTCATGTGACTAACCTCTAAAACTGACAGCCAAGAAGAAAACGAGATGCTCATCCTAGCAGTTCAAATAATGGAAAGAAAAGACTCACTATGTTCTGAGTCTGGCAGCGCTGAGGTAGAAATCCAATCTCTCTTCAAAACCACAGTAAGTTACTCCAGGTCATGTCACAAAAGCAACATAGTTTTCTTACCTACCATGGTCCAGCCCCCAGACCAGCAACCTGTGTGGCTCTGTACCTCTCCTAGACTAACAGCAGTCCCTGCGCTGAAAAGCTTCTAGCCAAAAGCCCCACAGGCGTGACACCCACACAGAATACCCTGTGATTTATCCTGAAGTTAAGCATGGGCACAAACTCTACTTGCATAGAGATAAATGCAAAGTTAAGGTTTAAATAATGAAGAGATACAACATGCTGGCAAAGTATACAATTGAGATGGTTAACAGCCCAAATCATATCTATATTACAGACAACTGGTAAGCCACTTAGTGAAAAATTTAAAATTTTAACCACATCTCAAAATTATTGTTTCATTAAATAAGTGAACAAAGTGAACTCCTAATTTTTTGTCATTTGGAATTATTAAAGTATATATAAATCACTTTTATAGTCCATAAATTCATTTTACCACAATCTTGCTATATTTATTTTTAAAATTACACAGCAATACATGCATTTCATAGAATCAAACTTGTTTTCACCATTGAGACTATTGTAATATTGATTGTTAACTCCTGTTTTAGTTTGGAGTATGTGCCTCTGGTTACATTTCTTTGCATCATGACAAATACATTTTACAAGACTCCACCAAGAGAAGAGTGTCAGCAGTCTGAGTCAGCAAGAAGGCTACTATTACAATAGCCCTATCAAGAAGAAAAATTAACAAATAGCCAGAATTGTCAAGAAAGACTTATGTATAGTAAGGCAAGAAGGGTATA
Organism: Morus bassanus; assembly: GCA_031468815.1. Lineage (NCBI taxonomy): Eukaryota > Metazoa > Chordata > Aves > Suliformes > Sulidae > Morus > Morus bassanus. The sequence continues at coordinate 56,175,809 of CM062571.1, read as the reverse complement.
CAAGGCAATCTCTCCAGATCCCTTCCAATCCTGTCTTCTATGCCTTTATAAAGATGCTGGGATATAGATCAAACTAATTCCTGAAAATTTCTTAGAACATCCCAGTGAAGTAACCCTCTTTTCAGAGCTATATTTGTTCTATCTTTCTCTATGATAATGTAGAGCATATTGAGTGGACATTGAATGAATACACAAAACTGATAGAAAATACAAAAAAGATAGGTACTGGATGTACATTTGCAGGACACACCTCAAAGAGCTCAAGTCTTCGACAAAGAACCAACTTTCCTTCTCCAAGTGCTTGTCCATTTGTACATTCACACTCCAGCTGTCCCCACGTGCCCCGCTACGTCTCTTGAGTTTACTCAGAAATGGGTCTCAGTGTGTTCACATGTGGCATCATACCTTAATGCACCAGTAACTATGTAACAGTCAGTCTCTGAACCCGCAAAAAAAATGGAACAAGTGCCCACATTAACTGGGTTGCATGTCCTCAGGGTGTGATTGGCAGCTGATTTCTATTCATTAGATGACACATAAGCCTATATACTGACTCAGCCATCTCTTCCAGGCATTGAACTATGAGAGTGCTTGACTAGCAACATGACAAACTCATCTTGAGAAACAGGTTTAGAGTTTGTCTATTGACACAGGGACACTGTGGATGTAAAATGAGTTAAAAATCCTGTCGCTGCAACAATAGAAGGCTTTGTTGTTATGACACATTCATTTTCTGTTCACCAATAATGTGGTGGACTGCACCAAATAACAAGTAAAGCAAAACCAACTGCTGGGACAAGCTTCTGGAAACCTGAGTGCATCCCTCTCATCAAGGAGAGGGAAACAAGCAGAATGAAATGGACTGGCACCGTGGAGTCACTGTGACCTCCAAAAATGCAGAGTCAAGAACAGTCCAGCAGGTTTACTGTTTAAGGGCAGAGAATGATGGAAGCACAGGGCAAAGCTTACTTAGGCACCTAAATTTGACTCAGCTGCTGGGATGTAAACATTAATCCTTGGAAGGCCTGAGTTATCCCTGAACAAGTAGATGCAGATTTAAACATAACATGTGCAAAGCTTAAATCATCCCAAATGGAATTTTGTCCTTCAAAGCAAAGAGAAATTACAAAAAAAAAAAAAAAAAAACCAAAAACCAACCAAAAAAAAACCCCACCCAAACACAAAAGTAGATCTATGAGGAACAAAAAAGTTGAAGAATGTTTCCAAAAGGAAAGATAACAAAACAGTTCTCTGTCCCAAGCCTACAGCGGTTGGGAGGGATTGAAGAGCATGTGGCAAACACTGCGTTTCTAGCACTTCCTTTGTTCATTAATATCCTCGCTGGCAAGGAACCACTGAGGATGCTATTTCCTACTGAAAATTCCACTGTTCACAACAATAACACAAAGGATCCACAATAATACCAGGTTTCACAATGCAACAATTAACAGTAACACCCACCAGCTACTTCATGAAATGCCTAAAACTTTCAGGCATTTCGCATAACAAGAAAGTTCAACTGTCCTATTCGTGTAACAGAATGACTATTCCAGTTTATGATTTGCCTGAAACGATCTCATTTCATTAATGACCGGTTGTACAATCTAATTATTATTGATAACCCACAAATTATGGAGTTGGAAGCCTCCATTTAGATGTTTGATTGTTTTAAAACTAACTAATTTGTTTTTATTTCATTTCATTAGCTTTCGCTTCAATGTCTCATTGCAACTTTCAACAGCCTCAAAAACGCCACTGAAAAAATCAGTCTCTTAAAATTAGAGCAATTCAGTTGAACTTCTTGGAAAGCTCTTACACAGAATTTTCCAGGTGCAAGCTATGGAACAACTATGAACGTACTACAAGTTTGACAGCCCTGGACAAATTTCAGTCCTGATAAATTAAAAACTAATAGCAACATGCAAATAGGTACTCTGCACTATTAGAAGCATTAAAAAGTTCAAATACATAAGTGAAAACTTCTTTTCACAAATAATCACACTAATTGTCATGAGGTCAGTTATAAATTTGTCTTTCACCCAACAATGTTTCACATGTGTACAAAACTAGTTTCACACAAGTGCTAAGCAATACTCAGTGGCTATGGCTGTATTAGCAACAGCATGGGCCAACAGAAGTGGGCCTGTACACTGAAAGAGTTGATTTTAAGGTCACATTCCATATTATACATGTTCCAGGGGCTTTCTACTTTGGACTAGCTCTCAGATTTAATCTCAAAGACTGAAGGCTTATTAGTGGCTGGAGTGCATTAGGCACATTCCTGCAGCGCATCTTTCAGATTATTTTGCCCAAAAGGAATCCAGTCCAGGTCACTCCCCAGGATCACTCCACAATGCAAACCAAAGCGGGGGCGAACAGGAGGTTCACTTCAAAACTGCATTGCTGATCCAAATGAAAACACTACCATAACACACTCATTGCTGGATGGTACTTATTAGGAAAAAAACAAGTGTTTAAAACAAAGAGAAATATAACTTCTGAGGGCCTCAAATTCCTGGGGTGGAATTTGAGAAGAATTATTCTGATATAAAATTAGCCTATGAGATGATGGCAAAAAAGTATTTCAAATTTGATGCAAGACATTTATAGTTAACTCTATGAAATACAAGTCTATCACACCCATGTGGACATGAGTCATTTTACTGGAACGGCATGCACGTGAAACTGAAAGCAGGAGTATGTTATTATGACAAACTAGAGTTAGACGCTTATGAAAGTTTTAGCTTTTTTAGTCAGTAACGTTCAATAAATGCCTCAGTACTGACAGACAGCAACGAAACAAATTAACACAGATTCACTCAGCTCCTGTCAGATCGCAAGTAGGAACACAAATATAGAGAAGTATTTGGTATGTTTGAGCAATCTGAGCGCACTGGTTAACCATTAAAATAAAAATCCATTACTCATAACACTGAGGCACTGCTGGTAAAGTGCAATAATTATGGTGATAGTAATCATTGTTGCCTCAAGAATGTCCAAACGTTCCCCGCAGTAAGTCTTCTGTCACCCCATCCCATCTAGCCAGCACGTTCCTTCAGTGCTCTTCACCATGAAAACAGTTAAGCACAGAAAAGATTAAGAGATTTGAATCACATTCTTGAAAAGGAGCACATGCTTTTTGTACTTTTCTGAATGGAAGTATTAGTTGCTGAACATGGTTTCTTCAGACACCAAACCAGAACTGCATCTCCATCCAGCAACAGTGACATGACTTGCACCAGAGAGAACAGTCGCTTACAGAACTTGACCCTTAATATTTCTATACTAGACTTCTCCATCCTCCTCCCCCACCCCATTAAAAAAAATAAATTCTAGTGGATTTCCATCATCTAAAGAGTTACTAGAAAGTTCTTATAGTTGAAGTGCAATTATCAGTCTCAATTTCATAACAGAGTTTTTATTATTATTATTTATTTTATTTCTAAATTGAGACAGCTAAATATTACTCACTTGTTATTCTAGGTTACATTTAGTTACCAACACGCAAAGGTAAAAGCATTCCAAATACTTTATAGATGACAGTCCTACATTTTCTAAAATGTGGCCTGATTCTCTAAACATAGTTCCATGTTCATTGAATTTCTCTCTTGCATCCCGTGGTTTACTCAAATGCAGAGGATTTAATGACAGAAGTCTACCCATAGTCCAGGCAATAATCACAACATGACGTCTAACGTACAAAACATTTTCCTTAAAGCAGAGAAGCTAACGGTCACTAGTTGTCACATTCCTTGCTTAGGGACATTATTTCGGGACCTACCACTGGAGAAAACACTTGATTACAGCCAAATTGAAGTGGTCTGAGCATAGAGGTGACACTATTCACAGACTACATTACACAGCACACAGGTAGAAGTAGTCATTATTCGATTCCAAGGCCTGTGGAGCTACAGGGAAAGAGAGGCGGCATGTCCAGGATCTTGAACAAGGGTGCATGAGTAGAGCTACACGTTTGGAAGGATGTGGCAAAAATTACCTAGATGTTTGCAGAAATTAGGTTAAACCTTTCATCCTGTAGTCTGTACCTTAGAGCAGCGGACTCCATTGGCACAGATAACGGTTTAAAGACTGAAGCTGAGTATTGACATTGCCACAAAAGAAGACGCCATGATTTCATTTGCTCTCTCTCGTAGCATGCTAATTGTGGAGGGGCACAGTCCAATAACTTCACTAATATTTATGCAGTAATTCAAAAATGAACTAACAAGGAAGAACAGTGATGGAGCAGATGTTGAGAGAGCATGTTGGTTAAAGTAACACACAAAAATTCTTTTAAGTTGCGAAAGCTAGAGCATGCCACATCTGTAGGCCAAACTATGTCTCAACCCACATCCACGGCTGATGAATATCCCTGCAATCTGCCTAAGCTTTATTACTTTTGTCTGGTGTTTAATTAGATTGTGGGATAGCTATTTGTTGAATATTTAAAATTCAATTGAGGTTTCTTTTCCTTTCATGGAAAAATATAATTCAGCTTCAGCATCTGAAGGTATATGATAGCAAGCAAAAGGAGCACTTGGAAGATCTGGATTTTTTTATGATACCTCACAGAACTACAGAAGATAAGAAGTTTTTTTCAGGATATAAGGTATCTAGACCAGTTAAACAAATATAAAGAGCATATTAAAGTATGCTGTTACCAATCAAAAATTCTTTCTCCCTAGAATGCACTGAATACTTTATTATACAGACAACATAAGCCACCTTTTTCTGATTCAGAAATCTTTACTTGTAGGTGGACACAGATTTCAAGTATCTCACTGTAAATATATGGAGTCATCACATAAATATGATGAGGTGATTCTAAGTAAAGTAGTAATTATTTCAAATTATTGCAGATTTTTCCAAATACCTCGAGCCTATTTCCAGAAATAATATGAATTCCAACCACAGCTTTTAAAATTATTGCCAAATTCTAGAGAAGTCAGTGCACTTTTGGATGTCCTGGGGGTAGTATAGAAAGAGCAGGGGGTGTTGAAAGTCCCAGACATATTATCTTAGATCTTCAGTCCTGGAATATCTGGACTACCTTACCCTGTAACCACACACTGCAAAGCTGACAACAGAAATGCTGGAATATAGACTGGAAATGTTATGAACTCACCTCTTCCTCTTTCCACCCCCATTTCCCCAACAGACTTAGGCTAGAAAAAAGCAACAAATATCCACAGTTATCCTTAAATCTAAGTTCATTAGAATAAAACTTATGTATTTGAATGCTGAATTCCACAAAAAAACAGCCTTGTCTTTCTGTAAACTATACATATGCTTTAAAATTGAGCGTGTGCCTTGAAAGGTGTGGCCAGTGAGCAAACCTGAATCAATATATTACACTTGTTTATACCTTACTGATCCCTAAGAAAGTAACTTTATAATCCTCCACCTCAACAGCTGTGAGCTGTAATTGTGTCATTCAGATTTTCTGCACATAACTTGTCTGTGGACAGATCAGTATTTGTTTCCTTACTTTTCATAAAAAGAAGAGCATGCATTGAAAATCCTACAAAACGGAATCAGGTAAGACTTTATTTCATAGTGAAAACTCAATCTAAAGTGGCACTGCAAGAATGAGACCACTTTCCAGGCTAGTTAGTTCACTGACTTACAACTTCAGTAACTGTGATGTATGGCCTACATGCAGAATTTGACCAGTGTGTCCACTTGATCATATGTTAAATAAAAACAACACATTGAAAATAAACTTGTATCACGGATACTGACATTTCTGACAAAACCATGATTCTACCAGTTCAGTTCTGCACGCTTGATCTTCTGTATCTAATCTTTTTTTATTATTATTTTTTTCTGTTTAGAAGGTATGAGTCATTCTCTAGGACACAAAAAAAAAAAAAAAAACCAAAAACAACAATAAGATAAGTATAAGCCAATTTAATATGTTGCCCTGCCAGAACATTTTTTACTTAGCTACGGATACTTTCTGGTTTCTCAAATGAGCCTTTAGCTTTGATTTCACATAGCTATTGATTTTCCAAGTCACAAAAACAAGACTGCATCTTTAATCCACAGTTGCACAACTGTGTTACCAGGCTCTGTTCCAGTTAACCAGTTATGAATAAAGTTACAGTTTTTGAACAAGCTAATTTTTCTGTTCTTCAGAGACTTTTTAAACTCCTGTCAGAATTCTGGAAAACAAAGCTGTAGCTGCAAATGAAAAAAAAAAAAATTAAGTCTCATCTTCAGAGACCAGGACTCAGGAGGCAAACATATTTCCCTATTTTGAGGATAACCTGCAAAACACCTTGTCAAACTTCCCTACGTGAAGGTGATCAGAATACCAATGTATTCTGTGCAAACGCAAATAAGACATAACTTAAAGAACTTCTCTTTAAGATGAATGTACTTTTAAACAACCTTTTGAACAGCTGATATGAAACAAGTTAATACTCTCAGAAACTGGTTTCAGCTGCAGCATCACAGAATAATCTATGAGAAAAAGCGACCTCCAACCTGAACAACTCTCCTGCCCCTGGATCAACCTTTCTCAGTTTACTGCAAGACCTGGAAGGAGAGCTTTACACAAACACAAAGCCGACGAACAAGAAAGCGATTTTTAAGGACCAGCATCTGCCTCTGAATGACTGCAGTTTTTCAAGTACTGAGAACCGGTGCTGACATCAGTGCATCTTTTTTTTCTTTTTTTTTTTTTTTTTTTTTTTTATTTGTATTTTCTACATAGGAATTTCTGGTTAAAACAATAAAGAGGTGGAAATGAAAGCGTTACAGAGTTACACCGAGGAGGGGAGGTCGGGGGGAGGGGAAAAAGAAAAGGGGTTAAAACCCACAAAACAAATCAGTAAACGTATCATTCAAATAGAAGGCGCAACAATTACAGAGAAACTTTAAAGCAACTTACCTCGAGGGGGAGAGATCAAAGAGCTGTTTTCAGTCGGAGCTTGCTCTGGCCCTTCAGGCCCCGGAGGAAGAGGTTCTCCCACTTGGGACATCTGCCAGCTCTCTCACCGAGTAATAAAGAGCCTGCACTCCCCTCCAACAAAACTAACACGCGACCCTGAAGGAACAAGCAAATGAAAGGGCTCGTTAATGTATTTTATGCAGAAAACTCACGGCTCGAGGGCGAGGGATCGAGGAGGGACACCGATGAAGCGGCGGCAACTTCGCGGCGCGGCGGCAGCAGGCGCGCCGCCCGCCCCCCGTGGCGAGCACCCGCGGGGCCGGGGGGGCGGCGGCCGCGGGGCGGGGGCGCCCGGGGGGGCCGCGGGGCCCGGGGTGCCGGGGGGACCCGGCGGCGGGGGGGGGGTCCGTCCGCCCGCCCGCCGCGGCGGAGCCGGCCGGCAGCGCGGCGCGCCCTACCTCCGCATTTCCTCCCGCCCCGCCGCGGCGCCCGGCCCTCCTCCGCGCCCCGGCGGCGGCGGGAACCCACGCGCCGCTCCCGCCGCGCCACCCCCCCCGCCGCCCCCGGCCTTCCCTCCGGGCAGGGGCGCGCACACACCGGCGCTCACACCCGCTGTCCCCCCGCCGCCACGGTCACTCCTTCTCCATCATTTCCGGACAATGAAACATCCCACTGCCGCTGGCCGCGGCCGCGGGCGGCGGTTGTGCAGGTCCTGCCGCCCGCCAGCGACACCCCGGCCGGCTGGGCTCGGCTGGGCTGGGCTGGGCTCCGCGGGGCCGGGGGGTGCCCCCCGCCCCCAACCGGGCCTCCAGCCACGGAAATTCCCCTCGGAGCCCGAAACCCGTCAAGCAGAAATAGGGAAGAAAGGGGGGGGGAATATATATATATATATATATATATATAAATCTGAAAGGGAGGCTTTCATGCCTGAGCAGGGTTTGCAGCTGTAGCGCTTGGCAGCCGTGCAGGGGCACTTCTAATGGTGCAACCGCCGGCTCAGAAGTTGTCCGCTGCGGTTATTGTTTGCCTTCAACCAGTTGCGCCTCCGAAGCCGGGCGGGCGGCACGTGAACCGCCGCAGGCCTCCGCGCCGGTGCTCCCGGTCTTTCCACCCCTCTCAAGGATCGGTGCTGACAAAGCCTCACCCTCTCGTGTACCTCACCTGGTAACACACACCTATGTCCATAAAGAGGACTTTAAAGCGGGCTCGCAAAAATATTCAAAGGAACACGAAGGGTAGAACAAGCGTTTTTCGAAAGTTGGACCCTAGAGAGCAAACTGCTTCCTCCACTGTCACCTGCCGAGTGGTGTTACCTGTGCTTTCTCTATATAGGAAACATTTCTTTCCCATGGCACAGACTGATTCGATCGACAGCCTCACGCTCTGTTCTCGCCCACACCATGGAGCCCTGCAATTCTGTGTGCTGGTGTCCATAAGCTACTTGCTTTACCTTGCTTACTCTGTCACAGTATATCACGCCTTTCTCTATCAAAGTGTGTCTGTGTTTAAACTGTAATTTCCTTAAAAGTTGCAAGCAGATTTTTTATTATGGTTTAGTAAATATACTTTACTAGTATGTCTCATTACAGCGTACAGCCAGGTATTTTTTGGGAAACAAAAGTAGGAATACAAAATAGCCAAGTTATAGACTATCTACATCCTAACATAAGAGACTGTGATGAATATTTATTTTGATATCATAAGTGCTAAGCAATATGCTCAGGTATTAAAAGTTCAAGTTTAGCATTTCCCTGCAATGCTTGCAAACCAGCCAGGACAGAGTGTAAGTACCTGAGTAGGAGCCAGTTCTGTGTGAGACTCCACACACTTCAGGGCCTCCTCTTATTTCAGAAGTCATCAATAAATTTGCGCCACTGTATAGCTTTATTATCAGACATTATTGGTGCAAAAGAGAACAGTGTGATGAAAGGTGCATATACTTTCCTCTGAGAATGCAATCATTTTTAAGTATTTCAGTAACCTAAGAGGTTCTTTGGTACAACATAACCTTTCTTTAAACTTTTTCATGACAAAATGGAAAAAAGTGTTTTATGTGGGGAAGAGGCTATGTAAAAAATCCATTTGTGCACACAAAATTATTATCATACCGCATAATAATAATAAAATTGGTCTCAATATCTACACTTTTCATCTACAAAAACATTGCATAACTTTCCATAGTTCCTTCTCTCCTTCCTTACTGTCCTGGGGGCAGAGCGATTGAGACATAAGGTAGAATGACTTACCTCAAACTCCCAAGTGAGTCAGTAGCAGAAGAGAGCTTATGACTCATACGCAACGTACAAGCTTGTGTTTTTCCCTCTGAAACTGGAAACATAGCAGAGAACAGTGGGAGGAGCAATAATTTAGCCAACCACACCCTGCCTTCAAAATATTTCATTGGATAATAAATGCCTATGAAGAGCAGATACCATCCAGGGTTGGTGTTTGGGGTTTTTTTTTCAACCTTATCTATGAAACCCACATGGTGAACTCCATGGCGTTCAGGGCTCACCCTGCCTAGGTTCAACTGTGTAGCAGCCTACATAGAGTTTAAAGTAAGTAAAGGAATGGAAGAGTATCTTCAACTGATATTGCCGTATTGCAACTGATGCAGTGGGAGATAACCCTAGGCAAAATCAGATAAAAAAAGGTAAGAGAGTTCAATATACAAAAAGCACAATTTACTGAAATAGCACACTAAAAATATTGTGTAACACGTAACACATTACATACCAAAGACTCTGATGATTATAAAAAGACGGGTCCAGATGCAGTCACTGTTAATGAGATACCACAGATAGGCAGAGTTCATTGGCATAAGCCAACCATACAGCGCTTCCTGACAGTACAACATAGTTCTAACAAATACGGAGCTAATCTAAAATAATTGTTTTATTACTTTCCTTTAAAATATGTGTCATTCTAAAATGTTATTGAAAATTCTCAGGAAGTGGGCAGTTCTGGCATTAACATCAGCAGCCTTTCAAGTAGGCTACAAATATGAGATATGTTGTGTCTTACTAGAGCAACTAAGTTACAGGCTGTTGCACACATGTATTCCAATATACTCTTCCATTGCTAGATCGTAAAATTCAGGTATGGTCTTCTTGACCATTAATGGCATATTTTAGAATGGATGTGAAGAGAAGCTCAAAACACTTGTAAATAAGCAATAAGTATAGTTTGTAGGCAGGTAAAAATTTCCTAAAAGCAAAAAAAAAAAAAAAAAGAACCAACACCCTAACAAAAACAAAACTCCAAGGTTTTTTTTTTTCCCTATTAAAAATGTCTGTACAACAGATTCCTATTAAAAGTGTGCAAAATGCAGAATATAATCATATATCTTCAGGAAAAAATTGGTCATCACCATTTTCTAGTCTGAGCTCTTACACAAGCCATACAATAGATATTACCTCCAGCCAAAACAGACTTGTCACTGAATGGAGGTGTTTTAGAAAGACACAAGTTGTTTATTTAAAGTAAACCCACAATATCCCGAAATTAACTGCTGCAAAGATTATTCACTTACATTATCAAAAACTTGAGCTATATTTCTAGCTTGAATTTTCCAAGGCAAGCTTTTAGTCTTTGAGGTTTTTGGATATCAGATAGTTTCTTGTGGAGGAACTTTTGGATGAGCAGAGTTGCTCATCTCAACAATGCTGCAGAAAATTTGTGCATAACTCTTCAAATAAAAAATATTTTATCAAAAATATTACTGCTTACACAGTGAAGTGATCAATAACTATTCCTTATGGATCAATGCAGTTGTAGATACCCAAATTTTCTCCTCATCCTAATATTTACCTTTCCCTCCTCAAGACTTCTCTTTAACTGATGCTGACTTCCTTCTGTCAGCAGGAACAGAGGAAACTGGAAACATTTTACATGCAAGTTTGCAGATGACACCAAGCTGACAGTTGACAGGCCTGAAGGACAGGGTGGCATCCAGAGGGAACTGGACAAGCTCAAGAAGTGGGCCTGTGTGAACCTCTTGAGGTTCAACAAGACCAAGTGCAGGGTCCTGCACCTGGGTTGGGGCAACCCCCGGTATCAGTACAGGCTGGGGGATGAAGGGATTGAGAGCAGCCCTGCGGAGAAGGACTTGGGGGTACTGGTGGACAAAAAGCTGGACATGAGCTGGCAGCATGCGCTCACAGCCCAGAAAGCCAACCGTATCCTGGGCTGCATCCCAAGAAGCATGGCCAGCAGGTCGAGGGAGGTGATTCTGCCCCTCTACTCTGCTCTGGTGAGACCCTACCTGGAGTGCTGCTTCCAGCTCTGGAGTCCTCAGCACAGGAAGGACATGGAACTGTTGGAGCAGGTCCAGAGGAGGGCCACAAAAATGATTGCAGGCATGGAACACCTCTCCTACGAGGACAGGCTGAGAGAGTTGGGGTTATTCAGCCTGGAGAAGAGAAGGCTCTGGGGAGACCTTATTGCGGCCTTTCAATACTTAAGGGGGGCTTATAAGAAAGATGGGGACAAACTTTTTAGCAGGGCCTGTACAGATAGGACAAAGGGTAATGGTTTTAAACTAAAAGAGGGTAGACTTAAACTAGATATAAGGAATAAATTTTTTATGGTGAGGGTGGTGAAACACCGGAACAGGTTGCCCAGAGAGGCTGTGGAGGCCCCATCCCTGGAAACATTCAAGGTCAGGCTGGAGGGGGCTCTGAGCAACCTGATCCAGTTGAAGATGTCCCTGTTCATTGCAGGGGGGTTGGACTAGGTGACCTCTAAACGTTCCTTCCAACCCAAACCATTCTATGATTCTACATCCTTCTTAACACCCTGGATCACTTAAATGTTTCTGAAAGATGGACAATAATATTTAGTAAATCTTTATGTGTTTGGTTGCTTGTACCTTAGTACCTCTGAGTTCAAGTTATCCTTCTATGTCTAAGAACATGATTTTCAACTTTGTAATATACATTTTTAACACGTGTATTACTCTAAACTTCATAGCTCTTTTCAGTATTAGGATCATGGCAGGATCTCTATCCTAAATATTTTATAGTGCAGCAACACTGAAATGGGAAGACTGTTATAGTTAAAAGGGCCAAAGAAAAGACTTGGAGTTAAAGCCAAATTATATTATAAAATAACTGTATTACGAGTGAAGCTTGCAAACTGTTTTTTATTAATCTAGATCAAAAGCAGAAATACTTGCAGTATACGCATAAAAGCACAGTGAAAGGGAATTTGAAGGTCACTACCATCCCTGGTTTGGACTACTTTTGGTTCCTGGTGTTCATGGCCTAGTTTGTGTATTATTCTTCTCCAAAACATCCTGTTTAAAGCCATGTAAATTGTCAGGTGCCAGAACAGACCTGGATGCAGCTGTGTCGTAGGTGAGGATTTGTCCTCTATAACACTACCACTGAAGTGCTGTGGGATTGACAGTGCCTTAGGCACCAGCTGGTCCTAACAGGGCAACCAAACCCTTCTAGTCCAAGGAAATCCACCTCCACAGAGCGCAAACATAGAAACAAATAAACAGTAGGATGCCTAAAATGAAATTAGAGACATGCAGATTTAACTCCTTCCATAACCAGAAATGGAATAAAGAAATGCATTCTCTTCCAGAGAAGCAGATGGTTCCAGTAATGTTGTATATTACCCTGGGAGCAAGAAGTCTTTCTTCTGTAAATGATTCTTGTCCAGGTTTGATGTTTTTCTGCCACAGGATGGCCTCTACAGTGGGGAGAGAGGGAATATAAGGCTTAATGACTGCTTTGTGCTGGCTCGAGCTGGCAATTGAGAATTAAACTCAGTGTAAACATAAATTTTAAATATTAAAAGGTATTTTTTTCCATTTTATTTTCCTGTTTATAGTCAGTATAATAGTATAAGAAATATTTGTTTCTGTAAAATATTTTTTAACACAGATGGCAAAGATTTCATTAAAAGTGATAAATTATGAAGAAAAACAAAATAAAATATTCTGAGATGAATTATTTCTGATGTAACTCCAATGAAGTCCAAGTAGTTACATGAAGATGAATTCAGCTCAACAAGCTTTATCCTACTTAGGGCAAAACACACCACATGGCATGGTTTATGGTAGTTTCAGCTATTCCTTAGCAAGCTCAAGCAAGTAGCTCGCTCAAGCAGGTAATAGATCTCACGCGAAAAAGTAACAGATCATATATTGAGGCATGCAAAATGACGTTTCATCACAACAAAATGTCAACTAGTAATTCATTACATTCCTACAAATAAGTCAGGAATATTCAGTATTCAATTACAACTAAGTGTGCTGGATTGCAACAGTTAATTTATTTGCATATATTCCCTTCAGTTATTCAGCTTTTCACTTTGCAGTTAATATTGCACCTTAATAAAAGAACTTATTTAGGACTTCAGAAGAAACTTGAAATTCAGCAAAAGTGAATGTTTCAAACTCTGTACTGATTTTTTTATGCATTCAGGATTATTTGGAACTTGTCTTGGCATTAAAGATCATCTCACCAAAGACAAATGATGGACAACAATGTCATTTGAGTTAACAGGACAGGAAGTTTAAGGGATTATTGATTAAAAAGTGTGGCTAACTAAACACAGAATATTGTAACATGAACTATATAGTAAATTTAGAATAACTTAATGCATTTACCTGAACCAGCTAGTTGTAATAATCCTAGAGGCTGTATTTATAGCAAGCAAAAAAACCCCTAAGCCAAATATTTCTGTTGCTTTTCAGGTTAACAAGGCTCCTTTTGCTTCTGCAACCTGAGCAGGATCTGGTTCTGCATTATTCTACATTAGTATTTTATGCACATTCCTTACAATTGTGAGTATTCATGAAATTTACATTACCTTTTCTCAGCAGTATCAAACTAATTGCCAATATCAAATGACGTTTTCAAAAATATCATATCTAGAATTCCACAAAAATAAAAATATTTCCATATGAAAAGAATACCTAGTCAATCCTTGCCAAAAATATTAAAATGAAAAATACTAAAGCAAGCATATTTTACAAATAGAATAAATAATGCAGTGGACCAGAAGACTGTATGTTATATTGCTGTATGAGATCATGGTATCTTATCCAGAGATCTATAAAAATTTAGTTAATTTTGTGTATCTTCAGTATGAGTTCATAACATACTGTACAGTTGCTCCTTTTGAGCTGCCAGAGAGTACACCATGAATGAGTATTAAAAACATTGTGCATTCTGTGTTATATTTTCATAATCTAGAATGCTCTTACTTACATATTGTGTATTATTCCTAATACATATTCAAAGCTTATATTGTAACAGCTCCTTTGGAACCACTAATATGTATGCTGTGAATGTGTATTAACAGCAGAATGCATTTGCATATTATGAGTCCATAATACTGAAAGCACAATCAAATCTTTGCTAAAAAGTCATTGCTATACATATAAGCAGAAGTTATTTTCTCATGCTTCTCACTCACAACTGTGCCATCTTGCACAGTCATTTCTCACCCATATCTTTACAATTCACAAAGAAAAAAAATCCAGTGCTGCAACAATTCTATGAATTATAGTTTTCTTGAAGTAAAATATTTCATGAGGTCTTTTTTTCCTCTCTTTGTTCTATCTCATAATCAATATTTTCTTTAATTGCCTGAATATATCCTCCTGGTTTTTCATTTTGGCATCCATATGAATGACTGGACTAGGGTCTTAACATCAAATGCTCATTTGGACATTACATGTAAAATACAGGTAATAGGAAAAACAAACATAAAAATAAACCTCAGTCAGTTCTACTAGTATTTTTAACTATGATGATTTTGTTTGTTTGCATATTTGCCTAAAATAACGGGGTTTTTTGCCAGTCAGGAACTTACAAATCCTGAGACTGGACAGAACTAAAATTACAAAATAACATTACAAAATAACATTACAAAATAACATGATTACAAAACTTCATTTGGATCAAAAAGTTATTGTTTTTCTACATTGACAGATGAGCGTCCTGGCAACCCGTGCAAATAAAGATGGAAAAAGGCACCCTTACTTGTCTAAAACAGGGAATTAAAGAAAAATAGTCTTCTGCCTCAGTTTCTTGCTTAGCTAAATGAAAGTAATGCAAATCTTGGGTCCAGGTCTGATATAATTCTGTGTCTATGCTCACAGGATGGGTATTTTCCCCAGGAAGCAAAAGAAAAGCTAAAGCCAACCTGGCTTTTGCCCAGTTCCCTTCCTCATCCTTTAGACTTGCTGGAATAGCTAGAAAGACACAAGAGGAAATTATCTATACCATCTCAAGGACTGCATAGTAATCATACTGACTATTAGTTTTAAAATACTTTCAGTTGTATTACTTTAGCAAGCAGTACTGAAAGGTATTTTGTAGTTCTGATATCACTGCAGAGATGTTAACTCCAAAAAGTATACAGAAATGTATTCTGGCAATTAATGGCAAGTATAAACCAGCAACCATACGAGAATCAAATATTTATGCATTAATATAATAATACCTCAGCTAGAACATTAATGAAACCAGAGAACACAAATTAGATTCAAAGGGTCCTCCATATAGCTGGTACTTTTGGATGACACATATGGGGATGCAGTTCTGCCCACTGAATGATGGACACATTTATATTCCCCGCTATGGTGTGTATAATATCTGCCATGTATCAGAGAGAGAGTCTGCGTGTGTACGTGGACTTAAAGTCACTGGAATTTTAGTTTTTTTCCCATTAAAAGAAATGGTTACATTTTAGTTCGGTAAGGAAGCCTATTACACTGTACAAATTCCTCCATTTCCCTTTTCCTTTTTCTGTGGTTTATTTCAAACATTTTAAAATATTAATGAAAATGCTGTAAAAGTCATAATGTTAAAGTATAATTTTATTTAACATTGTTTTACATTATAAGAGCTATAAACAGGCTCCTGTAAACTTAAACAAGCAGTTATTTTGAGGTCTGAGCTGGGTTTTTTTCTTTTATGATTGTCAGTAAAAGTAAGATAGTTTGTACTCAATTATTTTATAATTCTAACATATTAGCTGCTCTCTCTCAAAGATTGTTTCAAGATATAAATGCCAGCAGTCCGTAAATTACCTTGATCATCAATGGTCAACAAAAACAAGTTAAATACTTTTCTGTGGTAAAAGTGAGCTTTACGTCTTCTCAATATATTATTTGGATTTTCAGTTTAATATACTTTATTATAATAAAAGTTCTGATAACCCATGATGTACAGCCAAGTAAAATTTAAGCAATTGTGGAATGGGAGCTTTCGCTGTAGAATCTCTGGTGTTCCAGTCCTGGATCTCTGACCAGTTCCCAATTTTATGTTCGTAAAATAATTTTTTTTAAAAAAGCCATATTTTGTAATGTAATAGTGGTAAACCAATCCTGAGCTTGATCCAATACTCTCCAGAGGCTAGTTAAACTTTCAAGCACACTTTTACTATGGGCTTCAAGAAGATTTGACACCTGTTTTTTAGGGTAAAAGGTATACTTTGAATTAGTTTACACCATAAATATAATTAAAGAGTAAATCAAGAGAGTAGCACAAATGCTACTGTCATTTTTCTCAGGCATTTGTCACTTGCAGCGGGGACATGAGATGTTCCAGCCCAGTCCATTTTTCTCAGCCTCAGCATCAATCTGAGGCTGGGGGTGGGAGCACTCCTCCTACGGTCACAGCACACTGTCAGCCCAAAACTATAAATACTTCTTACCAGAATCGTATCTTGCTTCCTCGTATTACCATTTGTGGGTAATTCTGAAAAAGAATCATATAAAATTTAGAAAAGGGTTATTGAAGTGCTCTCTCAAAACACCGTCACCAAGGCATCACCAAGGCCTTTTTTTCTTGAGGAAAAAAATACAATTTACATCTGGAAATTTGTGTGAAGGAGCACTCAGGGCCTATATTCAGTATCTCCTTCTGCCTGCCATTGTAATGGGATCAAATATGCTAAGAATTAAAAAAATCCACCTTAAATGACCTGTAAGAATGTGAAAATTATGCAAGTCATACTGTAAAATCTTGGTGTCATATATGAAGAATTAGTACAAAAAACCTAAATCTTCAGAAACATCTAAGTTATCAGCCATTGAATTTTATTTTATAAACTGTAGCTGGAAAAGACAAAAAGTGAGGGTAAGCAGAAACGCAAAGGTATACTATTTTTTCCTTTATAATACCAAAAAGGAAGTCTCTCTTATGACATCCACAGCTTCTAATATCTTGCCACACTTTAAATTCTTCTCCTTTATGGGATTTGTTATGGACTGAGAAGTGGTGAAGAGCACCAACAAGATCCCGTGATAAAGGAGACTGTATAACAGTTTTTTAAAAAAAGCAGAAGATATTTGATCTCATTTTCTCAATGTAAATGAGTGAACTTGGCAACAATGGAGTGACTTTGGCCTCACATTGCTGCAAACAACGTTGGAATCTTGACCCATGGGTATAGTAATCTGTAAAATATTGCATTAATTTGCTTTACAATTTGCAGGGAAATACACAATTTCGGAATTTGGTAAAATGAAGTTAAGGTTTTAGAAATACACAACAGATTTCTGTACATATACAGTCATGTTTGTCTAAGTATCTGTCTAGATACCCGCAGTTAACTACACCCACAATGTGCATGCGTAAAGGATATGCTACAGTAGACCATGAGATTATACATTTATCCTCATTTGTGAAGGTGGATGCCTAGAACTCATGAATGGAAAAAGATATATTATAAAGTATTTAATCCTAATCAATATTTATTAAAGGAGACAAAGTAACAGTAAGGCAAACCTACAGTACTTTATAAAGAAAGCAGCAAGCTGTATTTTTTATCTGGCAATAGTTAATGAAGTTCTATAATTTATTTTAACCCTGAAGTGGGTTTTTAAAAAAACTAATTATATTAATGTACTAAAAGAAATACAATTGTCACTTACTTTCATTAAGCATGACAGGTGACAGTTCCAAAGATAAATGCTGAAACTTGTGAAAATTGCAAGTTCAGGTTGAAGTGACAATAATATGGTAGCAATGGGATGGAATTGTGCTTCTCACTGCATTAATCAATACTACAATTTATTTTTTAATGTATGAAGAATGTTTCATTTCATTAATTTATGACTAGGTTCTTTCTACTTAAGTCTTCCTTTCGGTCTTTGGATTTTGGTTTCATTTTAAAACATTCTGGCTATTTATAAATCCACAGGCAATCTCATAAAATATCACTGTTGGGAAAGAATCAGTTTTCTGCATGCCATATACAATTTGGGAGATTGATAATATAACTAAGTCAATTAAAGGGAATGTGGTTCTACTAAGTCTGGAACAGTTGTTCTGTTGTCACCTGTGCTATACTCTGTGCAAAATCAGAAGATTTAAATTTGTTCAGTTTATGATATCTCACTTATCTTTGCAAACCACAGGCTACACCTGCAGTCCCCTAGCAAAACCTAGCTTTTTTATTTCCTGTTGTGAACACATACACTACTGTACCAAGTCAGTGTTATATTTAGATTAGCACAGCCTGTATCATAGTGTCACAGATCTGAAGCTCTTGTACTGGGACTGAGAGGATCCTACCATAAAACATTTTCATTACAACTTCATGATTCAAAACAAACACACACACACTCCTTGCTGCCATGCACAGATGGTGTTTGCTTATATTGTACTTTGTGATAGCCCACATAGTTGAGTTTTAGTGCTTTGGGATAAGCAAGCAGTTAAAACCTTTAATTCCTAATGCAGTTAATGAGCAGTGGTAAGGTGTGTGTATAGTAGATGTTTATGGACAGCTATCAGCAAGAATACTTGCAGCACTTAGAATAAGCGCGTATTTGGGCTCTTTTCTTTAAATATGGTTAAATAACACACATGCAGTAATTGATAAGTAAATTTAAACTTCAAAAATGGCAATGAAACCATTTAAGCAACCTCCTTCACAGTGCTATAAAATCAATATGTGAAGGGTTTCTGGAGCAAATTCCATAGCTCTGGTCCGGGATGCAAAACCCTTTCCAAGTAAAAATGCAGACAGCACCGAGTATCAGACAGTACTGAAAACTACCACTGTCAACAGGTCGAAGTGTTTCTTTGACCCAATAAAAGACAAGAAATAATGTAAACTTTTTCATGTTGAACGCAAATAAATATATTATGTCAAGTATGAATGACCATGAACCTGTTGGTAGCTTTCTCTGCTAATATCACGTATTTCTGCTCTCTGCATGTTGTATAAGCTTGAAGTTATGGACTTGCAACTTATATTGCTCTTTACATGTCCTGTACATCTGGCTTATTATTCTCTTGACCTACCAAAATTCACATATAAATGGGTAATGTCTCTTAAAAGTATTAATCCAGTTTGATTAAGAGACAATGTTCATAGTGGAGGAGTATATGAGGCAATTTATGGCTTTTGAGGGTGATTAAATGCTGAAGTGGAGCTCAGGCATTTGATAATCACAAGAGCTATTTATTGCTGGAATATTCCAGCCACATGAACTTTTTTCCCATCAGCCCATAAGAGAAGTACATTTAGCAAACAACATTAAGAAGTCAGATTTTTCTAGATAAATGCAGGTTTGAAATTCTATGATGTAACTGCAGTTGAGAACACCCATTCTTGTCCCATGAAGGGCAGGTATAGGTAAAGCATATATAGAATTCAGAAGGAATATGTTCCTCTCCCTAAGAGCAGGGCTAAGGACAAATAATTGCATGAGGGAGTTACCTGTGTAAAAACTGAGGGCTGAGACTGAAGTGTGAACATACGTGATTTGAGTTAGGATTTATGACTCCTTTTCATATTGCTACTGTAAATGAGTAACAATTGTCATCTGCCAAAATGGCCTGTTAGCACATGTTGGAAACAAGTCCAAAGTGGCTGCAATTCTCCAGTCTCATTGGAACAGGTCTGTTTCATTTATACCTCCAAAAATATAAATGAAGTAAGGAATGACGCCTTAGGAAGAGGCCACTATGGAATTAGGAAAGGGAGGCTGTGGTGGAAAACCCTCATAAGAGCTTGGAAAGGAAGTTGGAGTTGAGGATTTGGGGGATTTTTTTATTTGTGTTTTTAGTTAATGCCGTGACTCACAAGTAAAAGGTCAATGCAGGGATACTACTCCATGTTTATTTAGACAGTGAATACCAAGAGACTCAAATCATTCACAGATCCCATACAGTAGTCTGCTATACACAAAATAGCAATACTTGTATTTTTATATTTTTACAAAGAAGGCGTCACAGGTACTCCTGTAAAAATGAGGTAACGTCTTCTGCAGCTGAACGGCTAAACCCAAGAACATTAGGCTGTAATCTGATGACTTCCCAAACTGGGGCAACCAATCTGTACACGCCCAGTGACATTTCTGATCATCATTCTCCTTCATCCTATTCCTCTGAACTCATATGCATCATATGAGATGTAAAATTCAACCCTCTTTTCATTTAGTGGAAATAAAGAAGAAAGGTGGAAGGAAGATGCTGGAGAGTTGGGCAGGCAGATTTGGAGAGTCTGTCCAAGTAGACTACACAGAAGGCAGGTAGCACTGCTTGCAGTGGCAAGGTGGCACTTCTTTAACTGTTAGTCAGAGAAGAAACATAGTGTTTGTCCTTCTCACTGACCCTTATGGAGAAAAGGAAAAGAAGGCCTCATTTGCCCCAACAGTTTCCTGACTTCAGTTTTCTGACTTTAGTTTTCTGATTTTCTCACTTCATATCCACTAGCAATGGTGCGCAGAGATAAAAAGGAGTAAATCCAAATTTCTGAACATCTTTTTTTAACAGCATCCTAGTAAGGACTAGAAATGGACTATTACTGCACTGTAAAATACATGAGTACTTTTATTTACAGTTGCTAGTTGTCTAATTTGAATGTCTAGTTTCTTCTTCCTAGGTAATTTCAGAAGGAGGTAGGAAGACAGAGGAAAGAAGCGTTGCAGAAAGGGCACTGATTTTTACACCCCTTTGCTCACATGTGCTCTTACACACATGGTCTCATGCAGTGAGAGGGCAGAACCAAGGAACTACCGTGCTGAGTCACTCCAGAGTTTCTCCCAGAGCAGTCTGTCTCAGAGAGCAGGCAACACCAGGTATTTCAGGGAAAAGTGCAGAAGTCAGTAATAAATGTGTGGAATAATTCCTTCACATCTACACACAATGAGATCTTATACTGATTTGCAAAGAGCTGCTTTTTATTTACCTCAGACCTCAGACTTTGTCCATAAGGAGACCATCCCTATGCATAAATAGTTTATACAGTTCAATCATTACATTCTGTTCTTCACAAAGAAATGTATAAAATCTCACTCTAATGTGATGAAGGTTTCCATTTTTTTCTCTAAAAATTGCTCAAGCCTCAAACTGAATACAATCTAAATGCATGTAAATTCAGAGTCCCATCTGCGTTTCTTTAAACACAGTTTCTTCTCTATCTGCCATTGCCTTTTTTTTTAACTCAGGAAACCTCAACTCTCTTCTAAAATCCACTACAAACTTTCACTGTATCTACAAGCAAAACACTTAATCTTTGCATGTCTTCTTTTTATTGTCTATGAAATAAGGAAGGCAGTATTTGCTTCCCAGGAAGGTTATATTTGCCTGAGATCCTGGAA
This sequence comes from Morus bassanus, assembly GCA_031468815.1. Classification (NCBI taxonomy): domain Eukaryota; kingdom Metazoa; phylum Chordata; class Aves; order Suliformes; family Sulidae; genus Morus; species Morus bassanus. Next base: position 56,154,330 of record CM062571.1, on the reverse strand, counting down.
CAGCAGGTACCAATGAATTCCAAGCAGCAATTATTTGTTAAAAGTCTCAAGACAAGAATTTGGGAAATCAGCAAATACACCTGTCAATCACCTTCCACAGGACCATGTCAGGAGGCACCATTACCAGATTTTCAGTCTTGCCCGACTATCAGTGTTCAAGTTTGGCCTATCTCACCTGTGGTATTATTGACAGAGATGGCTTTACCTGCTTTTACTTTCCTCAGGCAGTCAGGAAGGATGTTATGACAAAATAAGAGCTACCACTGAGATAGCAGGGTAGTTATCTCTGAAAGCATACTGGGCCACGGTTTCAGAACAATCCCACAACACTATTTAGAAGTTGACTGGCTTCTTGTTAAGGACATAACAAATCAGTTTGTTCATTCTTGGGATGATAATGCCATTTCACTGAAGTAAAACTGAGTTCCTTTTACATTTTCTGTGTGCAGCAAAAAAACCCATAACAATACTGTTGAGCCTTCTGAAATGAATACCTCTTGAAGCAATAAATCTGTTAAAGGAAAAAAAGGTTTCTGGGCACCAGGGCTATGTGTTTAAGGATTTGAACTTCCTTAATGCCTAAAACCTGGAAAAAAAGTCCAGAAAGGACACCCAATTAGAAAGATATTGACTCATCCTGACAAAGAGTTGGGGGAGGGAGAAAGGGAGGAAGGAGGGAAGACATCAAGGCTCACAACAAAAGACCTATTCATTTATAACAGCTTGGCTGTGGAACCATTCCAGCATGCTTAAAAATACTTTATCCATTAGTTGGGAACTATTTTCTAAATGACAACTTGCTGCCCACTTCTGACCACAGCCACCTCCCTTTTCACACTGAACATTGCTAGGTTCACGTTGTCAAAAACAGCTTGCCACCCCTTCTGGACATTGTAGGGGGATGAGGCAGAGTAAAGCAGAGGTGCCCTGTGTGAAACAAAAATCCCTGACCTCCAGCATATAGAGAGGGGAAGTACAATGACATTCAGTTCCTCCCAGGCTATTTTAAGATAAGAGGACAAATGAATACAACATTTAACTAGAGTTCTCCTCACACAAAAAACAGGAAGAGCTTTTTAGGTTAATCAAGTTATTAAAAATAAGATCATTTAATGCCTCAGTATATAAGCTTAACAATAGTCCTTTGCAATTTTATATGAGGCTGCTTTATGTTAATCTCTGATCACTCACCTGAATAAAATCATCAAACATATATCACAATGTGCCTACATATTAGCCAACAGATAAACGTTTTTAATTACAAATACTATATACTTGTGGAACAGCAGGATTTTTTTTAATCAGATGATTCTCTCCTAGGAACACTTCCTGCTCAGTTATAAAGTGGTATAGCTGGAACTATTAATATTTTATGCTAGGGACTGTGGATACAACTTCATATAAAAGCTTTTCTTTATCTGAAATGTGACTGTTGCTGTAAAGTTAGCATTTCTACCTTTTCCCAGTATTTTGTTGCATATACTTTCAGAGCTTGGTTTGAGGAAAATGAATGTCTGGTTTAATTTGTGTTTATTTCTCTTGACACATATGTTGCATCCTTATGTTAGTTTGCATTGAGACTCTGGAGAAGATGCTGGGAGAATATTGTGCAGTTGATCTTCTCATCAAAGTATCAGCTTTTCTAAACATGTCAGTCAGCTACAGCAAAAAGTACTCTATATTACAAAATATGTTATCTGATTCACCTTCTTACAGGGATCATCTTTGTAACATTTTCTCATGTGGATATTCTTAATAACACCAGCCCTATGTAAACGCAAAAAGACTACATCTGTATCTACAGCATCTGCTTAAGGTAAAAATGCAGTGAACAAATGCTTAAGTTCCTAAAGCAAAGTATTCAATAATTTATATTTGGTGTTTAGAATTTAGTTATAGAGCAACAGAGTTTGTAAGAATTCCTTGCTTTCTTTTCTTAGTTTAGTTGATTACTTTCAAGCTAAGATGGGGAAGCAGTGATGAAAGTGGGCATTGTAAATATTCCTGTGTCCAGTTACACAGAAATATGGTGGTATTGTAAAAAATGCAACCAAGGCACAATAGCTGCCTTTTTAGCTTCCTGAGACATGGTAGGTCTTAATCTAGGTTTGCAGGTACCTTGAAATATTTATGAATAATACAATACAGATTCTAAAATATAATCTCCTTTTATGATTACTGGTACATTATAACCCAGCTCTGCAGAAGGCCTAAGAAAGATGGCAGGGCAAGATCAAACATTTGTTTACATCTCACCCTCAACAAAATATAATTTTATTTTGGCTGACCTTTAAGTAGATGTAACAATTACGTAATGAAGTAAACCACAAGCCAAATAGAGAAAGAGAGACGACAGGTCACACAATCCAAAATACAAGAAAAAAAATCTAGTTATGGTTTTATCACAAGAAATGCTATCTAAAGTTTATGTGCAATGCTGGACTTGTAAATGTTTCTAATCTAATGCGGAAATGTATCCAGATTTTAATAACTCATTTCATTTTCTAGGCTACATCAAAAAGCAAGATGACCTCAATGCAATACCAGCAATGAAAAGAATTCCTGAATTCTGAGCCCAGCCGCAGGGTAATTTCAGAAGCCTTCCTGTCACTGCTTGGCTCCTGTCTTCTGACAAGTTGGGGTTTTTTTATTTAATAGCAACATTTACCTACTGCATAGGAACACTGTGAAGATTAATTCACTTGCGTGCCGTGTGAAATATGAAATGTGCTGGGAAACAGACCTCAGTTGTGGAAGTGGAAAGGGCAGTTGCAGTGCTGCTAGCACGCTGTCCAGGAGAAAGCGCCTGGTTGGCTCTGTTGACTTTAAGCTCCTTGGTCTGTCACTCTCTCCTCAGAGAACACATCAGGGCAGAAAGGAAAGGGTCTCAGGGACTGGCTCCTCTTTCCAATCCACGGTGAAAAGTGCTCTGTGGCCCTCAGCCCAAGCCAGTGCAGACTGCTTCCATGTCCTTATAGCAGGTCAGTTGTTGAGCCTTGTATAAACTCTCTCATTCACGCCTGGGCTTCTCTGCCAAAAGAGCTTTTAGCTGAGGTTGGAGATTAACATATATGCAGAGTGGCTAATCAGATGAATTTGACCCTCAAGCAAAACAGAGGATTATCAGCTTGGCTACATAGGTGTAAACCATATACCATGTTCCACTTGATTATTGAATTCTAATTTGTGAGGCTAGTGGAGGCCTTAATACAAAGAAAGGCTTAGAAATCCCTTCCTCCTAAAATATGAGTAGCTTAAGCAAGAATTTGTACAATAAAAGATCATTATTAATAGTAATAAAATATTTTTACAATGAACCCCTCAAAAACAAAAAGTCATTATTCTTTGTGGCTACAGTAGCAGTGTCCTGTGCTCCACTGCATGTCTTAATAACTTAAATAAACTTGTCTACACAGAAAACTGTACCAAATACAACAAGAAGCAGAATTAAGCACTTGTTAATTCTGTTTATAGGGATATATAAGAAAAGGAATGTTTATTTAATGAAATACAAAAAATAAGTAGAGAACATAATAGACCACTCAGCTCTGTACCAGGTAAGACCAAGTTCAAAGTAACCCATTATCTTGTCTCTGACATTAGCCAGCAGCAGATGCCTATGAAAGAACAATTATATTTCCTGAGTCTACTCTTCCAGGCTACACATATTTGTAGTTCAGAACTAGCTGAACTAGATAATTCTTCTTATTAAATAGCCTTTTTGGGTAGTTCATGGATTTTTTCCAATCCATTTTCAAGCCTCTATCAACTTTTAACACAACAAATGTCCTGTAGTAACTTAATTACGTGAAGAGTTATTTCTTTTTTTTTTTGTTTTGAACTTGCCATATTCTGAGTTCATCTGATAGCTGCTTTTTCTCTCCAGAATAGACAGTGCATAATCATTCCCTTTTTAACTCCTCTATAACCTTGATGATTTTATAAACTGCTGTTACAACCCTCTTCACTTGTCTTATTTTTTTTCTAGCCTGAAGAGTCTTAAGATGTTTGATTAAAAATCATGTTGAAACTGTTTCATACTTTTGATCATCCTTGTAACCTTCTCTGTATCTTTCTGACTTGGGGAGGGAGGGAAGAAGAGTGACCCAGAAGTATATACAGTGTTCAAGGTGGGAGCACACTGTGGAGTTACAGAGAGGCAAAATGATATTTTCTGGTTTGAGCTGACATTTTCATAGAACTGTTTCTCTACAGTTATCCACTATTTATAACTTGAAGATCTCATTCCTGAATGACAGGCTGTGTATGTTAAGTTAGATTTATATATCATTAAAGCTGAGGTTATTTTCCCCCATGGACATCACTTAACACTTATTTACATTTCATTTCACTTGCTTTTTTATTATCAAGTATTCTGTTCTACAGCTCCTCTCAGTTGGTCCTCATCCTTCTTGCCCTGAACAACTTTGTAATCCAGCAAACTTTATCACCTCACTTTTCACCCACCTTTTCTCCTCATTTTCTACTATGTTGAAGAGCACACGTCTAGCACACACTTTTGCAGGCCTCCCTCAACTGAGAAAACTGACTATATAAACTTATTTTTTCTCTACATTTTAAGCAGTTATTCATCCATTCAAACACATTCCCTCTTACTCAATGGCAGTGTAGTCTGTTTTACAGGTCCTGACCAGGAATATTGTAAAAAGACTTTTGGAATTACAGGATGACTTTGGCAGCTGGATTACTCTTGTCTATGTGATTGCTGACTCCTCCAGTGAGCTATACTCAATATTTTAGATGTGACTTTGCTTTACAAAAGCCACACAGCTTCCCCTCACACAATATACCATATTTATTCATGTCTACTAATTCTGTTCTTCTATTCTGTTTGTATTTGCCCAGTTCCAATGGGAACAAGTAATTTCCTTGATCTTCCTTGGAATTTTTTTTTTTAAATCAGTATCACATATGCACCTTCCTTTCTTTAGCTATCAGTGCAGTTTAAAGAAAAAGGTTACACGTTGCAGTAAATAATCTGGTATCCTCATACCTAAATTACTCTAAAGTTCTTGATTTCAAACACATTATCTTTTAATTTTGCAACTTCTTTCCATGAATTCTTTTGTTGAAATGGATGCTTTGATGACAGAACCTGTTTTTCAGGGGCTTCTGACATGGGACCCAAGTTTCTCCACAGTTAACACAGATACAGAAAAAATGCTTCTAGTTGCAGCTTTATCTTAACTAAGTCTTTTTTACATACCTTGATTACCTGATGTCTCTACAAACTCTTTTACTTCTTGTAAGCTTGTTCTTCACATGTTTGAAAAAAATTCTCTCTTTATATCTTTTCCAAGTTTTTCCTTAATTCATATTTTCCCCTTTTGCCTGTCCTTTCCAATTTCTTCTTTAAGAAGTTTCTTCATTCCGATGTAGTTCTATTTTTCAGAATTAATGGGAGTTTTGTCTTTGTTTTTCTGGCAATGATTTTGAAACTAAGTACGTTAGGGCCCCTCTGTCATTCTAAGCTTTCCGTGTTCACTGCAAACCAAGATCAAAAAATTAAAACCTGCCATAGCTCTGTTTGCAATAACATTTACATTAACACCTTTTATTCTAATGTAGGGGAAATGAAATGAACTCTTGATGTACCTAGAAAACGGCATACTCATAGTAAAGAAATGATGGTAGATTGTGGTACAAGGCTATTAGGATAGCATCCTGGAATTTAAAATTGTTCTTGATCATCCCAAAAATAATGACAGTAGCCAAAAACCAGCATGATCCAGTGCAACTGACCTTCACATCAGATCCAGCCAGTGGCAGCTGGACAATGTCCCATGTGTATTGCTGAGCTGAGGACCACTGTCAGCACCAGTTTGCAGTTCTCAGGCCCAGGCAGAACAGATGAGTGCTCCCACAGCAAGCACTGGGATATTGCCTCACATGGCAACACATTCATCTCTTTCCCAGAGCTTCACTGCTTTTTGACACCTTTTTCTGATTTGTATTGTCTTGCCACAGTGTACTCAGGCAGTCAGGTCACTGTGGTGGTGAAAAGCAGTGACAGGCAGAGCCCCTGTATAGAGCTGCTTGCTGAGGTGATGGGTCATACATGGTGCAGAAAAGATGGCTATTAAAAAGAAATAAAGGGCAGCATGTTAGGAATGCAACCATTGTATTGGGCCTTCCACGAGCACCTGATGGCAGCTAACCTGCAGTCCAGATGTCAAGATGATCCTCCAACCTAGAACAGTCTATATATGGCCTCTGACCCCCACAAATGGGACTGTGACTGATCCTCACAGATTAGACTATGTGGAAAAGCCCAAAATACTAAACCGAATACAGCAGGAAACACTAAATAGAAAGAGAAAATTGGGATAACACTGGAAAAAAATGACATTAAATGGGACAGAGGTGGTGATTGATTTTTACACAGAATGGTTAAAGAAAAGTAAGAGATGCTACAGGATGGTGAGTACCTGACAAGGTGGTAAATTTTATTCACCTAATGGGTAAGACAAAATTTGAACACAGAAGTTTGGATAATATGATAGCTTTCAATACTCACTGCTACAAAGTCACTCTGTATTTAGGAGGACTGCCAAAGAGCAGTTCAGAATTCAGTCAGTCATGGAGTGTGTTTAACATTTGGCTTACAATTTGAAGGATCCCAGCCAGACCTGCAATGGTAGGCTCTCCATGACTTATCCTTGTGGCTGTTACCTGCAGCATTTGTAGTCTCAATCAGCTGTTAATGCTTCTCTTGTAAGATTATAAAATAATTGCAAATAGCTCAGATTAGGAGGTGTGAATGTCACTTAAAGCTCATTTCTCTTTCATATGCTATCCAGCATTCTCTGTAGGCAGCAGATGAGGGTCTACAGAAAAACAGGAGCCTAGAAACAAACAATAATAACAAGCACTAATCAGAGTGTAAGAATCTTTTGAGTTGCACTTATGTTAAAAGGTAATCACTGATATTCACATGGCACTGAATAAGTAGCATTTCATATGGACTTCATAGTTACAGAAAGAAAATAAAGAATCTTATTTCCCAAGAGCATCAGCAACAAAACACGAAGAAAACACAGCTTTAAAGTTTTAGTACTGGCTTTCAGGAGAGCTGTGTTTTCTCAGTTATGGCGTAAGATCCTGTGCAAGCTTAAGAAAATTTTGCATCAGTTCTATGTTAACGCTGAGCTTGAACACGTCTTTTCAGTTGTGATATTGCAGCAGATGGGTGTCCACTAGGTCAACAGTACTGATACAAGCATGTCTGGAAGTACTTGAAAAGAAGTGCCTAGGTAACGTAGCTGGTGGACACTTCTATTAAGAAGAGTATAGACACCACCCTGATTAGATGGCAGATGAGGGAATGTTTTCATGACAAAGGGTCTTTGGAGACACCCTGTGTGCCCTGTTCCAGCGGCGGCTGGGACAAGCAGGGTTTGCTGTACATAGGAGAGCTGCTATTGCCACAGGCTCCATGTGTGAGCATGTGAGCTGAGAGGGCTTTCAACACAGAGATGCAGTTAGATGCCTAGATCTCTGGATCTAACCATATAGTCCTCCAAAGTCTCACCTTTTGTGTTTTTAAAATACAGTAATGATACCTATTTCACCAGTGTGGGCAAACATTCCTTTCCAGCATATATGAGGTACTCTGAGATCCTTGAAGGAAGGGTGTTGTTGAGTAAGAATTACTTTTTTATTTCTGTATCAAACGCAGGGAAGATTGCATTCTTCTAAGCACTATTAAGATTTCTCTCACAAAATTGAGATGCCTGAATAAAATAAGAAATGAATAGCAGAAAACTGTACACATTCCAAATACAGATGAACAGTATTTTTCACAATATAACTAATACAGAAAGGAAATAAGATTTTAAACCTCTACTTTATTTTATGCCTTTTTACATGCATATACTCTAAAACAATATGTATACAAACATTATACACATGCGTGGGCATAATGCATGTTTCCTAGCCACTTGAAAGCTTTTTATCTGCTTGAAAAACAAAGTGTATCTGCAATATGATACTGAATGCATAAATTTCTTACAGGTTTATTTCTTTGTTTGATTAAGATTAAAAAAATATGCTTTGGGGTCTAAAATATAACAATTATGAATATCTGAAAGGAAAAAAATAGCCAGTAAATTATTTATTTATTTATCATATTCCATCACATAATCTTTGCATTCATAAATATGGTAATTAAGAACTGTGGACTTTAAAATCAACGATATAGTAGCATGTGAAAAGTAGTACAGTAGTTTTTCATAGTAACCTTAGTGATATAAGATTCTTTATATACACAAATATGAACTTTAAAATGGCCTCTATCAGCTTAAAAAATGGACTATATCATGAAACTTGTTAAAGCCAAGGTGAACTGTGGCACCATATCCAAATGCAGAAAAAGACTATCACATTTTTCGACATTTCTACAGCTGATGGCATTGAACTGTCAGCAAAGCTCAAAGCAAAAGTACACAATAAATTTGATATTACACCACATGTTTGATTAAGCCCAAGGGTAAAATTGTAACCTGCAATTTTATTCTGAGTCAGTAGATTTCTGACACATTGTGATTTTTAACAAAGGGAAACTCAGTCTTAAGGCTTCACAGAATTCAACAGGACTGTCACGGTTTTATTCAGACTCTCATAGAAATTGGTCTTCACATGCCCAGTTAATAAATTTTATTATTGTTTAAAGTGTTCCCAAGGAATTGTTTCAAATCGCAAGGCTGTGACTATACTTAAAACACAGATTTTTAATTAAGAGCAAAAGTGTACAATTTTCATCAGAAAATACAGTTTCTATTTTCTACTTCAGATTTTTAATACATTAAAAACCGTTCTATACATGTACCTGAAGTTGTTAGTTTTTAAAATGCAAGAGTGTTGTCTATAAAAACCTCAAGGAATTTCTGAACATACTTAGTTATTTTTTAAAAATCCATTTATACTTATTATAAAGTATAGGATAATTCCAATAATAGTTAAAAAAAACAACTCTGCCTCACAATGAAGACATGGGGAAACTGTACCTGTTATTGTGACAGGTCTCGGAGAAGAAATGCTTAACTACAGATGAAAGAAATACAAATGGTGAAATCCACTCTAGCTTATGACCACAGAGCATGGTAATTAACTGACACATATTCAAACACTTTTTAAGAAATAGACTATTCAAAAGCCACGCATTGTTTTTGTTGTTTCCTAATTTTTATCACACTGCTGGATGGCTCAGAAGTGATGCTGTCAAAGCGGCAGTGAAGGACCGAAGTAATTGGAACTGCTGGGTGAAAAGACAAGCTCCATACAGGAATTTCCTGCCACTGCAGTGGCTGTGACAGAAAAGCTCTGAAAATGCCGGCAGAGATTTAGAATGATGAATAGCTGCTACAGTTAGTGAGAAATCTTGGAAGTTCGGTTTTGTTTTATTTGCTGAAATATTACCAAAGAAGGCTTCAAGCCTGTGACTTGTAAAATGTGACTCCAGAATGACCTCTGACAGTTGGGGCTGCTGTGGATGTTGTGCTTCTATTTATCTGTGAGTATTGTCAGGTCCTTTGTCTCATTTCTCAAAATAAAAGCACAACCTTTGTCCCACTGTTTGTCATTATTTATACACTACAAGGTCAATTCCTTTATTTTGAGACCTCCTAATTTTCCTGACATTATTTGTTGGGGCTGTCTTTTCTACCATTCCTGATAATTATCCCTGTATTCCATTCTCCAGTCTTCAGAGATAAACTAACAAGGCTATGTCCGTGTAATGGACTTCAAAGTAAATTGTTGCAATGTTGAACCTAATTACCATGCTGCTTGGTGGAATCTGTAACCCCGCTACAGGCACACGGGCTCCTGCTGCCTTGAAGCTCCCGAAGAAATAGGCTTGTAAGAGTAATATCCACCTAAGGCAGGGAAATGACACAAAGTAGGAAATGCAAATATGGATGTCTATCAGCACTCCCAGGCAGGGAGCCACCCATCTCCTGGCTGGACACTGATTGACTCTTTCCCCTGCAGAGGTTCTCAGATGTGACCTCTCTTCTGATTTTAGGTGCTTAATACAGGTTGATCCCCACAACCACAGCATAGAGCCAGGAGTAGTAAGTTAGAGAGTGTAGGTATTACACCCAGTAGACCCAACTGGAGCATTCACCTGTGACTGCAGGAGACCTACACTCAAATCCCACCTCTGACTGATTCAGTCTCTCAGGTCTTTTGAGAGCATTCCCCGTGGTGCAGTGGTCAGAGCAACTGGGAACAAAGGCAACCTCTTTATTTTTATATGGCAAGTATAATTTGAGGATATCTACATGACTAGATGTAAGAGGCAAAAAGATGCATTTTTGAAATTTTCAGGTATTTAATGATTGGCCTGTTTGACACCGCCAGGACTGTGGTTGTGATATCCAGAAATGTATGTCAAGTACTTTATAGGCAGCACCTTGGACACATACAACAGCCATAGAGCAACGGCTTCAAAGATCTAAATTTTGATTTGAAAACATTAGGCACCTGCAAGTTATTTGAAGTGAATGGGCCTTCACATGATTTCACCCAAGTGGATCTAATTGCAACAAGGCCTGAAGACTTATATTGAGAGCATCTTCCAGGAGCATTAAAGCTGAAGACTGGTGAAAAATCCATTAGTACTGAAAGAGTGTCTGCTAGACACTCTTAGATATAAAACCAACACCCAGAATAAGTGCTAAAACAATTTTATTTTGTATATGATTTTTCAAGATAGCTACAAAACATCGCATGAAGCAGACAAAATGAAAACAATAATCTTCAAAGCCTAACACCACATCCCTTCCCTTCCTGGCATAAGTACAAAAATGCAAACTAGAAGAAGATAAATTCTTACTGAATGAAACTGCTTTCACAGAGACTGGTTCTAAACTGCTTTCCTGTCTTCTACTGAAGTCTTTCTGAAAAAACAGAAATAAACTAATCTGAGGGAGAGGGGGAGAAGGACTTCAGCAAACCTAATACAAAAATAAAGAAACATTACAGGGAAAATGTAAACTTACTGGTTTTGTTGAACATAAAGTTCTTTCATAACTTTCTAGGAATTACTACAGTTGAACACTTACAAAAGGAAAAGTTCACTTCAAAGTTATAAATGCAAATGTATACAATTGCTAAAGTTAATTGTCAAATATGTAGGCTCTCACTTTCTGTCTCAATTGTAGAATATGCAATCCCACAAAAATATATACTTTTCACAAAGCTGTAATGAAATAAATTTGCAGGCCTCTCAAATATTTTTCATCTGGTTTATCTTATTTCTCTTCTGCTATCCACATAGCATTCTTTTTCCTGTACAACTTCTCTTTTCTAATCCTACTTCTATTATGCTGTATTCCTGTTACTTTATAACAATGAACTTTTAAAAGACTACAGTGAGTCTCAAAAATTATCTACCCAATAAATCAAAAGCAAAAAGCAATATAAAATTATTATGTATTTTTATTTACTTATTACCTTGGTTTAATTTACCCAATTATAATGGGTGCTGTGCTATACAGCTGAAAAAAAAACCCATCATGAATGACACAACTGGTTCAACTGAAATAAGAAAAAATAGTTACAAGGATCAATGCAATCAACACCCACCACCACCAATAAAAAAATGTTAACCGAAAAAATACTTTCTAAATTTTCGATGCAATGGATGCTGAGAAGATGTAAATTGAAGAATCAGTGCAGCACTGCTTCCAGGGCACTTTCATTATGGCAGTGCTCAGCTACTTATCAAAACACTAGATAAACATATGAGAACAGAAAACATTTAAATACAAGCTTGATGCTACTCTTCAAGCTACCAGCCATGCTCTGAGAATGACCTCCCAACTTTACCATTGCTTTCTTTGAGACCCATGTTCTCACTCTCACCCATGTTCCCAAACTGACTCTGTGTTTTCTCCTAAATGTGCTGAAATCATACAGAGCAATCCCTTGCCAACCTTGGAAGAGTTACTGATAATAGGAACACAGGACTCACTTCGAGCTAGGTTGATATTTTCATTTACTCTACACGTATGTATATATTGTGAGCTGTCCCTTTGTCTTTGCCCAGTCTGATTACCTATGATTAAAACAATGCCATGCTCAGCGTAGTCTTTCTTTCTGCTCTCAGCCTGCTGGAGCTGCTTTTTGGAGAGAAAGAGTCACAAAACATCCTGGTACTCTTATAAATGTAAATGCTCCTTGGCCAGTGGAAGAACAATAGACAGTTTTCCATTACATTCATATAATGTCTGTAAGTTATTAAAAATGCTCTAAGGCATGCAAGTCCCAGGAGAAGTGCCAATTGAAGGGAATATCATTTATATTGTGCCTATTTAAAATATGTTCAAAGAACATTAAAGTTGAATAGCCGGTGTTTCAGACAGGATTCACATATTAGGGAATATCAGATGAAAGGCTATCTACCCAAATTTCATATATGTCTGTATGTCCTTGGCTCCTCGATCTTGCATTACTTTCTGCTTCACAGAACATCATCTGGACCTTATGTGGAGCCTTTAGACCACCCACAAAAAATCACTAGTCTTTAAACAGGTATAAATGCTCCTTGCCAGTTGCAAGGCAAGCTACGGAACAAGACTGAAATGCAGGTCAGTTCTCATTCATCTTCCAGGAAGAGGTTGATCTGCTGTCTAATAGCCTCTATTAGCTAAGAAAGCCAACCACACTGATTTGCCACATTCATTCTGAAGTGCATTATGCTTACATTTTAGTCTTGGTTCTTTAATATTAGAAATCAGTATTTTACTCTTTCTGCTAGATGCCAATTAGATTGATTCTAGCTGTCTCAGATCCATGCAGTTTTACCAAAGTGAAAAGCTTATTTCAGGGTTATCTCATCCACATCATTGTGATTTTACCTAAAGCATGATCAAATGTGATGGGGATGTCATTGGTGTGAGCAGCACATGAAATTTGTTCAATGCCAGAATCTCAGATTGGCTTACTCCTGCCATTTCTTGTCCTCTTTGACTATGAGGACTTCGGACCATCCAAAAACCTTGTCCTAGTTTTAAAAGACAGCTAGAGCTCTAGAGGTTCTTTGATTGCTTTTCATTTCTCCAAATAATTTTCTGGTTTTATTCACTTTCTCAGAGAAGGGGAAATTCACATCCAGGTAATGCCACCCTTTGTGAATTGATACAGTCTGAGGGGGACAAATTTCAGCAGAGAATGTACATGCGCTTTCCAAACAGAGGTTAGTAAATAATTTTATTAGATTTTTCTCCAAATCATCCTTGTGCTGAGAATAGTCTGAAAGCCAAAAAGGGGATATTTATAGAGACACAGCTGTCATTAATTTGGTGGTTTTAATTAATATATATCATCAAGTATCATTATCACTTAATAGCTTGATACTGTGGTCCCATAATCAGCCACCTCAGAGTCCCAATAAGCTGGTGACCATAGCTACACCTATGTCATTTCTGAAAGCAGGCAGTCTTAGCAGATGCCATAGATCTTTATGTGGCTGTATAGATCACACAGCTGGAAACTGAGAAAAGCCTTTAAAATGTCCTACGGTACATTTTCTCCAGATAAAGTGAAGGGAAATGAAATATTCATACAATATGAAGCTTCCTAGGCTGGAAATAGGATTTCTCTTGCCAAAGGAAGCAGGCACCTTCTATAGAATATTTTGCTTGCCAGAAATATGGAATAAGCATTACCCGACTTCTTAAAATCACCCTTTTATTTGATTTGTTACCAGACTGAAGTGAAATGTGAACTGTAGCTTTAAGGCCTCTCCCAGACTTAATAAGCTCCAGGTGTACTTGAAGCAGTTAATTGCTTCTGAAGGGAGCTAAGAGAATATTGTTCCAAGAGCCTGTTATTTCTGAAAAGACACTAAGATCAGGGTTTGCTGCCTCAGTGAGTTCCTATGGTGAAAGTTATTCATGTGCAGGAGCTATCAGGCTTGAAAGAAAGAGCTTTTATGGAGAACCTCTTTGTGGAAGAATGAATGCACTGAAGATTCTCTACAGAAGGCTATTTGAATTACATGCATCTTAAACAGTGTATGTTGAACTAAACCCCTCTGAATGTTATGGAAATGGGCCCAAAGTGTGAAGCTAGGCTCATGATCCAGGTTTCCTCCTAATAGAGGGGGCTAAATTCGGTTTTTACATAAGGCTCCTCTCTAATTCTATTAACAAGGAGCTCTAGATGGCTCTTTTGACAACTGAAATGAAATCTTTTGGTGTAACTAACTTTCTTTTGAGAAAAATAAAACCTTCCTTGATAGTAATTCTGCAGCTTTATCATGTTCTGACACAGTTTCTATTTTTCCAACACTGTACAATTAAAAATGCATTTGTAGTATTTATGGTAATTAATAATAATGAGATATACATGAAGAAAAAATCTTCAAGATCAATTCCCTCCTTTCTAGCTTTGACATTATCACATCCCGATAATTGGCAATGTATTGCAGCCAAGAGATACCATAGCTATTTAGTTATGCTCATGCAATTTTACATGACTATCAATGTTTAAAGTGTGGAGAGGTTAACATAAAAAAAATAACTTTGGCAAGTGCTTCTCTCCAGGGACACAGATTTTCAGTAAATCATGTTGAATTATGAAACATACCTATCATGTTGATTTGTAAAGAAAAGCTACCTTGTGATTGAGACACTATGCTACAATTTCTAAGGTGCAGGCTTAGTTCATCTCTCAATTTTCCATTGTGGCCCTGGATAAGTCATCACATTTTTCAGTCTAATCTTGTTCTTGGAAGAAACTTATCTATTGGGATTGAAATTTTCCAAAAATTCAGTCTGTATGGGAAATTTTAGAACAGATGTTTCAGGCTTGGCAAAATGACAAGTAAAGAAAACAGGCTCTTATTTTGGGAAGCGTGAAGCAATTTTAATGATTGATGAACTCTCTCAATTTGAGTGTAAACAGGTTGTACACGAATAACTTCTTAAAAATAACTGACTTTTCCTAATTTTTTACATCCCACATGCTTATCCTTACTCTACTGTCTTTATTTTTCCGCACTTGGTTCTTTACTTGTAATTTCAGGGTCTCTAACACTTTCAGAAGACATGAAAATGTCATCTTCAAATCTGGCGTGACTCAAGTACTGTAATATTTGTGTCATTTTCTTCTTATTTAAACTTTCTAAAGACCTTTTCCAGGCATGAGGTGAAAAATTTCAATGAGACACTATCTTCATATCTAGCTACACTTCAACTCAATTTCTTCACACTTCTTGTCATGCTAAACTGAAACATTTCTGTCCTAATAATATAGCTGTATTTCTGAGTTATTATATATATGGCCCTTCTACACCTTTCCTTTCCACAACTTTCGACACTACTTGAATTTCCATCAAGTCAGAAATCTGTTCATAATCCCAGGAAGGTATATACAATCTCTTGTTTTTTCTGGCACTCTTTCTCAGGGGTTATTCATTGTTTGCAGGTGATTGGTGGCTGAGACATTATTTCTAAATCCAAGCTACTCTTGAGGATGATTAGAGTGACATTAAATATTTTTTAATGTACAAAAAGTGCTGGCTAAAAACCCCAACCATCTTGCATTGCTGTGTCCTGGTGGTTGGTAAGAATACATTCAACCCATTTTGCCCCTAGAACAACAGTAATAATCCAACAGAAACCCAGGACTTGTTTGCCAGAGAAGGAGCATTTCAATGCTGCTGAATATTATTTTTAAATCACTAATATTATTATTCAGTATAAATATACCTGCATCTTGGAAGGCCTCAGTATCAAGATTTCAGACACATACTGTAGTATCAGTAGTTTAATAAGACACACCCTACTCTCAGATGATATAACAGTTAACAATCTGGAACACTTTGGATTCCCAGGAAATTCCTAAAAAGCCTTATTCTTAGTTTATTTAGTTTTACAACTAATAAAGTGTGAATATGTTCAAGATGCAGGCAGAGTGTGCTTGACAAGGAGGAGTGTGTAGATGGAGGGGACACGCTGGGATGTCACGGCAAAGCAGCCATGCCACAGAGCCAAGAGCACTAAATGTGGGGAGAGGGCCTACAACCCCCTTACTCCCTCCCCCATTAATAAATTCACTTTAAATATATTAATTTCAGGGCCTCACCTAACTTAGACATCTATCTTTTTTGTTTTGATCTTGAAAGAAAAATTCTTCAGGTGCTTCCTCCAAAACAGGTATAAGGAAGTTGATAAGTGATACTATACTTTTAAAAAAATGAGGGGGGAAAAAAACCAAACTAAAAAAATCCTACCAGTTTTCTATCATACCTTGAAATGCTGTTCCACATCATAATTTGCCTTCCTCAGAACCTAAATAAGATCTGGTGTTGCTGTGTTTCCTGTAAACTGGTCTATTTGGACTAGTTCAGACCAAGGCAACTAGCCAGTTTGAAGAACTACTTTGGAGAACATCAAGTACCAGGTCTCCTGCTCATTTTAATAAACTTTAAAGATCCTTGCAATTGCAGTTTTGGCACTGCATCTCACAAGAGAGATAGGATCCTCACAAATAATTTGTTTTCAAACTGTTTAAGGTTGCATAACCCAAAACTTTAAATTCTACCCAAAACCAAATAGGAACCAGAAACCAGTTAATATCCTGCTTTACTTAACAATTGATTTAAAGTGTATCTCCCCATACAGACTCTGAAACGCTCCATAGCTGAGATGATGAAAGTATGGTTTTCAGTAACATCAGAAACAAAGCAAGACACATTGCCATTTCAGGAACTCAACAACATGGACAACCATCCTGGCACTTTTAATTTAATTGATAAGTATCTTGCCCTTTCTAGAGTCCTTATACCCTCACGTTATGACAGTAGGTTGAAATCTTAGGATGTGGCAGCTCTGTCCTCGTCATAGGATTTCTTAAAATCTTAGGATGCGGCAGCTCTGTCCTCGTCATAGGATTTCTTAGTATGTCTAAAATTATGCCATCTCAAATTAGTCATGAAGCCATGAATATGCCACCCAGGAGAATTTTTTTTTTTTTAGATAGTCGTCTAGTTCTACTAAGATATTTTAAGCCCTCCAGCAAATTATTCAAAAATCTCATTGCCTTTCCATTCTGTCTAGGCTGTATTTAAATGCAAGTAACTGAACTGAGGCAAAACAGTGTGCCCAGTGGAGTCGGGCTATGACTTCTAGCAACAGCACTGACCAGATGTGTTACAGGAATTTTATAATATAATGTTTGAAACGTATGTTATTATTCAACCTGCTCTGTCAATGCTCGAATCCTGCTGAACAGTGTCTGCTCCAATCAGTAATCTTTTTTCTACATGTCCTGTAGTGGGGAACAGCAAGAAAACGAACACTGTCTGTGATGCTAATGCTATTGCACACATAATAAAGGACAGACTGTTTGCCGAGTTGGATGGGGTAATAGCCTTTGCATAGCACAAGAGGCAGGCTCAGAAAGCATTTTGCAGTGGTAAAATTTGTAATGTTCTCATTTCCATCCATGACAGTGGCTAGTAACACTTTGGGATTACCTATGGGTTACAAGGGCATGTGACTAAGAATAGAAATCTTTGGGGTTAGGTGGTTCATAGGCATTTCTTAGTATTTGCTGAGGGTCATTCTATTCTCCTTCCATTCCAGTGTGCACAAAACAAAAATAAGGTCTATTTAATACACATGGAAGTTGAATAGTTATGCTTTCAAAAAACAAAAGAAAACTATTTTCTGTAATAGAAACCATATCCAATATGAAAAGGCTGATTCAGTGCTAATATTTTTATCAGTTTATTGACATAGAAGGTACACTAAAAATATATAGCTTTCCCGTTCCAAATTTGGCTGTTGTCCAGTTTACAGGTCTGACTACTAACTGTCTATTCTAATACCAGTTCTGTAGTTATCCAATTAGGTAGAGCTGGGAAACACACATCAGACATTCACATCCACATCTGTATGTGACAGACAGAACTTCTGATAGTCAGTGAAGCACACAGAAAGTGGCTGATTAAATTCTTCCATCTGAATTTGTAGGCTGAAAATCTGATCTCAAGTTTTTCCACTCTTTCTAAAATCTGACAGTTCGACATCCACCTCCCCAACTTCAACTGATTCTTAATGTGATTTAGAATGGCATTTTTACTCGATGAAATGTGCACTGTAATTTGTTCTAAATGTTAAAGGAGGAAGATTAGTTAGTTTTCTATATTAATAACCACTCAAACTAAGCAAAAAATCAGTGACTTCTACCTGTTTAGACTTAGGTAAAACGTGGAAGGATTTTTTTTCTCTAATAAAAGCATTATAATTAACCTTTATTTTAACAAAATTTAAATTAATAAGCATAATTAATACACATCAGCTTTCATATGTCTTGTTATGAGAATGTACACCCCTATCCTCTTATTGTTTTAGTTGAGGAAAACTGAGGAATTCATTAAGAGGATTAATACATGCAATGTGCTTTTAAATTATAAAAACCCACAACATTTGAAACATTTCTGAGCAGAAAGCACTTAATAAAATCTATTAACAGTAGTAACAAAATATTCAAAAAGTCAATTTGTAAAGCATTTACTTATATTTCCTATGTGCAAATCATTTTGTATGGACTACAAGGATCAGAGAATGAAGTGTCAGCAAATAACTTCTGAAATACAAGATACCCTTGTAGTTAAATATTTCATTTCTGCATGAGTGGTCGTGAACATCTATGGATTTACCAGCCTTTTGTAGCCTATATAGCAGGATAATATGAGAATACCTTCTACAAGTGAAATTGAATTTTAAGATATTCAGATAAAGTGGGTCAGAATAGTATGGAATTATCAACAAACTTAAAACACTTCATGTCAATTTTTATTACATTCAGTAGAACAGAGCTCTCAAAAATGATATAATCTAACCTTTTCAATAATAAAAAAAGAATACTCCTTCTTTAAAAATCTGATCTCACAAGTATTTTTCTTTAGGGAAATACAGCTCATCTCAGAAATATCCCTCTCTTCCTTTCACTGTCATTTATCATTGAATTCAACTGAATCTCTTTCACTGAGACTTTATAATTTCATCTTTAATACCCCCCACTAATCTCCCTCATGGTGGCCTTCAGCCAACAAATGTTCTTTACATTACAATACCCTCATTTATTCAATTCCCAAGAAACAGATCTGTGAAAGGGTTAACCATTTGATTGTCAAAAGCTTTGGGTTCTGCTGAGCTACTAAATTTCATGTGCACTTATTACCCAGGCTAGGTTCAAGCCATTGCTGGGCTGGCACAGCGTTTGCCTAACAGGGATAGACCCCTGTAGGGAGAACTAGACAATTAGATGATACTCTGCACACCTAGCATTTACTCAGCCTAAGCCATACTGGTATAAACTCAAAGGTAAACCATCTTTCCCTGATTACTCACTGGGAGTGCGGGTTCCACAATAAGGGGTTGCAACTAAATCTAAATTAGAGGAATGAAATTAGTTTACCAGTTCACAGCTCCTGCTCCCCCTCCATGCAATACCATGATGACATTCTACTTTGTTTCAAAAAGGGGGTGGGGAGAAATCATTTCCAGCTTAAATGGGCAATATGAAAAGACTTATTTTTCATCATTTACTTTATCAAAAGGAAATTACCTACTGAACAAGCAGATGCAATATCACAGGGGCTGAAGTGACAACAGCAATGTATTTGTCTCCTGCTCAGTCTTCCCACTTTCGGTATGTTTATCTGACAGTTACTAGGTGAAACTTAGTCTCTCCACCAAGTGATCTGCATTTCATATAAATAATTAAGCATTCTTTGGAACAGGTACGTGAATATAAGTTTCCTGTGTCCCAGGAGAATGTCCTTGCTTCCTCACCCCTTAACCTTTCTCCTAATTCACATTTAGTTATTTAAGACAGTATTTAATAGCCTTAACAGGAAATATTGAGGAAGCTCTAGCTCTTTTCGAGAAGTCTGGTGATTAGGATGTTTCCACATTAGATGTGGAGGATTTGGCTTCAGATTCCTCTTCCAAATTACACTAATTGAAGCATCTTAAGGAGATGCTGCCCTGTATATTGAGACACATTCTAAGTCAGTGTTTCTTTCCAGCTATTTTCTGTTACAGTGTCCAATTCCTGTAAGGTCTGAGAACACTTCTGAGGTTTGAACCTGGGTCTTGGACTCAAGCTAGAGAATTTTGTTGGTATTTAGGTGGGTGGTAAGTGTCTGGACTCAGGAGCATCAGCACCCCACCCTGCTTACTGGCCGAAACTTAGATACTTGCACAGCTAGCCAACAGCTAGCTGGGCCGAGGCTCCACATAGTGCAAAATATTTCTGTATGAAGTGGATTCAAGTAGGCAGGTGCCTCACTCTCCCTATTTCTTTCATCCAAAGATAGGTCTTCATAATTGGCCACCCACAGCCAAATGAAAAAAATGGGTGTTACTTTTATCTTCCTGAAGAAACAGTCTGAAAAATGTTCTTAACCCCCTCTCTTTACTGAGTTTCTGATGATCTTGTCACTTTGAAATAGGGAAAAAAAAAAAAAAAAGCATCCTGTGGTTTATTTGCCAGTCTGTATCACCGTATCATGAAAACCTGAGTACACTGCCCATTTTTACTAGAATGGAAGAAATGATCCAATCACTTGGAAATACAAGGGATAAAGTTCAGGCATTATAACATCCCATTCTGTGAGAACAAGGGCATATCCCACCCCTTCGTTCAGTGAAAATGAAGCAGAGAAAATGGAGGAAAGGATAAAATTTCCTTTCTTGTACCAAGAGGGCCGCGGTGCATTCTGGGCATAAAGAAAACTGCTACTTCTGATACCAAATGGCAGATAAAGGTTGTTTGATTGCATGGAAGAGGGACTAACAGCTTTTCCAATCTTAAAAACAGTCCTATTAGAGATAAATGAAGGAGTTCTAATCATCATTGAAACAACTCTTTTTGATTAAGTCAGAAGAAGAATCATTTAAGATATAGGAGACAATCAACCATGTTCAGATTTGAAGAGAGCATCTAACTGACATAGCACAAAACAAAAGAAAGGCATTCAAATAATTTTATTTATGAAATATCCCTTACTTATTAAATGCACATTCATATGAAGCCACAGCATAATAATAGTTGATATTTAGGCCAAGATGGATAGGAGTTAATATCTTTATAATATAGATGGT
The DNA here is from genome assembly GCA_031468815.1 of Morus bassanus. Taxonomy (NCBI): domain Eukaryota; kingdom Metazoa; phylum Chordata; class Aves; order Suliformes; family Sulidae; genus Morus; species Morus bassanus. Next base: position 56,133,181 of record CM062571.1, on the reverse strand, counting down.
GAGTTAATTAAGACAGGGAGGAGGGAAATTATCTACTTAAGGTCATACAGAAAGCCAGTGAAGATAGTAGGAAGAAGAACCAGATGTCCTGTTTCTGAAATCTCTGTTATAACTATTAGATCAGTAATTTCCAGTCTGGCAGCCCGTAAGGTCTTCTGGCGTGCTTCATGCCAGTATATATTAAAAAGCTAAAACCAGAGCCAACAGCAAAATGCTGCCCATGGCATGTTACTTGCTTACTATTTGGCTGATAAATGGAGCCAGTCAGAAGCCACTGACGAAGCTGGCTAATTCTGCTTTACATGTCTTATGTGTAGAGCTGGGTTTTGTCCAGTCTGTAAACCTGTCTTTGTTGACTTGTTAGAGAATAATAAAAGGCATAAAACACTGCCAGCAATGATGCAGCGAAGGCAGGCATCCACTGCCACTGTAAGTGAGTGGCTGCAGTTGTGTGCACAAGCACCACAGTGCTGATGGGTGGCAGCTCCAGCTTCAACACCGACCCCAGCAGCCGCCATGCCTGGTCCAGCAGCAGAGGGTCATTGCTCCAACCCAGACACCCCTTGCATATGACAAGCAAGCTACTCACAGAGAATGTCAAATAGATACGGGCCAAATATAAGTTAAACTGAAGCAAACATGATTGACTGCTGCACACTCTAAATACTATTTCATGCCAACTTAGATTTTCAGCCTGATTCTTTGCATGTATTTCAGTGCCACTGCATTACCATAGTTAAACATATATTACAGGATTTTCATTAGAACCTTTTTTTTCAAACTTGATTGTTGTAGTCACCACAGAAAAATTAATCAAAATTCATTGAAAGAGGACATAGCTAAACAGAGGTAAAAGTGCTTCTCTATGAAGCTATTCATTGTACATACTCGATACGTGTAATGAAGTACCACATTGAATCATAGTAACTTTGTTTCGTAGATTGCCATCTCTCCCAGAAATCACGGGTAATGGAAGTTTTAATGTTCATTCAGTTGCATGAATGCATATTTCTTTAATTTTTGCTATTTAAAATGAATGTGAATTATACATTTTGAGAGCAGGGTAGAGTAACAGGACATATTAGGAAAATAACTACACTTTTGGCTTTCTGCTGATATGAGAGAAAAAGTAAAACTCAGAGAAAACAATTTTTCAATTATGGCTAATACAGAGGAGTTTAAAATACAGGCAACACACACTAACTTTATATAGAGAGGTTTTTGATTTTTAAAATAATACAGGTTTGAAACAATAGAAGTTATCCACAAACTTAATCCCAGATTATGTTTTTTTTCTTACCAGAGTATCTGACCAGAAATATTTTGAAGGACAAACAACAACTTAATAAGGCTGCTGTATTTCTGGGTTGCCCTGGTCTTGGTGATCTTTCTACTACAAATTTTGCTTGGGCAGGAATCGTCCTACTTCATCCAAGATTCCAAATGCCTGGTAACATCAGAAAGGTTGATAGGTCTTGGGGAATCCTAACAGCCTAATGCAGTCGCATATCTCTACATCCACATTCAGAAGAGAATAAATCAGACTCACTGCAGGTAAGATAACCTGATCATGGATCTGTATTTCCATCGAAAAAAAAATTCCCTCCAGAAGATTGGAACCCTATGCCTAAGTGTCCAAGTATCGCCCCAAATGCTGCTCTGAAACTCAGATCTTCTAGGTTTTTTTAGCTTGTATGACAGACATACTTTCTATTTGCCTCTGGGAGTTCACCCACATTACCTTGCCAATATGCCTTAAATCTGAACTGGAGACAGACTTTTTTGGCCCCTAAATTTGTTCATTTTAATATCTTTCCACTGACACTGCAGATATAGGTGGCAATCAGACAAAAAGCAGTAATCGGCTGTCCACATGATGTGGACACTAGCACAGGAAGAAACTAATAACAAAGATTGATAATCATTTCATATAGTCACCCAATGGTTCTTTCTTTTAAGATAAATGCAGTATAAACCATTTTTGGTTTCTGAATCATCCTTTCCCTTTGTCAACACATATTTTATATGAAATGAAAGACAGTAATAATGAAGAACCCTGAGAAAAATGTATTTGCGCCTCATACTGGTTGTGCCCTCCAAATATTAATGGAATATTAACAAGTAATTGAAATTATCTAAATGAAAATGGATTTCCAGTTATCTGAGGACAAGCTTGAGACTACCAGTATGCTTGTTTTCCTCATTTACATGGAAAATTATACTTTTTCCTCCATATATATTACTACAATTACTTGAGGAGTGCCAGTTATACATTCCTGATGTTTTGATGTTTCTACATAGAGTGTAGAAGGGGGAAAAAGATGGCAAATGTGGACTTTTCACCAAATTTCTGTTTTACTTCAAAGACAGAAGGCCAGGTCTGAAAAGGACTGAAAATATGTCAGAAGCACACAAAAAATGTCATTATGTGAAAGTCCAAGTTTCGGTTACCTATTTGTGTATCTAATTTTAGCACTTATATATAGATTATGTGTGTGTGTGTGTTTGTGTCCACCCTTTCATATATTAAAAGATGTGTCCTGGTGATTTACTTTCAGGCACCTGAAATATACAATGAAATAGTACAAAAGACATAAACCAATTCAAAATAGGATTGGAGCAAGTGCTTCACAAGGAGCAAAATGATGCAGCAAGTGCTGGAGATAGGTAAGGATTTATACTTGGCAAGTCAGACTCAGAGAGAAAGTGTTCACATGATCTCCAAGGAACAGTCTATGCCTGTCAAAAGCACTGAGTCTACATTTTGTTAGGTTAGATATCTTTGACATTCAAAGAAATAATTGTTCCCATATCCTTTTCAAATGAGTCCCAGGTTGACCCAATTTGCATGGAAATGTTTACACTTGCTTCAAGGTAAACCATCTAAACTTACTTTTTACTGCATTGAAATGAAAACTAATTTATCATTTCCCTATTTACAGTACTGGACTATTTACAGCCAAATATGTACCACACATAGATATAACAAAGACTTAACTGGCTAGAATCTTTTGCACTAAAAGCAACATGTAGACCTAGTCCCTGTTATGAGATTTTTTACTTGTTTTCAATAAACAAAATCAGCTTTTAAAACCACTACTAGGCACAGGAGAGTTAACAGGGTTTTGGCCCAGCTGTGTGAAGCAGCTGAATCAGGGGCAACATTCCCATATTTTGGTGTCAAAGAGCCAGCATAAGTGGTGGCTCTCAATCCCTCAAGTATGCAATCTGTGAGGAATACCCTTGGTCATAGCTTTGTGATACCTACTGCAGGATCCGCTGCTATTTGATTAGTGCCCAAAGGCAAGTACCAATGTCACCACTTCCAGCATCTTTCCAATCACCTGCAGGACTTACTAGGAAGTCCAGGCTCAGTGAGAGCCCACGACCACTGGGTGTTCAGGGGCTGTCTTCTAGGAAGAGGTAGCACTGCCAGTTTGTTTTAAATTAAGACATTGTCAATCATTGCCACAGTTGTCTGGAGCACATTAGTGAAGTCATCAACAGGGATGGTGGAATTTTAAATAAAAGGCACAAAACACAGCTTAGAGCAAATGTGTGGGTCTATGGGATACTAATGTAGCATTATGTTTGTATGGCATCTAACAAGATTTGTTGTTGTATTTTCTTGCAGTACTCAGCCATGCAATAGGAAACAGCTGGCAATATCAATATAAGTGTCGAGGGGAGCGTGATAAAGCTTTCAGGACCTGGCAGCAACATTAGATTTCCCAACACATATGTCATAGTTCTGATTCTGCCTTTGCATACTAGGAGATCTCGCTGCTTTCTTGAGCCTCAGATGAAGCCAGGTTAAAGGTTCAATGGCGCAAGAGGAACATGAACTCAGTGCAATATTGCTGTGTAGCGGCCGTACTGCTGTCCCTGCTGGTTCCCATCCCCTGACACCATTGGGCAGGATGAAGCTGGGGACCACCACAGAGCTGGCATGCAGTGGGACCAGGTGTGCAGTCAGCAGTGCTGTCATTGCACCATGGTGGAACTGCTTTGCTGCTCCAACAGTCTGCCTAAGGAGCTGCCTGCTCTGCTCATGCCTATAAGCTTCATGTCCTCTGGCCCAAAAGACTGTGTGGGAAGGGGAGGGTCAGGTAGGAGGCACAGCACTGTGGCACAGCTTCAAATATGAGATTTTTGCCTCTCAGTGCAAGGCTGTCTCTGCATTTGAAAAGAATCATAAACTCCTTCCTAGCCAGACAGGCACGAAAATATAAATGTGTGTATGTATGTGTAAACACAGAAGAATTAGCTTTGGCATTCAGAGTTCCTTAATTCAGGGGAGCCCTTGCTTGCAAGTATTTTGAGCCACAAAAGCCAGCCCTGATAACTTTATTTGCTTGCCATTTGGTAATTATATATTTCAGTCACCCAAAGATGTTCAAATGCTGGAAACTGGAAAAAAGTACAAGACATTCTTATAAATACAGTGACTGATTCCATGATTTATTCATGAGGTTATAAGGTACTGTTGGGTTTAGCAATCACTCCATAAATAGGGCAATAAAAGCACAGACCAACACCTTTCACTTACCCTAGTAAGTAACTTCATGGTCAGATTTGTATGGTATACTGAGCAGAAAGCCATTTTCTATCAGATAATGAAAATATTTAGAAAACCTCCAGAGCAGTGAGGGCTATAGAAGTCCTAAAACTGTAATTGTTTTATGCCATTATTAGAAATGAAAATATTGGGAAATTATTGAAGTTTCCCAGTAAATAGGGTGTTACACCAAATAATCCTCAGACTGCTAAGAAAAGCCTTTTTGAATTGCATGAAAAAGAGAGCGATTGCTTTTTCATCTATCTTCTACTGCATAACAATGTGTATAACAATATCCTTGTTGTCATCAATCTGGTTTTATAAGCAAAGTGGCTATCATTTGGAGTACAGTGTGTTTTATATAATTCAAAATCGGAAAAAAGTTAAAATAAGCTTTAACAAATGTAATTGTGTAAGGGTCACCAAATGCAACCACACATACTCTACAGTAACTCTTTAGCATGTCAACTCAACTCTAAAAAAGTAAAAGACAAATGATAACATTCATTATTTCAAAAAGAATAAACTATTTGAGTTCACTTAAAAGTTTGGCCTGCTCTGAGCTGATATTTTTATTCAATGTCTTGGAGAAATATATTTTCTCTGAGATGAGATCTGGGTCTAAATCTTTCTCCCCCACATGGAAAAGGAAGCACCATACATGAGATGTGTGGTTCTGATTTTGAAGAGTTTGTGTGAACTGTGCTTGATCAACAGCTGAGGCATCTCCGAGGAAAACCTGGGGAGGCTCAAGTGACAGCAACAGTTATGCTGGCTAATATAATCCCACCAAACTGCTCTAAATCATTTGCATTCAATACACATTAGAAACCTATAAAGAACCAGATTTTATCCTATAACCAGAAGTACAACAGAAACTCCAGATCTCAAAAAAAACAAAAAAGCCTGAAGGAAATCAGAAAAGTATATTACCAAAATGTTCTTAAATCAACTGAAAAACAAGCTTCTGAATTTATATACTGTACTCCAGTCTACTAAGAATATATACTCAGAAAGTCTGCTAAACCTTTCTTAACAGATTCAGCTCAACAACTAAATGTAACATTCATACCACATAATGGAAGCTGTCCAACATTATTAAAAACAAATATACTTTGTCATAATTTATTTTACCAGTGCATTAGATCACGTAGCTTGTTTTGCATGCAGAATTTCTGTATATTTTTGAAATCTTATCATAAAGTTAAATTACTTATAAAGGACAAGTACATGGCATTAAAATAACTGGTAGACTCACCAGAAGGTACATTAATGACTGCAAATCCTGTTTAGGTGGTGTGGTTCAGTTAAGCCCAGGCAACAAGGTGGAGTTAGGCCTGGTAAGTCCCACCTGGTAAGTCATCACAGCCCTCTCAAGATTTGGCTTCCCAAGGACAACTGAATTGGCTTTTGAATACAGGAGGGAATTATTTAGTCTACATTTACTTACTTTATTTTGGGGGGAAAGAAAGCAGTGATCCCACTTGCATTTAAAGCAATGATAGTGGCACAATAACAACACTAGCTATTTCATCCTGTATATGTCTGGGGAGCAAGAGGCATTCCCTAAGAACACCAGCTTAGCCAGGTGAAGCCAGGTAGATTTCTAGTTGCAACTAGTCAAGGTACTTTAATGGGTGTCAAATAATGTCAGTGATGAGATCCAGTGTGATTCCAGGGCTCAGGGATAATCTTAACAAAAGAACAAAGTGGGTGTAAGTTGGTGGTTCTCAAACTGTCACCAAAGGCTAGGCTTGTTCTTGGCCATCTTGGGCAGGAGGCTTATATGAATAAACTCTGCAAAAACAATTTTTTTAAAATGTGGCACTTCAAGATCTGTGCCTGCTAGAATGGCTTCTTCTCCCAAATAAACAAACCAGCAGTTAAGTTCGTGCTCAGCTACTGTCTTCCAAATCTTTCTTCCAGCAATAATAAGAAATTTTTCATATGCCAGACACCTTCCTAATTCTCAGACAAACCATTAACAATGTGAACTGCTTTACAACAGGTAAAACTAAGGAGGTTACACATGATTAGCCTAAAACCACAAAGGCAGCCTGTGTCTGAGCAGAATATAGAGCTGAGCTAAATAAAATAATTGGCAGTCCTGCTACCTGACTGCCTTCAGAAACCAGTCAGCTTTGTGCCAGGATGGGAGAAAGTTACCATTTACACTGTATGTTCAAACATATTTATATATTTTATATTGTTATGCCAAAAGTAGTTCAGTCAGCTTTTAGGAGCCTGTTTGGGAATTTTTCCACTATTGTTGGCCGCATCTGCACTTCCTGTTTTTATGGATGATTCGTTTCAGGAAGTGCTAAGGCCACAAAAAATATACCAGTTCATCAAAATAAGCCAAACCTGACCAAACCTATGTTTTTCATGTAAAACCAAAGCACAATCTCATGCCTTTGCAGAAAAAGCTTGAGCTTTGTGAAATTTGAAGAGTTATTTTCAGCCTTTTTCAGCACCTCACCATTTCCTTTGTTTCTCAGCTAAAAAGTTTGATGCTGGACTTGCTGAGTTTAAAAGAGCAGATTAAAAGGGAGGAAGATAAGATTGTTACACACAGTGAAAAAGAAACTCACTGCTCTGCACCAGCTTTTTCCATCAGTCAAAAAATATAACTACAAATAGGTCATTTACAGCAAATTAATTTGCACAAGGACTTTGCAAAGTGAAATATAGTTGTTATCTCTATAGCTGCAGTGTACTTAACTTCACATAAAATAAACTACTCCTATATTAGTAGCTTGATGCAACTTCCATGAGAATGTCAAAGCTGTGCTTTGTTAACGTAGTTGGGGTTTATTCCTGAAGTAGATTTAGAAAGAGTCAAAGATTTCTTTCCTTGTCTGATCACGTCTGTAATGTTGCAATGTCCTCAGTGTGCTCACATCTCAGTAAACTGTTCTGCCAGGTTTTTTTCAAGGCAGCTAACAAAAATCATCATTATTTTGGCTACTTACTAACTAACATTCAACTGTTGCCCTATCTACATGCTCACCAGCATCTTTCTTATAAAACTTCTGTAAGAATCACAGAATTGCTGAAAAAATTATTTTTACAGTGCAGTAGAACTGCTAAGCTTTTGCCTCGTTTTTGATTAATTTCATGCCTGACTCAGTCAGAGATTAGGCCCTGACACAGGTTATAATTAAATATTGAAATCATGAAGTGCAAGAATGTTTAATTTTTAAAATATGAGTTTTAATTTACCTCATACAGAGAATAGCTCTGGTCACCTGCAGAGATGCATTACACACTACATTGCCTAATGTAGGATGCCTGAATAAGGCTGAGCATACAGTTAAAGTAAACTAATGCAATTTACTGAACAGCAGTCAAATATTTATCCAGTTGATGAAGCAGACTTTATGTGAAACTCAGACAATAATTAAAGAGAAGCCTTGCTTAAAACATGCTTATTCCAGTTTTCACAAATATGTTATACCAAAGCAGCATCTTCCTTTTCTCAAATATTGATGTTCTCCTAACACATTATACAGTGAGCTTGTCCTTGGCATTCTCTTGACTATTTAATGAATACATTTCCTGGCATTTGCCTTATCTTTGTTATGTTGTTCTTTGGAGAGCTAAAACTATTAGTTAGCCCTTGACAGAAAAACATCAGAGCAAGCTAGTAAAAGGTCTTACAGTATCGGAGTTATTAACATGGTATTTGATTAAACCACAGAAAGATGGGGAATAGATACTACAGAATAGGTCCCCTGTACTTAGACTTTCACAGCCTTGGATGTTTTTTCGTAGAACTTTCACATTTGTTTTTGTCATTTTATCTAAGCAATAGACTGAATAGTCACGAGCTGAATACTAATCTTGCGATTATTTTGTGGTGCTGTATCTCTGTAATTCCAAATAGAATTGAATATGTCAGATATTTTCAGTTCTTCAGAACAAATATTTTTGCTTCAAGTTTCAGTTTTCACAGTAAAAAAAAAAAATTTAAAACGTTTTATACCAACAACCTGAAATATGCGTTGAGGAGATACATGTTTTACACGATATAGAACAAAGGGTAAAGAGTTAACATACAGACATTTATAAAACTGTAAATGGCCTCAATTTTTAATTTATGATATTGAAGTTTGTGTACTACAAAATTTACAAGCATTATTAAATCTTCACATTTCAAAGCACTGTTAGAATCAGGAAGCCTGAGTAGTTGTTCATCAGAAACACCTAATACTGACCACAGCAGCAGAGGAGACAGAGGTTTGACCTGATCTATATTCCCAAAACAGATGGAAGCATATTTCCATAACAATCTACTGACCAGTAGGTAGTGAAGAATATATACTCATTGGCTATTAACAGTCATTAGGAAATCCCCAAATTTTTCAGTAATACAAAGCTGATGAAACGTTGATGACCATCATCTTCAAAATACACCCTATTTCAAAATACACCCTAGAAATGACAGTTCTCTTATTCCAAACACTACTATTTTTTGCAACGCAGCTGGATAATTCAACATAAAGTGACTGTGTGAGGTTTTTCCTACACTGAAGTAGCATTTTTGTTTTGACAGCTTTTTTTACTTTGATAGTGTCACACGTACAAACAGCCCCTGCATTAGGAAGGCTAATGTTGCATTTTTAAGAAATCAGGATTGTCTTATCTAGATCAGAAGAGCAATAAAGACAAATGCCAACAACACCAAGTTAGCACATCAGAAAAGCTCTTGAGCAAGAGCCTAACTGGCATAAACTACTATAACTACTTCAGCGGAGCTGTGCCAGCATACATCAGCTGGGGCTCTGGACTGATATTTAGAAGCTGCATCCAGCCACACTTCATTTTCAGCTGCAGCCTCCAACCCAAACCAGCTGCATCTGCAAGCAGCTAGGAGGCTGCCTTGCAAACTCTGTATCTGGACTATTTCTGTTCTTGAATGTGCAGTATCACTTCAGTCCTTGCCGTGCTTAAAGCCAATATACCACAAACAGTTCCAGATTTAAGTACAATGCTGCTGTTCTTACGTGCCCTAGGGGTCAGAAAAATTTAGAAGATTTCTGCATGTGCAAGGTCTGTAAAGTCAGAAAATTAATGCTTATTAACAATAGGACATTACAGCAAGTAATTTGAGCTGCAGAGCATTTGGCTTTGTATTCTGCCATTCTGTTTATAGTATTCATGTCATTGCCTAAAACATGTAGAAAAATGAAAAATCACAAAGTTTAACTGAGACACTACTCACCAGTAAACTCATCTGGGGTTTATCAGCCAGTATTTTTTGTAGGATATGGCAACAATCCCACCTAACTTGTTTCCTCTCACCTAAATGGGGGAGGTTGCTGTCAGCCCATCTTTCTACCTGCCTTTTCACTGATGACTGAGGAACTGAGAAAAGGCAGCTGGTTTAATTTTAAATCAGACATAAACAAACTCAGTCCTATTCACCAACTGTATTACTGTTCACATGGTTCCATAAAGAATTTCCTTGCTAACACATAGAACGCATAGGAAGAACTGAAGCACCAGAAGCTCAAGCAAGACCACAAGTGTTGTCATACTTTATCAGATTCTGTGGTGATATTTACAATCTGCTGTTGTGGTTGATTTGTACAGGATCTTCAGATTCGTCATACCATGACTAAAGGTTGGATCCAACCCTCAGATTTCTAGGATTTAAAGACTAACATAACGTTGCAAATGTTTGTCTTCATTACACTAATGTTTTTGTTGGTGTTTTTTTTTTTTTTTTTTTTTGAAAGCAAGTGTTCAATTAAGCAATAAAAGCATTGATTAAACTATGAAATATGGCAGCAAATTTAAAACTATTTTGGCTACAGCATTTTATAAGTACCCATGTCTGAGCACTTTTAAATGCTTTTCAGTGTGGTTGGGTTTGTGTTCTTCTCTCCAAAAGGTTTCAAAGCTAGTAAAAATATTTGAGTAACTATTGTGCACCACCAAACAGACAAAAACCTGACCTTTTAGCTGTAAGTAAAACAAGATCAGATTATAGGACATCTGCCATTTTTTGAGGATCACTTTGGTTTGTCCACAAACATTGAGGAATGTCTATAAACTCTGGGTCCTATTCAGAGCCAGCTCTGTGGTGATTCACATTAAATGACATTACACTGGTTCTTTTCTGTTCAGCTATTTCCCTTTAAAGATCCTAGTTTAATGTAAGGAAACTTTTTAAAGGACATAGGAGATTTATGGCCCATTTGTGTCCCAAAATCACTGAGATCAGCCCAGTTCCTACCTCTCTGTTCATAAACACTCACAGATGATCCCAGGAAATGACATAATAGCTGATTAATCCACAGAACTTCCACTCTACATTTCTTTGTACTACAACTACTGAGCATTTCCCAAGACCATACAAAAACTCACATTGCTGCTCCCAAAATTACTGACACTGCAAAAGATGTAATTTATTCCAGCAGGAAATATCCAACACATGCTTATGTGAAAAAAAACAAAGATTCTTGTCTCTAAAGCTCACATTTTTACACCTTTATACCCCCTTTGTGTATAAGTAACACTGACCCATTCTCCTTCTATTTATACTGTTTACTCCACAGGTCTGAATGAGTCTAATTTCTTTAAAAGCACCTCATGCTTTACTGGCTTTCACATCATCTTAGCTATAATCCTCGCACTTTGTTTATCAAGATCTAAGATTGCATGTCAGGGAAGCTGTAACAAGATTGATTCTGTGTTGTCAAAAAGAAAAAAAAATAATGCTTGAAGGGCTTAATACTGTGGCCCTTAATTACAAGACTAATTGTACTTAATGGATCCACTCATGGGGGCTGCGGGAGTGGGTCTGAACAGATTATGTATTGCTCCCTAGAAACCTATACTTGCTTGGCATGCACCCACTAAGAGTAAGGCTGATTCACATGCCAGAGCAGATGCCACTAATGCAGAGGGCCGTGAGTTTAGCCTGCCAGAAGGGATTCATTTTCACATTGAACCATTTGCTGCAGCAAGATACATGAGTACACACTGGCTTGTGACTGTTACAGCCCCATGCTATTTTACAGTGCATAGAATCTGTAATGGAAGAAATCATTCCACAATAAAAATTATTTAAGATGGCCTTACTTAGCCTGTATGCATCATAGGGCATCAAATTATTTTACATGGTGCATAATGACCAGCTATTGATGTTCTCCACTCAGGCTTACCAAGTGAATGGAAAACTTCACCTATGCAGAAGGAAGGGTCATCATGCCATACTGTACAGTGTCTTGCCTTGATGGCTACTACTGAAGATTAAATAACAGCTAATGGCTACTTAGACTAATTCCAATGTTCTTACAAGTATTTCTTCTCTACCTCTAGGCATGTTTATGCATATATGTGTGTGTGTACACGTACAAATCTATACATGTAAGTACTAGTGTTGGGATCACATTAGCATAGTGTAAAGGTTTGTTTAGTCTGAAATGTCACCTCAGTACTAGGATCCCTTTGATAATTGCAATGGACCGTCATCTCACTATTCCGATGAGTAATACTTTTTAATAAATAAATAAATAAATGAAGCTTTAGAAGACTCCATATTTCCTTCAAAGACTAATGGAAAATGTGTTCCTAAAAGAAGTTCCACTCATAAAGTCTAATTTGGAGGCTATGTTCTTGATGCTTTGGAAAAAAATATCCCTCCCACCCCCAAGCCATTCTTAATGCTGATAGATCAGTTAGCTAGATTGGTTTTACCATCTTTATATACATGTGTGTGTGTATAGACACAAACACTTTCTTTCATATGAAATGTAAAAATAATGCCAAATTCTTGTTTGAAGTTGTTAGACGACATTTGCTCATAGAACTATAACCTTACTTATGCAAATCAGTAGAGTTCATGGTAAGTCTGACATTTACAGAATTAATGAACTAAATAATTAAGTGACCTGGTAAGCGAATTGGTAAACCAGAACTATTAATCTTTTAATGAATTCTTTACTATCACTTAAATAATAAATTTTTGCATAATTTTAAAAGATTACAGTAAAGAAACATTAGAATAGAAAATCCATTATGTAAAGGAACGTTGCTTTTATAAATCTGTCATTATGTCTCTTTTTATTGAATTCATTTCTATTCAGGGTTTAGAAAAGTGGTAATTCCTGCACTGATGACTAACAGTCCCCAACATTTTAGTGGTAAGATTTTTTTCTTGCTAAGACAAAAAGTCTAGGATCATTTACTGCTTCAGACAAACCACTGCCTAAAGTGAGTAATTAGCATACAACTGTAATTTAAGAAATCCCCTATTTGATGGTGTGCATCACACATGTTTCAGATTTTCAAAGCACTAGTAAGTTAACTAGGCACAGTAAATGACGTTTCTGAACCAGTTCCTCTTAGAGATAAATTTTCTTTTTACTACGTGTTGCTGGCTTTCATCGTTCTACCAGCTTTGTACCACATCTCTTACTTTTTCATGTTAGAGTACCCTGAACTCAAATACTCCCTTAAACTCCAATATTCATCATATCCTATCCTGATTGGTACATAAATTTGTCTCTCCCCATCTTCCTCTCTATCAATGCCCACAATAGAATTAGACGTGTCAGAGCGGAAATTTGGGAGTACCATATGCTTCTGTAGGTACCACTTCTCCCATTCACTAAATCATTGCTGTATGGACTTGAAGTACACATTCTTTTCTACTATATCTACATGTTCAGAGGTACCAGAGAAAACATACAGTACAATACATGTACATTTTTTTTGCTAAATGATCTGATTTGGCACGACTGCCAAAGATTTCAAGGACTTGTAAGAAAAGCTTCAACATTAGCTCCCTTTTTAACATTGCAGCCACTGAAAGCAGCCAGGTAAAAACACCAGCATGTATCCAAAACAATTAAAGCAACATTTCAAGTCATTTTTTACAAAATTAATACTTACACTTAATTTTCAATTTGTCTCCTTTGAAAGATGCTACACAGTGTCATTTGTCTCAAGGTTACAAAACATTTCAAATTGGTATTGAAATGTCATAGGGTGATAAAAGTAATAATGGAAATAATTAAATTAACTTCTGACTAGGATCTTTCTTTTGAAAAATTATCTCCATGACGTACAAAAAAGCAGAAGAGCTACCCGTTGTGAAGACAAAAATAGCACTTGGTGGCTCAAGAAAGAAGGAATGGGGTTCTACACTATTTCATTGGCATGAGCCAGATATTCAAGCATCTTTCATTGCAATCCAGCAAGTGGATTGTGTCCACACAACACCCCTGTGATCTTTCTGAGCAACATGAAACCACTTGAGATACCTGTAACATAATGCAAAGACTTTAAGTTTTGATCTTACAAGTGTTTCTAATGATGTTTCTTTGTGAGTACAAAGCAATGCACCGAAGACTGGCCATGGCTGATGTTTACTGTAGCCAGGTTTAGTTTTTATAAATGGATCCACTTAAATGGCAGTATATAAAAAGGGCAAGGCTGCATGAATATGCTACTGTTACAGGTGTGTTTGAGGAACAAAATCCTAAAAATGAAACCCCACAGCCAACAGAGACTTACTATTTGAAGTGAGTTCAACTTACATACAGGAAACTGGTGAAACTTCATCAACATAAAATCTAATTCTGCTGACCTATGCTGCACCCACACAGTGGGGCTTCTGCAGTTCATTATGCAGGCACAGCAACTGCAGCAGGCAGTAACACCCACAAAAAAAATTCTGGAATCACAGAGTGCTATTCTGTCCCACAGAACACTATCATTAGGTAAAAAAGCTGTATGAAAGCAAGAAGCAAAACACAGGCAGCATGCTATTCTGCAAGTTCAGTCACTAATTGGAGCTGGTCAAAAATTTTCTACCAGAGAAGACAAAAACATTTAAAAAGCACATAAACTTAAGTTTTCAATATATTTCATTGTGAAGAGTGATGGGAAGTGTGCAGACAGAATCGGTGGGGCAAGGTAGAGTAAATTCAGTTCACATGAGTATTTGGTATACAGGTGTGCACATTTGTGTTTCATTAACTCCTCTGAACTAAAACCCATGCAGAAACTTACCTTGTGTTAAACATCAGACAATCTATTCAACTTTTCAAGTCAAATATCATATCTAGAACAAAATATCTCTCATACAGAAAGGGTTTTCTAGTCTGCAGATGATGATGTGATACAAAGATCCCCAAGGACTAGAGGAATCAAGGGCTAGAGGAAATTGGAAACCAAATGGAAGGAACTAAGGAGTTGTGTGAACAGTGGAACTAAGACAGATTCATTTCAAAATAAATTGTGTTGGTTTACATTTTTTACTTAATTATATTAAGTCTGCAGTGTAAGCCAAGCCTGGATATCAAATAATCCATAGGGGAGAAAATAGCAAAAAGACCTAATAATAGCAAAAATGTAAGTCAAGATATGATCTCCAATAGAAAATAAAAAATACACAGGACAGAGAAGCCTAACTGAAGATTGGATTGTTTGATTTGTAACACAGTGCAAACTTCAGTTCTATAGAAGTCCTTAATTTTTAGAAGTTCTCTCTCTCTCTTTCCTGCAACTTAAATGTTGATTCTTTATGTCTAATAGTAATTAAGTTTAACACTGCAACTGTTCCTGCAGTAATTACCAGGATCTGTCTTAAGTATTTTGATGAAGTTGGTAGGCATTTACAGATATGCACTGAAATAGTTGAGTAGGTTTTAAAGTTCCTAGATCTCCCATACCATATCATGAACATGTACAACATGAACAGACTCTTTAGAAAACAAGATAAAAATGAGAACAAAAGAAGGTAGCGTAAGCTAGAACAGTGGAAATCAAGACTTGGCAGAGATATTATCCTTGGAGATTTAAAAATGCATGAGTACATATCAAAAGTCCAATTAAAAAAAAAAACGGAATTAAATTTTGACCCTGAAACCAAGGGAGGAAGTCACAAAAAATTTGTTTACATCCCATTTAAGCTATGATTGAAATTACTTCTCCAGGTACAAAGAAACTAGGGGAGGGGGTAGTGGAAATGCTGAGTAATTTATTTGAAAAATGTTCTAGATATCATCTAACAGTTTTTATGTTATCCAGCTAATGCTGGTAATTGCACTTTATCTCTCTAGCAGCCTCTGCAGGAGGTTCCCAGTCATAGCAATCACAACAGCCTTCAGTTTATTTAGAAGATAGAGTACCAGGTCATAAAGGGTAAGTATGGAATGGAAAATAAAGCATATATGAGTAAAAAGAAATAGCAGAGAGACCAAAGCAAGCATAATTTGTTAGAAAGACACTGAAATAATCTTTTTGAGCTCATTATTTTAAGGTCACAGATAAAGTGACTCCAAAATAGTATCAGTTTAATGTGCACTGGCAGAACCCAATCGTCAGCTCTTCGGATTGGCCACAGACAGTGTACGGGAGGGTTCCCTGGGCTGCCGGTGCCTTCAAACAGAAGTCCTTCAGACCGGCGGCATGGGAATACTCCCTTTGAACAGCTGAGTGATATGCAAAAGATATAAAAACAGATATAAATGCTAATAATTAAAAACTAAATGAATAACACCCAATGCAGAATTTTTAAGAAGGCTGAGAAGGCTTTGGCATTCAGAGGGAGTGCCAGCCAGCTGTAATAATCATCTTTAAACACTCTGAGAAAGAAGGAAGACATTACTAGCATTAGGGAAACAAAGCAAGTACCCCCATGGATAAAGGTGTGTTTCTACAGTAAAAGCTTCTGTAGTAAAGCTTCTGTAGTAAACTGAAATGGTTATACAGTTGAATCTCTCTGCTCTGAATGAGTAAAGCAACATTACATTTATTGGTCTGAAGAGACCCTGCTAGAAATATATGGCCTTTTATCCGAGCCTACCCAGAGCAAGAAACTTTGAAATAGTGTAGTTGTGTTTGTTACTTTGTGGGCAACAGAGTATTAAGAAATAAATGTTTTTAGCACTGTACTATTATAAAATGGAAAACATTCAATCTCCTCTGAAACCACCTAGGTAAAGTTTTGCTTTCATTTGATGGTGCATGCTCCTCAGATGGAAACCTTTGCTTAAATTAATTTGAAATAACAAAACCCAAATTAAACAGCTGAAATAATTTATTTTGAAACCTGTGAACTAAGCACACTTTGTATGATCTCTGAGATAAGTTTGATTTATGAGTTTGCTGTGTAATTCTGTCAGGGATATCTACCCTGCAGCTTTTTGGCTGATGTTCCTCGTCCCACTTGCTCTTCCAGCATGTGTGAATACCAACAGCTTCTGCAGGCTGTGCGGTCTGTTCCCAGCCACGACACAGCTCTGCCCACTGCTGCAAACAGCCCAGGTAAATGTCCGCTCCCTCGAACATAACTCCCCCAAAATATTTTCAGACTACATGTTACCCCTGCCACACACTTTTTGATTCTTTTTTCATATATGATGGTACATACGTTATACCTCTTCCCTTGATGAAAACCCAAAGTACTGGGTGAAATGTGAAGGTCGATAATAAACGTAAAGACTGGCTGGTATTTGAAAGCTCACCTTCTTTCTTCTTCAAATGCAAAGAGGTCCAATAAAACAATAACAAAATAAAGAATAAATAAAGGCGACTGGTGGATGACTGACATTGTCCAGGCTACCAATTATAACAGAAGCAGAATCCAATATCAAAATACACTGTCATGGAGACTGGAAAGAAAGCTAACCTATACTCTGGGAAATTTAATTGTACATAGATTTTAAGCTGTTCTTTCTCTAAAAAGGGAGACAGGCATGGCCATCAGAAAAACCCAAACCCCAGTTTGCTCAGTTTGTTGAATTTTAGTGAGACTTAAAATACAAATCAAGATCCAAACCCACAGCTGTAATATAGGCCTGCTGGTCTGATAGAGGGATAACATGTACAGCATCCAGGGAATAAAACCTGCCTTTATAGAAACATTAGTGAAATAAAAAAAAATCACAGACCAAAAAGACATTTAACTCCAAAACTTGCAAAGAACCGTGGGTGTGTTTTGGTGTTGATTTTATCCTTGCCAATAAAACAATCATGTCACATAAGCGGCAGAAAGAAGCACAACTATGTCATGTTTTCTTAAATTATCTAGGGATTGCTTGACCAGGAAATTGCTAAGAAAATCACACCATAGCTGATCGATAGCTGCAGCACAAATGTCACAGCATTAATAACTTCTCACTGAAAGCTGAGAACTTTGCACTGTGGCTGAAATGTAAGATGGTTGTAGAAACCCCCTAGTCTGCAGACTCCTTCCTCCAGCCAGAGGATGGCAGGTTTGGGTGCTCAGCTAGTGAAGCGGAGAGGATGGGGACAGGAGATAGAAAGTCACTTCTCAGTCCCTCTTCCAAAGCTTAATTCCCAAGATATATTTTGCTTTCTGACCTTAATACCACTGGGAAGAGAGCCCTGGTCTCTAGCCCAAGCTACTGTGATGAGGACAGAGTGCCAGTGTCTGTGACAGAGGTAAATTTTTCTGCTTTGTGGTATTTCCTGAGCAGTAGTGCTGCAGCCCCTTGCTGCTGATGTACAGTCCTCCCTCATGCAGTTCAATGAAAAAAAAAAATAGTGGGAATGTTCTCATTTTGGGGGCCTACTGAGATGAGATGTTTTAGTAAGAGATGGCCAGGAACAAGGAAAGTCTGAGGAGCAGCAGTGCTGGGAAGCAGCTGTGGTGCAGTGGTTGCCATACCACAGAGCAAATACACACCAGGAAGAAAACTGAACTGTTGTATCTTGCCATTGATCTCAGAAATGTGAACCTCTATCTTTCCTTTGAAAAAAAGTAATTTAATTTTTAGGAAGTCAAAACAAGAAAAATGAAGGAAAAAACCCAACCAACCTCCAGCAATCTTTACTCTTAAATTGATAAAATGCATGAGAACTCACTGCCATGAAAAATACAACTTGCCAGATCAGCAGACCCCAGACAGCACTCTACCAACTGGATAGTGTGAGATTTTCTTTTCTTTTCCAGCAGTAGAGGATACAGATGGATATTTCTATATTGTCTAAAATATAAGAGGGCCAGAGCTCTCCTCATTGCCAGAGCTCTCCTCATTTGCACTGTGCCTTCCAGCCCCACTGAGACTTGCAAGGTCAGCCAGCCTGGGACACCCAGCAAGGTCCCTGCAAGCAACGTGCAGCTGACCACTGGGGAAGGGCAATGAGGCATGCAGGAGCCCTCCAAAGCTGAAGGGGTTGAAGGGCAGCCCATCTGCAGGTGGTAATCCTTTGCGGTCAAGAAAACAAAGGAGAGGAGCAGCACATCTGAGGACGTGGCAGCCCTCACCTAGTGTGGCAGCGCTAGGTTTTTCCTATTTAATCGTTTCTGAAACCTCATGCAGATCCGAGCATAAACTAGTTTTCCACAAAATTAATAAAACACCTTCCCAAGGTATCTGAAAAATGCTTTCAAAACATTTTTGTGCTGTGGGCATGATCTCCTCTTGTGAGCAGATCAGGTTGCTCAGGACAAGCACTGCGTCCTCAGTTGTGCCTTCCCTTGCTCCTTGCAAGTGTGTGCCTTACGCAGGCACCATCATGTCCCAACAACACTGTACTTTCAAGGCAGGACATTCATATTTCAGGTTGGCCAGACAGCAGCTTTCCATTTTGTAGCTGCAGCCCTTACACCCAATCAGGATTTTTGGGTAGAGAACCAGGAAGTAAACAAATTATTTTGTGTCCCTTGGGATTTTCCAGAATTTTGGGTTGCTTAGAGACAACTTCAGCCCTCACTGCAATTTACAACACCATTTGATAGACTTCTCCAAGGCATTTGACTCTGAAGGCTGAGCTAGGACTGCGGTTGGACCACATGGGAAGGCAAAGGTATGTATGCTAGGCTGCAGCTGTGGACCTGGGCACCTAGCAGGGCCTCTTTCATCTGTCCAGAAGCTATTGATAACACAAGATCACAGAGCCAGGAAAAAAGCATTGGCATTAACTGGAAATGCACAAGACATAATTCCACTAGTCAAGGAGCAGGAAGGTGATCTGGATTGCACACTCAATATGCAAGACTTCACAGGTCCACTAAGGAGCTATTTCACCAGCCAGAGGAGAGTGGCGTAGTAATATACCTCCCATTGCCTGGCCATACTGCACAATCCAAAAATACTCCCTTGCCTACTTAGGACAGGTTTATAGTTCCTGTACACTACCAGAGCAGTGCAAAGGGACCCTGGTGGAGTCCTTGCCTTATTTAAGTTTGCTGTGGCCGTAAGATGATATCCCTTGCAACAACTCAGCCTTCTCCTTGCTCCTTCAGGAAAGCCAGATCCATAGTTCTATCATTTCAATTGTATAAAGCCATTATTATCACAGGCGCTTTATTTTATTCTGGGATTCGGAAAAATCCATTTTAGTCAGCATTGTGAATATTTAACATACTTTCACAAATGAAAATCCATAGTCATTTTCATGTTATGAAACCTAGATCTGACTGCAGAAAGCTTGCCCAGTATATGTAATGGTTATAGGAAATTTCATCTATCTTATATGGTATTTTCTTGTTTATTTCCTAAATCTCCAGATAATTTTCTGAACTGCCTTGGAGGTCTGAAAGAGGTCTCTAAAGAATTTCCAATGGTCTAGAAGGCCCAAGGCAGAATTTCCAATGCCAGAAGGTGAATGAAGGTCTGTATTAGCCTGTAAGCTTGCCTGTGATGACTAATGGCAGTATTGTGAGATGAAAAAACAGTGTACAAGACAAGGCTCAGATGAAACAGATTCTGACTTATCTGGCAGGTGTAAAGAATTTAAAACACAAAGCATAGCTATCCTGCTAGAATGAGTAAAGAACATCCTTCTGTGAATGAGGAGACCTATGTTTTATCAGTTTACCATTTTGGACTACAAGGAAAGAGACTGGGGTGTTCAGTGGAGTACAAGGATAATAAATTAATACTTGCTCATAGTAGCAAGAAATAGCAATGGTTCTGGAGAACACAAGAGATGTGGCACATCAGTGATTATTTCTATTCACAGTGGCCTCCTGGCCAAGGCTGAAGTCCTACTCACCCAAATGGCAGCTCCTCTGATGGTTTCCTTTAAACAAATGCATTGTGAGACAGACAGAAGTATATTCACGCTCCTGGGATATACAGGCTGGCA
Source organism: Morus bassanus (assembly GCA_031468815.1). Classification (NCBI taxonomy): domain Eukaryota; kingdom Metazoa; phylum Chordata; class Aves; order Suliformes; family Sulidae; genus Morus; species Morus bassanus. Next base: position 56,112,546 of record CM062571.1, on the reverse strand, counting down.
TGAGAGATCTGGGATGAGGATCAGGCTATAAATGTAAGACCATCCTGTTTACTTTGTCCTGTTGTAGTATTTTTCTTCATTATCTTTCCCAAAACCTCCAGAACCTATAAATTCTGGCATTCCTTCAGTGTAAAGAGCAGGTGATATTTTTAGGCCTTTTGTCCCCCATGCCACTACTTTCCAGCTCCTTTAGTCTCTCCCAAGTAAGAACAGCCATGTGCCTCCCTTCTAAACCTCCTTTTTCCCCTTGAGTCTACCTGCCGGATGCCAAACTGCCTCTCCGCACCTAACTCTTCTGGACAGCCCAGAAATGGGTATTACTGTCTTTGAAGTTTTCTGTGCTGCCATCACACTACCAGTCCAGCCCAGCCCTCACAGAAATGGGGTATACTGATCATTGGGCACTCTCTGCAAGTCATCAGTGAAGTCATTTCTCAGGGATGTACAGCAAAGTCCTCCCACTGATGCTTTACTTACAAGCTGATTTTGATCACTAAAAATGCTAAGCACATAAGGGGTTTTAACTGAAATAATGTACAGAGCAAAGTTAGTATATTCTGTAGATAACCCTCACCTCCTGGAAACCTCTAAGACAATGGCAAATAAAGGAATACCCACTCCTAAACTTAAACTAAATAGGAAATTCTCTACACTTAAAGTGTCATCTGTGGTTTGATGCATATGCATTTTACTGAGCTGTAACACATAAATATTTTTATAGAATCATTACCTGAAGAATGTATTCCTCCCTTTCTGATTCAAAACTCCCTTAGAAAAAATACAACTTTTGCCTGTTAAAGAAAAAAAAAAAAGGGATTTAGGATTAGTGAACAGTTTACAAAACTCCTCTAATGTAGTTAAGATATTATTTGTGTTTCCAAAGTGAAGCAGTACATGAAGTAGCATATGCCAGTTATTTTTTAATTTTTAAATCCAATTAATTGTTCTAGTTACAGTACCACTAATTTTTATCTAGCTGATTAACTAGAGAATAATCCAAATACATTTCAAATTATAAATCTTTCATGATTTGGGAGATTTTATACAAATGTACATTTGACAGTGCTAATTTAAAGCAAATATCAAGCTTGATTAAACATTCCCAAGATAAGAAGGATAAACGATTGAATTATTTTATAGATTTAACTACCATTGATATGATGTTATAAACAGAAATATTTTGATGTTCATCATTAATTTTTAAAAATAATTCTTTGGGAAACAGCCAAGAAGGACTCGAGAAGTAGGTCAGAATGTATGCACAAAACATTTGTATTCTTTACTATATAAACATTAATTTATTTATTGAAATAATACACTGTTAATTATTTATTAAAGAAATTATAATTTTGCTGAGCTTCCCTCTGAAAGAAAAAAAATCATTAAAATGTGGCTAATGCAATAGCCAAGGCTATGATTGTTTCACATCTCTGCCTCCCAACTGTTTGCCAAGTATTTATTCGCAAATCACTATCCGTTGAAACATAATCTGCATCAGAGCATCTCCAGCAAGTAAGTGAATTATGAAGTGTTTTAGCAAGCTTTAAGTACTTTAAAAATATTCAGGATTCCCCATCACATTTCCTGTCCCCGTATGTGGGAGATTATAGCAGGAGAAAAACTCTTTAGGGATCTGTTTTCTGGAATTGTTGCTAAGGAAAGTAAATTTCACAATACCACTGGCTATTTCCCCAAATCCAGGCTTTTAAAAATGCAGATATACAAAACACTATTAAGTAATACGGGAAAGGGAGGGAAAAGACTCTTTGTGAGAAGTGACATTACACACATAGAAGCTTTTTTCTGTTTTCTTTTTATTTCTTTTTTCTTTTTCTTAAAAAAATAAAAAAGGAACATGACTGATTCACCAAAAGTGTTTAGAACTCTTCTAAGCACAATCAATCCTCCAACCATAAATTAGATAGACTTCATGCAAACACTCAAGTAAACAGAGAAAGTGGAGGCATGAAAACACCCATTACCAATAAAAAATTGTGCACGTTCCCAGCTGGAGAGTGAGTGGAACCATAGTCAACAACACAGAAATATGCATCAGCACGTTATCCTCCAAGGCAGGGCTGTAAATGAGACAATGTCCAGGGATGGCTTGCCTATACTAATCTCAATTGGCCTCTCTAGTTAATACATTTAAACAAAAACATGGATTTTCTGCAATCTATTACTATGCTTGATTAATTCAGGCACCAGGGTAGATAACCATTTTTCTCCTAGTTTCCATATGATGCACTTAAAATGAACATATTTTTCTAATGATGTAATTTCATTTTGTTTCATTAATTCTACTGAAAAACAAGCAATATTTTGTCCAGCTAGTGCATTAATAAATATAACATGAAATTGGTTAATGCAACACACATTTCTCTCAATATCAGTTAGTTCTGTGTTACAGTGCAAAACAAAATTAAAGTATGATGATTTTAGTTTACTTTTGCTTTTTCCAATAGTATGAACTGATTCAGGGGGGAAGGGAGAGCAAGTTGTTTTTGTGTCAGAGTTACTGATATTTATTCTTTCTTATTTTGGGGAGCCTGGTTACCTGGATTTTACTGAACTTCATTGAACCATAGTTCTGGTTTACCAAGTGGCATTAAATCAAATTCTTTACTGAATTCCAGATAGATTAAGCTTACTGCATTTCCCTTGTCTAGGAAATCAGTTATCTTATCAAAGAAACAGATCAAGTTAGTCTGGCAAGGTATCCCTTTGGACAGTCCATGTTGCATTTTATGCGTTATCTCTTGTTCCTTAGTTTTTCTTTCAAGACTTTCCCTATAGCCTTGTGTAATGCTGCAATCGGACCACTGGGCCTCTGGTGTTTAAGCTACCCTACATCCCATCATCTAAAATATAAGAGCTCTATTTGCTGATCCCTGTCAGGAACTTCCTCACTCCTCTTGACAGATGTACTCAGATCACTGCCACTGTACCTGCACTGTCATGCACTTGCTTATTTGGGCATTTTGGGGATAGAGATGCTTAGGCATATGTGACATATCTGCATTGGGCTTTTAGCCTTACTTTCAGCCTGGATATTCTAATTTCCAGCCTGTTCTCACCTCCCATAGTCAGCACTTCTGTCTTTACAGAAAACAAGACTTTTGATTTAAATTTAATGCCACCCCTGAACTGTTTTATTCTTGACCCCCGATTAATTACACTGTGGTTAAGCTTCTCCTTCTCCATTGTCTTTATATTTATACATACGTGGCTGGGGGGAGGGGGAGGGGGAATAATTTTATGCTGTTTTTTTTTTTTAATTTACAAGGTCTAATTCAGCTTAACTTCCAGCATATATCTCTATTTCTCTATTTCCTGGCCTCTCAGACATAGAATACTCCCTATCCCTTCAGGCTATCTGCTTATTTGTCCTGCCCTTTCAGAAGTGGTTATTTATCCAGTCAGCTCTGGAGCCTTTCCCTACAAGATTTTCCCCTTGATTAAGATGCAAGTTCCAGACAGTTTTCACACCTTTGATTTAAAGAAATTTCACGCCTTCTCCACATTAAAATCCCTAAGCTCTTTAATCCAGTTGACCTCATTAACTAGTTTCCTTAATTTTTCAAAGTTTATCCTTTTGAAATTGAGATCCTTACAAGCTTGGATGCAGCTGTGCTGGTGGGGGTGGTGGCTGCATCATGGTGCAGCTGCTGCACCAGCATGTGAGTTGGTGCCCATGCCACACTGAATGGTGCCAATGGGAAAGGATGCAGCCCTCTCCACCCCCCAAGCTACTTCTCTTCCAGTTAATTAAACTGAATAAATCAGTGATCATTTGATATTAGGTTATTTTCTACCAGCTCTTTCTTTATGTCTCCATTGCAAAAACCCAAGATACAACTGAATAATTTGTTGCCTTGATGGAGGAGGACCCTACCAGTATTACTGATACTTCTAGCCTTCTGTGTTACCTTGTTCAGGACTGTAACTCTTTTTATGTGATTGTTCTGCAAAGCCAGGTTTTACCCTATGCTTTAAAGGAAAGTTCAAGCAATTCTGTAGTTGACGATCCCTGTACAATCAGGAAAATTTCTTCCTTGCCTGTGACAAAAGTTAGTTGTCTTATGACCCAAGACATTGAGGGTTTCTATTAGAAGCCTGTTCAAAGTGGAAGCTGTCACAAAAATAATGTAGTACTGGGAACTAAAAGGTGAATATTACTGCTGATTTGTCATTCTGCCTACTAATACTGAGAAAGTACATTATCTCCTTAAGAACTGGTTGCTAACAAGATTCTTAAATCTAGAGATACACAAATAGGAACTCACATCATAAAACTAGAAGACGGAGAAGGCTTGTTATTGCACCTAGGTCTTCCTAAGAATAGAGAATGATTCATTCTTGCACATTTTGACACATTCTCTACTTTCTAAACCTACATGTTGCAAGCAAAGGTACCTTTGTTATTTCTCTTGGGAGGCTACTGCACACCTTAAAAGGTCTCAGCAAGTACAAGATTTTCACCGGCCTTTAGCAATATTTTTCCTTTCTTAACTTAGTTTCACCCTTCCAACCAGCAGCAAGAAAACACAACTTAAGCACTCATGGCTACGTAATAACAATAATAACAGAAAGACATCACTTTTCAGTCTTCCCTTCCCCACTGCTAGCTTTTAAATGACTCAGCCACTATGTGTGTGTGTTTGCTGGATCAGACTTGGGAAGCCAGAGTGTACACCACCCATTAACTGTCAGGCTCCTCTATGTTAGATACCAACCCCAGGGGAATAAATAAAACACAGCAGAGTGAACCTAACAGCAAAATGAAATGCGCTTGTGCGCTTGCCTGTGATAATGGGCATCCAGTTCAGTGGGTATAGGCCTGTGTTGCAAAGAACAGGGTAGTGGCATGTTGTCTTTTATGTGGGGCAAGCAAACAAGAACATTTATATGTTGGTGCTGCTCTGATTCTATGAAGTATAGTGAAAGATAAAAGTACACAAGGCAGAGCATGTGTCTCCTAGGCACAGTCATGCTGTGGAGAGAAGTAATTTATCCCTGCTGGGTACATCCATCATAATCCAGAGCCCAGAAATATCTGTTATTAGAGTGCATTCATTCCAGAGCTTATACTATGTATATTTGCTATTTAAGTTGATTTGCTGCAATGCTGGTGTCAATTAGCTTCTGAGATCCCTTCCTATGATTTTACTGGTAATGAGCATGTTCACCTGTATAAAATTAACAAACCAGTACTACAAATACAGGCAAGTGTGGAAGTTGCCCCTGTGCTTCATCATTGCTTAAAGTCTGAGCCAAAAGGAAACAAGTTAGAAGAAAAATGGCTCCAAACTGGGGTTAATGCCTTTCTCACTTCTAATGCCTGAAAATCCAGAAGCTTACGTCATGAAGATTAAGATGAGATGTATCGAGAATTTAGCTAAAGTTACCTATTAATGATTTACCAGAAATCATTAGCAGTCTTTGGCAACTGAGTGTTTTCACTTGAGCACTCTATGGAAACAAACATGTTTTCTTACTTCTTAGTTAAGTTACCTTTGCAGACAGGCAAATTAATTTTCTCTTTTATTTTTTTTTAAGTACATCTTGTTAAAAGTTTTTTTTAACATCGTCTCAAATAAGTTCAGGTCTCAACTTATGCTGGGAAAGAAAATAAAAAGACTGAAGACTGAAAAGGAACATTTATGGTTTTAGATTCCCTTATTTCAGGAAACCAGCATGGCATTAATTTTAAAAAAACTCAGGAAATTGTTAGGGTTTTGAAGCAGAAGGAGAAAAAGTAACCCCTGCCGTACATTAAAAAATAGACACAAATGAAAACTCCTACTTGTCCTTTTGCACAATGAAACACAGAAGTGAAAGGAAGCATTAAGTGCAAGTAGCAATGGAAAGAGACCAATTCACTTCAGAAATTCTGAAATCATAGGTGTCAATCAGGGCCAAAAGCTCCTCTCTGCGTCTAGCAGCGAAGAGGAAGGTGGCAGTGGCTTCAGACAGGGAAGTGCTGAGGAGGGAAATGCTGATTCTTGAAAGTGGCCATTCCTTGCAGCTCTGCATTTGCAGAGCTCAGGAGATGAGTGATCTGCAGAAAGGGGCCACTGTTAGCATAGGGAGTTACCAGTTGGGGATTTTTTCTCCATAACACTCTTTCCTCTCGCCTGCTCAATGGAGGTGCTCAGAATATGTCAAAGGCAAATTAATCAACATCATAATTACCCTTATTTCTTGGTTCCTGAGACTGAAAGTACAGACAACTGTTTCAGATCTATTCTGGCCAGATGTCCAGTGATTCAAATGTCCAAATGACAGAAGTCTCCTAACAAAATGGTAATGTCCTGAAACATGCTAGTGTTTTCTTTAATGTACTGTATTTCTTTAATGCTGACTCTGAGTACAGGAAATATATGTAAAGCTAAGCTTTTGATAGAATGATTAATATTTTCAGGTTGACAGTGTAGAGGTAAGCATAACCAATAGTTAAATAAATGACTGAAACTCCCATATATGTGCAATATTCTCCCACAGCTTTTAACTAATCATTAAATAAAACAGAGCTAGCACATTGCTGTGAGCAAAATAATCTTTCTAACATGACTCTTAAACAACTCAGTAAATCACTCTTCAGTAATTTCTTTATCTAACTGGCTCAGTATCCTTGATAGATTCCCGATAGCCCTAAGAAATATTTGATCAGTGGGTTGCCTACGTGTATAATCTTTACTTATTTGCTACACTAGTTTATCTCATTTTTTCCTAACTGAAACCCCATTTTATTATTTCATTGTGAAACATTTTCTCTCTGCAACGGGTGAATTTATTAGACAGCTCAGACTCCTTCAGCCCTCTGAAGGACTGAGTGTTCTGTGGTGATTATGTGACAAACTACACAAGAGAAATACCTTTGCCTGGTACTGCAGAGGGACTAAGTAGCTATGCAGTACAGGAGCAGTCATGAAGCCCTGTTTTTAAAATAAAAATATTGTTTACACTCCCCTTTACACAGTGAGGAGGAGGAGGAGCTGGAGCGAGGGATATGTGGGTTACAGGCTTGCACACTTTGCAAGTCAGCATGGCTGAAGCCTTTTTGGAGACAGCCGGTTTTTAAAAGAATTGCCTAGATGCTAACAAAAGTCCCTTGTGGCTAAAATTCACAAATGTATCTAAGCAGGTTAACTCTTTGAGTGATGTAAGATTTCCAACCACTACAGATCAAACAAAAGGACAAGCCTGTGGCTTTGTGCACACAGAGTGCATTGGACTTTGCCCCTGCAACTTTCTAATGACAACACTCTAAGTCAATACCTTAGAGCAGCTACCCCAAGGCACATCTCCTACGTGGCAGGAGAAAGGTTAATGTTGCATATAGTAGTTTCTGCCTTCTGCCAGTACTTAGCAATTTACTCTCGCTAAAATTATACAAAATCGACATCCAATTAATGGCCTGAGTTTCAGATTGCCTCTGGTATTGCGCTTGTTTTAGAATTAAATGTAACTACACCATTAAATCTAATATATGGTTGATCTGTGGTTCAGAGGGAAATCATTTGCTGGAAGATTGGTTAAGTGTGAGACTACTCTTGGAAAAAAAAAAGTTGCAGCATTTAGTTTATTCTTAAAAATACAATATCTTCTCAAAATTATTTAGAATTGTAAGTATAAAGTTGCAAACACGAAATGCAAAGATCCTTAGAAAATGCATGGCTCTTAAAACTCAGAAGATCAGAATAAGGAAATAGGTGAATATTATAGAACATTTTCCTGCACTTTTATGTCATTAAAAATAAACACTCCTAAAGTGCTATATTAGATCAGTGAAGTTAAAAAGTGATTAAGCACCTAGATTCATGTATTTGGATATATTCTTCTACCGGATAGATGTAGACTGGATGGTGCAAAATGTGTTGCAAGAGCAAAATGTGCTGCAAGGGGAAATTAGTGTGCAAAATATACCTGTAGTTTCAAGTAGAAAAACCTACATTTCTTCATTAATTACAGTGATGCCACTGTGAAGTTATTAACAATAAATATATTTGGTAGCTAAACATCCGGTGGGTTATTTACTTTTAAAAAAATTAGTATAGATGCTTAGGATTCAGTTAGCTGAAAATGACTTATTCACATCAATCAACAGACATGAAAAGGAGCTCCTGGTCTAAGTGACTTAATCCATTATCTGAAATAGGGTAAAAACACAAGCAAAAACTGAAAGCCAACTCTACTTCATTTTAATTTTAGTGATTTTATTTCTAAGGTTCTTTTCTGATACATTTTGGTTCCAATCAAAGGAGAAATTAATGGAAATCCTGAATTGTTACAAAAGGAACAATGCCCCAAATCAAGCTGAACTTTCCAAATTAAGTTATGAGTCTCAGAACATTTTCCTAGAGCTCCCACTGGGTAGATTTCAATTCTGCCATCATCTGAAGGACTCAACCCACAAAAAAATAATTGTAAGGGCAATCCACAAAATAAGTCACGCAGCTTGCAGTGCTTTCAATTTTTCTCAGTTAATCCCAAATCTTGTGATATTTGTCCCTTTTTCATAAGAGCTATGCTTCAGACATCTTATTACATGTGTATATAAATTTTCACTGAAAAAGGTAAGTTTTCTGCTTTCTATTCCTTCTTTTCTTTGAAGAATAATCTGGAAAATGTGAGCTGTAAAGGCTCATGAACAGAGTGCAGATAAAATCCACTTATACTAGTAAAAAGTATTAAACAAAAAGCAATAGCCAGTTCCTGATTTCGGACTGTCATTACTACTTTTCCCCCTCTCTTCTGTTGTGGAGAAAACAAGTAAAAAATTTTCCCTGTATTTTTAGAGTTGTACCTGTCAGCTTAGTTTTCTTGGAGCAGACGTTGATCCTCACATGAAGGAATGTGCCGCATGTCTGCAACGCCTCACATGTCCAAGAGATGCTATATTCATGAGAACTGCCAGATACAATTGCTTTGCAGGCTGTATCTTGTTGAGTCTGGCATTAGCTGATGGTAGAAGGAACCATAAGGGCTGAGGTACAGGAAGGCTCACAGATTGATGGTGTCAGCAGCGGCTTAGGAAGCACGAGTACATGAGCAGAATGAGAGAGCATACCATGCTCCTGCAGTCAGACCAAAGTTAGTGGGTACCACCATCTTCTTCAATGCTCTGTGCAAGGAATGAATGGTTGTGACTCTAATTCTCTGCTGCCACTTCAATGCTAGGTTGTTGCCTGTTCTCCTTGCATTTCATGTCTATCACCTTTCATAAAAATGAAAAATTGGTAGATCTTGAATCTGGACTACTGCCACTATGTTTGGCATTCACAGCAGTGGATTCTAACATAAATCAATTTCTGCTTTACACAGACTATTCTAAATGTATATCTCTCTATCTACACAGAAACTGTAAAGAGAAAAAAAAAATGAACTACAGACCAAATGAAGCTGGTCTTCTACAACATAAGTAACATCTTCAATATCCACACTAATAAAATAAAATCCATATTTCCCTATCTTTCCTGATGATCAGATCATTATCACATCAAAAATTTTTTTGTTTAGTTTTGGCTGTGCTTGTAAGCTTTATCTGACATTAAGGTCTTCAGAGATGTCATGTGGGGTTGTGTCAAAAGGACAAAAAAACTTTCAACATGCTGTCTTAGGCAGAACGAGTTCCAGCTTTTTCAAATCTGTTTCAATTAGACCAAGGAACAGAGAAATTTTAATTCTGACATATAGAGACCTCATGTATCAGTACATTTACACTTGTATTTACTGCTGCAAAGCTAGTGCCATCACAATGAAATAATAAACTTCTAAACAAAAAAACAGAAAAGCGTTATTAATCATTCGACAGGACAAGTATCACATTCATTGCACCTAAAAGAAGTTTGTTCCTAGTGACGTGATATACAAATACAGCTCTCATCTTAAAAGACCCAAATGTTGTTATAGTATTGTAGGATGAAGCATAGAAACTATTACACACGTTAATTTTTAGTATAATTACACTTTTTTGCAGAAAGTGCCCATATCAAGATTATTCTGGCATACAACATCTAAATCTCCTAATGAGGCCTGAGCTATAATGTGGTTGTACCTATCCTGGTGTCATTCTTGCTTGCTTACTAAAATTTGCTGTTATTTGTTATTTTGTTCTTACTGTACATACCACATACTGTAGCCACTCCTGTTTTCCCAATTTAAATTGTACTAAAAGTCATTGCCTGACAAAGTTTTAGTACTGGAAGTGCTCAGTTCTCTGAAAAACACAATGATGTTAAGTCTAGATGGTTTAAATAAATATCTCTGAGTAAGTAAAAGCTCTTGAAGAAGCAGCATAATGATAATATCTGTGGTCATTTTTGGAGACAAGGCATCTCTTGCACAGCTAAATATTCCAGGGAGGCCACAGCGTCCTCTCAGATAGGATGGTAATAGTTGACAGAGCACAGCCGTTTTAATACCGCACCAGAAGTAAACAGACTGACAAGCAAATGCCAGACTTTGAGGAAACTATAATGTATATTACTTTGTTTATTGCAGCTAACCAAATACACCTGTAGTAGGAATTATAGTTTGTCAAAAAGATATACAATATCTACACTTTCACGCTTTCAGCTATTTAAAAATAACAAAATTCTGCATCATTTACTTTTCAACAGAAAATAAATGAAATCTTCATATGTTAAAGTTATGGGTATTTTTCATTAGCTCTCAGATACAGCGTCTGTGCTAGAAACCATTATCTAGTACATTTTGCTTTCCAGATAAAACTTTCAAATGCTTACATTTCATTGCACGTTGGTTGATTGGATAATTTGAACATCAAAGGAACCTTTCATTTAATTTAAGCCGTAAAGTTGTCTTTTGCTTTATTAACTTTCGATCAATAAACAAGCAATTTGGAAATGTAATCAGGAAATGCTTCCAATTGGCTGACAATGTATCAAAGCCAGCGCTTGAAGGCAAGAGCAAGCTGTAACAAGCAGTTTATTACCAGTAGCTGTTACTGACATTAGTCAAAACCAAGAAAGATAAAATGGAATAAGAAATGTAATGCTGGAAGAGCCTTGGGCGCTGTGTTCTCTTCTTCCTTTTGAAAACTGCAAGCCTGTCTTTGATATGATAACAAATATAAACTGTTTAAAAACACCAAATGCAGAAAAACTGAGACTAGCCTGTCATGGAGTTAATCCATTCTAGAGTGACATACAAATAGTGTAACATCCAGCGGATATATGTTATGGAAATATTTTGAATTGGATTTACATGTAGTGAGCAAATTGGAACTTTTGATTTTATGTGATATTGTAATGTGCATGTTCTCATATTAACTGAGTGTAATCCTATTTGAAGATAATGAGTTTTCAATAGGCTCTCCAGTCTGAAACTGCATCAGAACATTCTGATTTTGGCTGGAGAAGGTCCAAATAGAAAAAATCGCCTATCTCAGACTTGGGGATACCCCTCACTTCTGAGGAGAATTTACATATTTTTTTGGCCAACACATCATCCATAAAACTAACAGAATGGTGAGCTTTTCTAGTTTGCTTTGACAGTATGCTATTTGTTTTGCTCTGTGTTGTCTATAGCCCAAAACAGAACACTGGCTGGATTTCACCTCTTGTTTTATTGAGCATGTCACTGAAAGCATCTTGTAGTTACTTCATGAAAGCATCTTGTAGTTATTTCATGAAAGCATCTTGTAGTTATTTCAAAATTATCTGTACATATTTCTAACAATAAATAAAAAGGAAAGAAAGGAAAATATGTTTGACTGGAATTGATTCGAGAGGTGAGTAATAATCACAGATTAACAGATTTAATTTCCCTGTTCTACAATGAAACAAAGTCACACAGACTTAGCAAAAAGGGATCCAGAAAAGAACAAAGAGAGAAACTGTTTTGGCTGTTTTTTGAAAGTTCTGTGTGTTGGCACACTGGGCATGCTGAGCACATCACAAGGCATGCTGACACACAAGTCACATATTTCGTCAACTCAAAGGGAAGCAATATTGTTATGTTAGAGGATTATTTTTCTGGTTCTTCCAGTTAACTCTTTTACAGGTTTCATAAAAGTAGCTACTCCATGTGGAACGATAACCATAGATGTACACAAAACATTAACAGGTCTTAATTTCATCTCAATTGTACATTCCAGTAATGCCTTAAAACTCTCTTTTCCCTTAGGCCTCAAAACCTGGACACTGGTTATGTTGATGGTGCATCAGCTAGCTAGCTGTGCTGCCAGTCCTTTCTCAGGCAGGGAGTGCAGTGCTGGTAGGACAGGGCTTCAGGCCTCACTGCTCCCCTCTTTAGCCTCCACATCCCTTGATAACCTTACCCTTGAATTTCACCGTATTTGGCCCATGAACACTTTGAGTTGGAACCATCATTGAGTCCTGAGGAATGCCAAGTAGCCCTACCTCATAACTTGACCTCCTATAAGCTGTAGTAATACTAATGGTCACTTGTTATAAGATAGGAAGGATCAAAACTGACATTTCGTGGCCATAAATTACGGAAAAGAGAAATTAAAATATCACGTCTGAGGAAATTAACCAGTGTAGGTCCACGGGTGCTCATGATGCTCTATCATCCTGTGCCAGTTGAGATCCCATCTAGAGTTTCTTGGCATAACTTCCACTATTGTTCAAGAAATATTTCTGAACCCAGACTTTCTAGTACTAATGGACAACCACCCATTAAAATCAGAGAGTAATTCATGTGTTGAGCATGTGTACCTATCACTACACTGAAGTCTCATATCATCAGAATTTGGCCTAAATCACATACATTGAAATCATCATACTGACACAGTGCCATGAAGAGATGGGTTTTATCAATTCCTCATTCATCAACCAAATTAAAGAGAAGAAAACTTGTCTAATTTATAGGTAATCTCCATTATCACAAGGTTTTGCCCATCAAAAAGAATTCTGAAAATCAGCAGATCTTCACACCCATCTGAAAACTGAGGAAAACATTGCAATCGCCCCGTTGCATCATACCAGAGGCCATTTCAGTCTTTTCCTTAATCCTTTACGAGTATTGAAAGAAAACCCTAGGAAAAGAGTAACTACTCTTATAGGGAGAACAAGAAGAGAAGAACTTGTACTTGAAAGAAGCAAGAAGATAAAAGATGTCATTCTGTCTGATGTTTCTGTCTGTCAAAACAGAAAATGTCTGTTCTGTTCATATCTAATTGCACTCAAAAAGTCTTCTGCTTCATTGCAGAGAGGGTCAGACACCAAAGTATGAATAGTTTTGTCAGAGAGAAAAAAAATAGGTTTAATGTTAATGTTAATACATTTAATGCTCTACAGAGTAGGGGGGGAAAAGAATATGTAAATAAGAGATTTAATTTTCGTGTAAAAAGAAGCAACAAAAGTTTTGCTTAATTTTGGGTTAATTAAAATGTTTTGTTTATTCTAAAATGAATCACTGTTTTCTTTTTTGGAATATTTTTTCTTCTTTTTAGTGAAACTAGCTCAAATCATTCTGAATTTTCAAAAAAATGTAAAGTTCAACCTTTGAAATATTTTTTTAAATATTTGGAAATTCCTAAAAAAAGTCCTTATCCTTTGTTTCAGCAACATTTTCTTAATCTTGAAAACAACTTAAAAAAATTACATCTAGAAATGGGAAAATTAAAATATGCAATCAAGAATGTTCCCTAGGACTATCTCCTGTGCCCTTTTTTAATTTTATGATCAACATAGTGTTTTAGAAAAAGAACAAAAGTGAATGTAGGAGTATGGGAGTGTTTTGATCTTGGCTCCATAGGTTAACAAAAACAGTGAGCATGGATAACACTAAAATAGAGACAGGAAGAAATGTTCCTTTTATGTGCCCTAGAAGATCATGTAATTTTATCCCCACCTACTTTCCGCATGCTTAATAGCATATCTGGGAGTGAAAGAATTTTTTGTGAAATGTGAAACAGTTATGTTAATCTCTTCTGCAAAAAAAAGTGGCTAGTTCAGGGCAAGTTACACTATTCAAAATAGTGGATATGAAAATTATTCTCAGTGGACTCTGGCACTGCTGTTCCATTTAGAATTCCCATATACAACAACCTTCTCAGCCCTTGCACTCACATACATTTTTTTAAAAAAGCTAATTTCATAACTTCATGCATCTGTCAAATGATCAATAATTCAAATGAGCCCTTCTTAATATTTGCAAAAAATATGCTCAGTCATTCATCTGAACATAGATTGTCTAAATGCAGAACATTGACAAAGATCCATCAATGCTTCTTGGCTAATTTTTTTATCAGGTGTGTCTGTTAAATATTTGCCATGTTGTAATAAAAAGGTTTCAAAAAGATCTTCATGTGGCCATTTCTGCTACAGGATCTGTAACAATAATCTAAAATGCAGTCAAAGAGCCTGGCCTTGACATAGAATCATAGAATGGTTTGGGTTGGAAAAGACCCTTAAGACCACCAAGTCCAGCTGTAAACATAACACTGCCAAGTCCACCACTAAACCGTGTCCCTAAGCACCACCTCTACATGTCTTTTAAATACCTCCAGGGATGGTGACTCAAACACTTCCTTGGGCAGCCTTTTTCAGAGCTGGATAACGCTTTCGGTGAAGAAATTTTTTCCTAATATCCAATCTAAACCTCCCCTGGCGCAACTTGAGGCCATTTCCTTTTGTCGTTATCATAATAGCAAGATAATGGAGCCATCCTAAGAGAAACCAGTTGTGTTTAAATGCTGTGAAACAGTTGCATTCTGGGAGTCAGTGACATCTATAGTGACCAACATAAAATCAGAACAGTATATACATGGCTTTCTCCTAGAGGGGAATCACTAACAGTTCACTTTGTTAAGCATAGCAAAATAAAAAGTGAAAGGAGATATATTCTTTATAAATAGGTGATGGAAACGAACACTAAGAAAGGAGAAGAGCTATCAGACTGTATTAGCATGAAAACATATGCATAAACCAATAATGAATAAATTTAGGCTGTAATTTAGGGAATGGAGCAAAACCACCGTAGTAGATGGGTACTGAAGCACCACACCAATTGCAGCAATGCGGGCAAGAAATCTAATCAATTGTATGGTGTTTCATTATATGTTTATAAAGAGCCCTCAGATGGAGCTTACGTGCAGATGTAGACACTTGTATATCTACATGAGAAAGGTGCCTAAGCTTTCCTACAGTCAGCACAGATCTAGGTTTTGACTCAGTTGATTCTAGCATCATTTGAGATACCCTGCAATAGCCACCAGCTGCCAAGCCAAAAAGATGCAGGCCTCCTGTGGGTCTTGTGTCATATCTTGCAGGCCTAAGTGTGGTGTTTGCATACTTTGGGGCATCTCCAATGGCACTAGATAACTATGTGAATCAAGACCCTAGCTCATCCCAGAGCAGATATTTAGGGTTTGATTTTGTTGTCTAAACACAGGCATCTAGTATGTTTTGATAAGGCTTAGACTATCCTTCTTGTCCTCCAGCCACTCCAGAAAGAAATTGTCTCTTGGAATTCCTAAATCACACCTACAAGCTTTTGTCTTGATGTCTTTAATACGTTACGGCATCTCAAATGGAAATAGGTGCTTAAGTTTAGGCTGTATAGCATATGTAGTCTGCTGAGCTGAACTTCTTTTCAGACTGCAGTGGCAGTTCAGTTAGATAACTCTCATAT